>BMAU01000173.1:262500-470526 GCA_019973935.1 Trichonephila clavipes
AGCAATAGTGAAGTAGTTTCGAATATAATAAGTTAACCAATTGTGTCCGCCCAAAAAGCATTTCTTTAAAATTACAAGAAAAAGGATTACGTATTCTACTTGGGAAATATGGCATTTATCATTATAAAAATAAGTTGTAGTCCTATAATTTATCACTTGTTAAATTTTTATAAAATACGGAATATTATACATTATTGGTATTAGTATAACACCTAAATGTCACTAATTTACCATATTTTTTTAGAAAGAAAAATATTTCAAGACATTCTTTTTTTTTGTGTCACTCAAAATAAACAAGAAACTTTTGTGGAAATAAAAGAAATAGCTGAAATCATTAACCAGAAGAGTGTATCCAGAATTTAAATAATTAACACTCCATGAAAAAATCATTTTTTTATATTTATTGCACTTAACAGAGTGAATATAACTAAGTATGAATTTAAACAAAGTATGTGCCTATATCGATAAACAATACTTTATGAAGGTTGACATGTTTTTTGGTTAGAAATTGAAAATAATATTTGTATTATCAATAAACTAAAAAAAATCTTATCTATTGGATACTACTAGCATAAAAACATTCTGAAAAGAAGAATTTTAAGTAATAAAAAGTAATAAAAACAAATATTCTCAACACAATTTATTCCTCAATGACACATTTATTCAAAATAAAATTTTGCTACTATTTATAAAATAATATATCCATTGTACAAATTTTTCTTAAAACCCCTCAACTCTAGATTCTCCAAAAAAGTCATTTTGACTGCTTTTTGATTTCAATTATAAAAACAATTACGTATATAATGACACAACTTGTTAGACACTTTTTAAGAATACATTTCTTTCCAAGGTGAAGTAATTTTTTTTATTGTTAATATTTACTAATAATTTATTTAAGACTGTAAATAATATAAAAATATTAAAAATTAATTTAAAAAAAAATTTTACACATTACTTATTCTTTTAAAATGCAATCATTTTGACTGAATTTGGGCAATATATGTTTATACTAAATTTCAGTCTTTCCAGTGTTAATGGGAACATAATTTTGAAGAAAACGGTCATAAAAATGCCTATTTTTTATTCAAGAAAATAATAAAAATTTAAGTGTATGATAAATATATATTTTTAAATTTCGAGTAAGTTTTTAGATTGAGAAAAAAAGATTTTTAGAAAAGCCTAAATTTTTAGGGTTATTATGAATGAATGTTGGTTTTCCAGCAAAGTGGAAACAATTTTAAAGAAAAACATATGTTTTAAATATTAAAGGAGAAATATATTACACTTATACAATGTAAAAACACATTAGTAATTTTTTTTGTGAGATAAATTTCAAAGCATGAAATAAAAAGGTGAATATAACAGGTAACAGTACAGATCCATCATCACTGCTCTCAGGTTCACTAAACGAACTTTCAAAACAATCGGTTATTTCAGAATCACTCTCAGATCTCTTTATACGTAAAGTGGAATCCATTTGACTTCTAAACTAAATCTCTCTCTATATATAATGTATATAATAGTTTTTTAAAAATATATTTTATCACATAACGCAGCCCACATCTATTCACGAAGATCTTAACTAAGTAATTGAGCTAAGGTTACAAAATTACAGAGCTAATGCGTACATATATATATATATATATATATATATATATATATATATATATATATATATATATATATATATATATATATATATATATATATACTAGCCGTTACCCACCCACTTCACTGGGTATTTCACGATGTTGTATATATGTATACTGTTTACATATATATTAATTATTGATATCTAGCATTAAGAATTCGATTGTATTGAAAAATATATTTATAGCTGTTACACTCTCGCCCCTTGATATAAAAAGAACATAAATATTAATATCTAATTTCTATTTATATCTAAAATAGAAGGAGAAAGATTTTTTTTTCGCTCACACTTAATCTAATAATCAAGTGAATTTCCACCAAAGCAACTTTCAGTGGATCGCTACTCGATAAAATAAACATGCGTGCTAAATTTCAAGTATAAATATAACAGAGCAAAAACGGAATTTTTATCATCAATACCTCGTTGACAGCATTCATAGCGGATTCCAATTCAACAAAAGAAGCATGCAAACCAAATTTTATTATTGTAGTCTTAGCAGTTCGAAAACGGGAACTTTTTCTATCAATACGCCCCAATAACTCTCCCCGCTTCCTCCTGGAGTTGATTTCCGTAAAATCCATTCTTAGTGGAACTCTATTCAACTAAAGAAAAGAGCTCAACAAATTTCAAGTAAATGAGTTAAATTCAAAAACGGGAATTTTTCTATAACACGCCTTAATCCCTCGCAACCCCACTCCTTTGGGGGTCCAATTTCGCAAAAATCTTTGTAAAAGGAACTTTATTCCATGAACTGAACATACCGTCTAATTTTCAAGCAGGTGGTTCTATTAGTTGAAAAGCGGAAATATTTATCTATAATCTCCCTCAGTGACCCTTGGGGATCAATTTTCCCCAAAACTATTTTGCAGCGGATTTGTACACCATGAAAGGAATTCGCTTATATACTAAATTTCAAGACTGTACGTCTAATAGTTTAAAAATGGGAATAATTATGTATAACGCCCCTTAAGCCTCCGCCACGCCACTTAGAAAACGATTTTCACAAAGCCCATTTTATGACCGATCTCTACTCAGTGAATGGAATCAGCTTACGAAATTTCGAGATTTTACGTCTAATAGTATAAGAAAGGAGTTAATTGCCTATAACGCCACTTAATTCTCTACAACGCCACTTGGGAGTCGATTTTAACAAAACCCATTCTGTAGGGGATATGTACTCTATGAAAGGAATCCGCTTATATACCAAATTTCAAGACTGTACGTCTAATAGTTTAGAAATGGAAATAATTATCTATAACGCCCCTTAAGCCCCCGCAACGCCACTTAGGAAACGATTTTCACAAAACCCATCTTATAGTGGATCTCTACTCAATGAATGGAATCAGCTTACTAAATTTTGAGATTTTACGCCGAATATTTTGAAAAAGGAGAAAAATTTCCTATAACGCCACTTAATTCTCTACATCGCCACTTGGGAGTCGACTTTCACAAAACCCATTCTGTAGTGGGTCTGTACTGTATGAAAGGAATCCGCTTATATCAAATTTCAAGACTGTACGTCTAATAGGTTAAAAATAGAATTAATTATGTATAACGCCCCTTAAGCGCCCTGAAAGCCCCTTGGAGATAGAATTTCGTAAAAATAATTATGTAGGGAATCTCTACTTTATGAAAGAAATCTGTGTACCAAGTTTCACGACTGTACATCTAATAGTTTATTAATGGAAATATAATTATCTATAACGCCACTTAAATCCCCGTAACGCCCCTTGGGGTTCGAACTTTGCTAAATCCGTTCTTAGCTGACGTCTACACTGCATGAAAGAAACCTATCTACCAAATTTCAAGTCTGTAGGTTCAATAGTTCCGGAGATATCGTGATTAGTCAGTCAGTGAGTGAGTGAGTCACTTTTCTCCTTTATATATATAGATATATATATATGATTATGCTAACATCTAGTTTAAAATAAAATAACTATCTCTAAACATGGTACTTATAATCTGGTACTGGTATCTGGTGAGGATTAAACATGATTCCAGGCATAAAAAACAGATATTTTTAATCTTTTTAGCACGTTACTTTTGAAAAGTTCAGCTTGGGAATATCAAGGAAACAAGAAATAGAGGGGGGAATTTCACCCCGTTATTTTGACGGGAATGAAAAGTAAGGACTTAACATATTAATTAGTCAAGTAGCACTCAATCACATTAGTAAAGTGACCTTTAACTTAAAATTGTACATAGCTGAAGTTAATTGTATAGAGGCATATTACCTAAATTAATTTAAAAGTCACTGGAGAAAATTATACCGATTTTTTTTATTTAAACTTCTCAATTATTTTTCAAAAATTTAGTTCACTTTTGTTATAAAATAAGAAGTTTAATGCTAGGTAAAAGTGTAAAAAAATATAGCAAAGCTCACGTATTAAAATTTTTACAGTTAATAAAATTGTATAATTATTTGAATGATCAGTTGTAAAAATACACAATTACAGAACTTTTATATTTAAACCTAGATAAAAATCTCGAAAAGGATGCAAATTGTATATGAATTATAATATTGAATTTCTGAATTGTTAACTTTTTTTTAAAGTATGTAATTTCAACAAAAGAAAAAGACTGAATTTTAAGAAAATATATTGTTTTGCAATAATGTGCATTATTGGCTAAATAGGTAATTAATAGTTTGAGTTAAAGTTCCAATAGTCAGTATTTTAAATGTCGAAAAAAATAAATCGTTTAATGTTAATTAAGAAGGTATATGTAATATATATATATATATAAAGAGAGAGAGAGAGAGAGACAGACTGAAAAAGATAGATATCTCAACAACCAGACATTGAAGAATAAATGAAAATTTAAAAATATATATATATTAGGTTTTATTACATATATGTTAAGTATTGTAGTAGCGTTGGCCGGAGTGGGTTTGTTGTCATATCTATTGTAGTTTATTGAAAACATCTTCAGAATAAATTTTCCTCCTTTATTATGAAGCACACATCACAATAGATTAAAACACAATTGCAGTACATTTTCACATTGAATAGGCAGCGGTATATTGGAGGACACACAAACAAAGAGCTGCAGTTATTTACATTCTTACATGATGAAGGCAAGCATACAAAGAGGGCGATTACATAAGATTTTTACTTTTACACCAGCAGTGCAAGCGCTTGATTATTACGTAATAGCAGTTCTGATTGGCTAGAACAGGCGGGACAGGGGTTTCGGACTAGCCGATTACGATTAAGATTACAATGTTATTTCTAAACCAAAGATTTTAAGTTATTTTAAACTTTTAGTGTAAAAAGTTAATAAAAAGGACACTAGAGGGAATTTATATATATATATATATATATATATATATATATATATATATATATATATATTAAGTAACATAAATATTTTTTAAACAACTTAATTTTCTAATTAATTACATTTTTGTTAAATATAACTAATTTACAATTTTTGAAGCTAAGTAATGTAATTTTATTTTAAAAAACATTTTGACAAAGAATCTAATATATCGAAGCTAAAAATGCACCAGATTTGGCGCGTATCCAACACTTTCTTTTAACGACAATTTCACTATTTCTACGCGTATTAAGAGTTTGCCTGTATCTTAAGTTGGATTCCTGATGCTACTAATCACTCATCGTAAGGGTTATTTCATATTAAACTTGGCAAGATTTACAGTCTTCAAGTTGATTTTGAAGTTTGGAAATAGGAAAAGAAGATGTCCTCACACACATCACTTGATTATTTACAAGATCTGAAGCCAATAGCACACATTCATGCAGCTTCTTAATTAACAATCAAACAAAATCAATTATCCTTATGTTTTCCATTAGTACTATTTTTTTTAAATGTAGTAAAATATAAAACTTGTGTCTGTACCAGAAAAAAATTGGTTTTATATATTCAAGGCTTATAACAATACATCTGTTATTGCTAATGCTACCTAACTGACGATGTGAGGCCGGGACGACGAAATTCATGGCGGCAAATAGCTAACTGCATAACAGGTGGCTGTACAATTTGGTTCGGTCCCCGCTGAATTTGCAGGGAGAGGAGGTGGTCAGGGGCCTCCCACCAACCTTACTAGAGGACTTACAGCTCGATGGCTATTCAGAGAGTCCCCATTCCGCACAGACACTATGTTTACAAATTTCCATACTACTTTCTCGAAGATTCGAATCCATGGCCTATAGCACAGCAGTCAGCGTCACTAACCACTGTAATGGATGGGGGCAAATAAAATATGTTTAATATTATATATTTTTAAATTTTAGCACTTTACATACTTATTTGATTTGCGAAAAAAAACTTGCGTATTTGTAATAATTATCAACTTAAAAATAACAATTATACTGCGGTTCTTCGTAGCAATAAGAAATGTGGATTACCTTTATATGTAAATTTTTATAGTGTGCAAGTTTTCAAGTTTTTCTAAAAATATTTTCTTAAGAGAAATATATATTTTGATCGTTTTATCTTATTTTTTTCTGATATATGAAACTTGTATATAGGTAAATTGGAAATTATTTCATTAGCTTATGTATACATTAATTATACTTCTGCAAAAATATATTAAAGCAATAATTTAATTATTTATTTACATTATTTTAATACCTGGATTAACTCCTTTTTATAACGTATTTGCATCAGGAAAAGCCTTGAATAATGTTTACTTTGTTTCACATCTCGTTTAAAATCTTTTAATTATAAGAAAAGTTGTTAACTGTTGAGATAACGAACAATAAAGTTTCATTAGATCTATGTTTTTTTATAACATAAACGAGATTATCTTCTTTAACTAAAGCAATAAAGAAAGTGCTTATAATTCGCATTAACACAAATTAAATGACCTTCTGAGGAAGAATTTGGAAACATAACATCTTCAGATGGGTACCATTAACATAGATTAGAGTAAATGCGCTTTTATGAGTGTGAGTTTTGGTGATTAGGGATATTTTTAACATTACGATGTAAGAAATGTATCAGCAAATCGATTGATTTTACACATTTGTTCACAGTGTTAACGGTAATATTTTTTAAACTGGAAAACGAGAAAAAAATTTTGTATCCGAACACGTTGAAAATGACGAAATTCGGTCAAGACAGATATTTTTGTTTTCTCTTTTATTGAATAGAGCCATCTTTTGGCCTTACAAAACATATTTTTTTGTTTCTACTCAACCTAGAGGCCAAGCTACAATCAATTTTATTAAGTTAGAAAAACCGGAGATGGGTATTTGATCTGCCAGAAGTGGGCATTTAACTTACTCGAAATCTATCAATGCGAGTCTGATTACTCAAAATATTATATATGTATTACTATAAAACTTTTTGAACCTGATATATATGCTTTTTTCTGGAGAATGTACTAAAATATTGCTTATTGTAAGAATATTTTTTGAGTTAGGGCTTGTTATTTAAATAATGGTCTCATAAAGAATGTGATTTTTCTTATAATGTTTACTCAATCAACTCTAAAATTTTTAAATTTTAATAAAACATTAAAATTTTAGTACATTCTCTAGATAAATGCATCTAGATTGTTTTGGTAATTTTACTAATATAATTTTATTACTTTTTCTTTAATTGCTTTGAAGTTTTACAAAAATGTTGCTAAAATTTCACTCATAATTGTGATTTCTGGGAAATTTAGGCAATTTATTTTAAATATTCTTAGTTAAATAATAGTATTTATTGGTATTGAGTCCTAAAAAAGACTTTATAATGTTTAAATATGTTATTTTGTTAAAAAGTGCTCCGAACGTGTTCGGATACCTTAACTAAATTTCGTATAAAATTAATTACAATTTTTAAAATACTAATAGAAACAAGTAATATAAAAAATAAGTCAATTCCTAAGATAAGCAAAGAAAAATTTTATTTTACTTTTTATTAAATAGTTACAATTAATATACATATGTATATACATATAACAGAATCACAGCATTAAAGGGTAAATGATTTTTATTAATTATCATGAAAGTATCGTATTGTTATCCTAAACAGTCGTATATATAAAGTTTCAGTTCAACTGAACGCTTCAAAACGTGTGAAAAACAAAATATTTTAAAGTTTTGACACAAGTCGCCAAAAGGGTCTCTAAGTCGCTACAAATAATGCCAACAACGTGGCTGAATTTGTAATTCTTTGAATAATTAGTTTTAATGAATTAATTTTTGCATATAAAATTTCAGCTCAATTGAGCACTTTAAAATCTATTTTATTATATAACGATTGAAAATTCCACTAAGATATATAAATAAATAAATATATAGAGTTGAGCTAATAGTATGAATTGAAAAATAAATGCAAAGCGTAACTTAAAAGAATTAATTTATAAAACTAATAAAGAAGATCGATATTTCATAGCAACTCTCTCTCTTTTTTTTTTCATTCACTTGCGTTTAAGCACATCAACGTGCATTAATTGATAAAGAAAACAGTTTGGTTCTATAAAATTGTATACTTCAAAGGATTTTCGATGCACAAATGTGTGTGAGAGCTCAGCAGTGGTTATAAAAATATTCACATAACTATCTCTCTCTCTCTCTCTTTCTCTCTATCTCTCTCTCTTTCTCTCTCTCTCTCTCTCTTTCTTTTGAGCCCCCAATTAAATGAATATATACATTGATGAGCTGAAACGTTATGAACACCTCAACATCTTTCAATGAACACGTCTGGATGAAGTTGAAAGTACCCGATTAAGAGAGAATTTCTACTGGAGTTCGAAAGGTTTTATTCTTGCACTTAACCTTGCGATTGAGTTGAAAGGCGGCAGGTCTAAGTGAATTTGGAAGATGGCACATAGTAATGGCCCGGAAACTCGAAACAAGTATCTACTTAACACAATGACAGGTAGGTTGTTAATTTTCTGCTGTTCTTAGTGTTTATGAAAAGTAGATACACGGCAGTGAAACCAGAAGTAGACACCTAACTCTTGAACGTTCACGCGTAATCAAAGAAAAAGAATATTGAAGACTGTCTCGCGTGGTAAAGAAAAATTGGTGCCACAAAGTGACTCAACTGACGACCCAATACAATACAGGTCCAAGTGCAAGTGTTTCGGTACATACAGTTCAGGAGGCACCGCGCAAAAGAGACTGCACAACAGATGTGGAGTTATGTTGATCAAACATCAGTGTTTATATATATATATATATATATATATATATATATATGTATATGTATATATATATATATATATATATGTATATATATATATATGTATATATATATATATATATATATATATGTATATATATATATATATATATATATATTATGCTAGCCTTTATCCACGAACTTCGCTGGATATATCCTTATGTTGTATGAATATGTTTTATATATATATAAAAATCACTGATAACTAAGTCCTAGAATTAAGCATTTGATTGTATTGAAATCATGTTTATAAATTTAACCTTTTGATTTAAAAAAGGGACTTTTAAATATCGCTATCTGAAACTGAAGTAGAATTATATGTAACTCGTTCCTTCAAAGTACATTTTTTTAAAACTCATTTTTAATCAATCTCTACGCCCCGTAACCCTCTTCGGCAATGGGATTTCGTGAGAGACATTCTTAACGGATTTTAATTCAATAAAACAAACACGTACAACAAATTTCGTTACTCTATATCTAGTATCTCAAAAACGGGAAAAAGTTTTATCAATACCCTCCTAACCTACTTTTGGAGTGAATTTGTTTAAATTTATTCTGCGAATCTCTATTCAACAAAAGGAACATACTTACTAAATTTTAAGTACGTGCGAGTCTAACATTTCAACAACATGGATATTGTATGTATAATCCCCCGTTTCCCCTTTGCTCTCACCCCCCCCATTTTGGGGGATAATTTTCGCAAAACCCTTTCTTAGAAGAACTCTAGTTTATGAAAGGAACATGCCTACGAAATTTCAAGTCTGAAGGTTTAAAAGTTCCAATACGGAAAAATATTTATCTCCAACGCCCTTAACCCGCTTATGTTTTGATTTTCGCAGAACTCTTTTTCTAGCGGATGTTTACTTCATGAAAAGAACCTATTTGTCAAATTTCAAGTTTGTATGTCAAACAGTTCAAAATCGCAAAATCGAGTATATTTATGTATAACACCCTGAAACCACTTGCAAACCCCCCTTGGAGGACAAGTTTCACAAAACCCGTTTTTAGCGGATCTGTACTCCGTGAAAGGAAACGTGCCTACCAATTTTTAAGTATATAGGTCGAATAGTTCTTGAGATATCGTAATGAGAGTGTGAATGAAGGAGTGAGTTGCCTTTCTCCTTTTTGTATATAACTAATTTAATTCTAAATCCTTTTATTCATATTTTAATGCAAGTCTGTTTTTAAGCGAATTTATTATAATTCGACAAGAAATCAACAGTTATTTATGATCGTTGTTATTTAGGGCAATTGGAGTCATTACAATTGATATTCTCTCCAGAAATTTCAATTGGAAAAAAAAATCTACCAAAACTCTTGTAACAGCCCCAAACTCATGCTTTTCACAGAATTGCAGAAAAGTAAGTTGTGACTGGTAATAGCATTCATTTTTCAAAATATTAAATTTTTCAGTAATTTTCATAGTTAAATTGCATACATAATAATGGAATACTGAATCTCTTAGTACTAATTTTTTGCAAAGATTGAGATAAAAATTTCTGAAGAAAAGGCACGGAATGTAATTCGAATGAAAATTATGCAATATATATAATACACTTCGAAACAATCCAGTATGATCATTGTATATTTGCCTTATCACAGTGTTTATCAAACTGTGGGGCACGCCCCCTAGGGGAGCATGATAACTCTACAAGGGGGGCGCGAGATAGTAAAAAAGTAGAAAATAAAAGTTTATTGTTTTAAAAAAATTATTAATTTACTGAAAGAAAGCAAAAAAAATACATTCTGACATAATAAAAAATAAAATACACATTTATATTGATATGGTACGAGTATAGATGTATCAGTACTGCACAATGTGTTTCATAATTAATTTAACAGTACTAAGTGAAGAACAAGTTTAACAATAGCCAGTGATTTCTATGGGCATGTCATAAAATTATATACAAAATTTATCATTTATCTTGATAATTTGTATGGTTTATAATTAGAGTAGCCTTGCATTTGTACGTCAAAGTATATTAATTTTGAATTCAATACATTGGTATTACATGTAAAGGGGAGCGAGTAAAATTCTGATTGAAAGTTGGGTCGCAAGTATAGAAAGATTGAGCAGCACTGCCTTATCTTACTGAGCCCCCTTCCATAATATTCAACTCTGCAACAGGATCATATAAAAATCGACGAAGAATATGTTGTGCTTTTTCTTAAAAAAACCGGCAATAACTTTTCTCAATGGATATTACCCAAACTGAAATATTGAATACAGTGTACGTGAAATCGTGTCATTTTCTAAAGGATAAAGAATTCACGAGTGAAATATAGGTACCAGAGGAGCTTTAATTTAAAAAATTCTATTCCAGACCTTGCCTTTATCTTTCCTAATACCGATAGAAAATAAATTCAGGAATGTTTAGAAATTCTGGTATATCTCAAAAAATGACAATAAAGATACATAAATTCAGTAAAAAATATAACACTCAGGAAGCGCCATTGCAAAGAGAAATCAAATGATTTCTCCATGCGAGACCAAAAGTATTAGAATATACAGCAAATAATATTCTTCTGCGCCGCTAGATGCAACAAGCTCTACTATTTAGAATTTTGCCATAAATATGTAGACTGGTTGTCTTTCTCGCACACATACATATGCATTCACACACTTATATATATATATATATGTGTGTGTGTGTGTGTGTTTCAAGGTCATTATTGACATATGAGGGAAACTTTAAATTTATATAACATTGATCTTAACGTTATATTTAAATACAATTGTAAAAAAAATGTATTTCAACAATGCAAAAATGTGTCTTCATTTAAAGTAGAAAACATCGAATTTTATAAGATAATCTACTGATATGAAATTAGAGCAACTGAATTTTTTAGCGCTTATTACTTAATTCATTAGTAATAAAATTTAAAATAAAAGGTAGGGATTATGGATAGCATTATTGCATTAGTGTTATGCTGATTCATAACTCTTATGGATCAGCATAATATCAAATGCATCAATAAATAGCTATGCTAATAATATATATTGCTTTATTATTTTTTAAATCAACTTTTTCTATTAAGCAAATGTTAAAAATTAACCAAATAAATCGAATCAGTAAAAACGCTAAAAGTATTCGTATCTCTATTTTAAAAAAATATCATAAATTTGCATTTGAATCAATTAAGAGCATTTCAACATTTTGTATTTAATATCTTTTCATGATATCTTTCTCCATTAAATCACTTATATTTAAGCATCTTAAGGTATCCGACTACTTGCGACAACTTTTTTTTTGAAAAAATGGAGATATGGAGGGTTTTTTGTGATTTTTATATTTATTTAGTATATTTTAAGGAAAAATTCTAAAATTGATAAAAGAAACAAAATTTATTGTTATTAAAATGGGAAAAAGCTAGTAAAAATGTACAAAAAGTTACATAAACGGGGCCCGGTCTGTGCAAAGTTTTTATGTGTGTGAACAAATTCTCACTTTTTCAATTTTATGTGTTACTTTGTTATTCCTGTTTGAAGTGACATTCAGGATAATATATATGTTAATTTTTACCAAAGCTAGAGCACTTTATCTTAGTCATTATACGAAATTGCTTAAAAAAACATTGACTATATTCACATAAAGGACTGAAAATTTTGAAATAAAACAGTGATTGATAAATCTGTAGATCAAAACACTTCTACTGTTATGCAGAACATAAGCAAAAAATTTCAGGCAATTATTTTTAAAACATTTTGAGCAATCACTGTCCCCGTTTGAGTTTTTCGAAAGAAACACGTTTCGAGTAAAACGCATTTTAAAGTTTGACACCTTGTGTAAAGTTATGGCATTTGCTTTTACTAAAACACTTGTAGTTTTTTTTCTAGGGGAGGGAAAATATAAAACTTGGTATTGTTATTAAGCTAGTAAGATGACCTATGAAATAAGGTCACTAAAAAAATTTGTCAATTTTTGAAAAAAAATCATGATTTTAGGGCAGTCGGATTCCTTAATAAAACAACGCTTTTTTTTTAGAAAAAAAAAGTATACATAGCGAATAGTATACGATTTAAGTCTATCTCATTATATTAAATTTTTAACAAATTTCTACCAAACAAATTATTTCCCTCTCAGGGAAATTAGCATATGAATGAAGTGTGCCATATTGAATATGACACTTCAACTATTTTGAAACAATACAACAGCAGTGGCTTATGAAACTTTGTATAATCCCTGAAACGTGGATGCCCTGTACAGTTAAGCTTAGATAATACCGAAGGCTGACACCTGTTGAAGTCATTAGCATATGAAAGAAGTCTGTTGAAAGGATGGTAGGGTAGGCAAAGAGCCAATTCAATAGCCTGACAGCGGATGTATAATGCTTTGACTATACTTGAAAGAGTTCTGTGTATAGTAATTTTTTATGCCCTTATTTAACAATAAATTAAAATGCTGTAAAAAATAATGGATAATTTAAAATTTATAAATAAAGTTCTCAAGCGGGAAAATCAAAGTGACAAAAAATAATAAATAAAAGGATTTGGAAATGTTAAGAGTAAATATTTATTTTTGTTCGCAAGCCTATCAGTTTATTTCTTTATGAATGTTGCCAGAGGCAATAACCGAAACTGTTGGGGTCTAAGCAAAAATGGTACATATCTAGAGTTGTACAATACATTTATTTGAATGTCTTTACATGATGCTACCTTCAATATTTTAAACATTGAATTCAGACCGAAAATCGATGGAATTGTATGAATTCAGGAAAAATAACCATATCATCATTTAATATTACAGTTATATTTTATTGTAAATCTGTCAATCTAGCTGTGAATTGTGTTTCAATATTTTTGCCCAACTAGTAGTAATTTTCATAACATAAGTACATCTATTAAAAGTTTAAAGCGAAATACAGAACACGCAAAAAAGAATGTAAAAATAGCTACTTAAAATAAGTTGGTAATTAAATATGTGAGATAAAAGAAATACAGATCTATTTAACTATGGATGTATTATTGAAAATTAATTTACATTAATTTTGACATCTGCAGATTTTATCTGCTAAATTAAATTAAAAATAAAAAACGCAACTCAGTTCTATTTATTTTTCCTAATCTTACAGGTTTATTTATTAAATTTTGATCCCTGAAAAATAAAGAATATATTTTTTTTTGCTAAATAAGTCAATCTTTCGAATTAGCCATGAAATATTACATATCATTTGTAATAAATTATAAATTAAAGAAGAAAAAGGCTCGTCATCTTTTAAACGCATCTAAAATCTCAATCCTTATTAAATAATTGTAAGACCGTATTAAAATTTCAAATATTTTGCTTCTATTACTCGATATAATTAATAGCTAAACTAATATGAAAGTAAATTATATTTTGCAAAAATCAATAAAATTATTTTTCAAAAAATTTGATTCTAAGATTTTTTTAAAAAACAATTTAGCCATAATGAAGAGGAAAAGAAATATCTCTCTATGTAAAGGAGATTAAGGTAGAAAGTTTTCAGCCTAGCATTGAAAGAATACGGTTTTCATTTTTAATTTTTTCCCCTACATATTCGTAACCTCTCTTGAATTCAAGACACTTCGACCAGCGTTTCTACAACATCATTATTAATCCCCGGAAGATTAAAGGTGCGTTGTCCTGGGGAAAGATGATTTTTTACTTCTTCGAATCAGGCTTCTCGCGAATTGTGACATTCAGCTTGTAGAAGTTTGGAGTAATATTCACAATTAGTTGTTCTGCATTTTTGAAGGCAACTGACTAACATGCTCCTTTTCCCATCTCAAAACTCGCTGACCATGCCCTTTCCAGCAAATGCGATCAACTTCACTCTCTTTTTTAATCTGAACCACCGACTTCCATCCGCTGCTTCGACTAATGTTTCGTTTTTAGTGTGCAATGTTGGATCCAAACCCAATGGCTGAGTGATATTTGCATCACGCTTCCACGCCAAAGGTCCGGGGTTCAAATCCTGGGTTGGGCAGGATCGACTTCAGTGGGTCAATAAATGAGTACCAAGCTTTATTGGGAATTGAACACTGGGGGTTTTGCTTCACATTAACCACTTGAACGATACATCTGCACTTGCATCCCAGCACTTTAAGTCACGTAAATTGAGATAGCCACAGTAAGCCTTGGCTTCGTGGGCTGTTTCGTCACTGAGCTCATTTCGAGTTCAGCGATAGATCTATATCCATTGTCACATATCGCCGTACAAAATCAGTTGAATTCTCAATGAATCGCTTGCGCATTTGCTTTTGATAGATTTTGAGCGAATGTGACACCCATGTTTTGCAGAGCTTTCGCATCTGTAATTTTTAGTGCAAGATGTTTCACACCCCTTTTTCCGAATATCCATGGCCTCAGTTATCTCATTCACCTTTACTCGCATATCACTCAAGACTATATCATGCACTTTTTCTATAGTTTTCGGTGTGGGTGAGGTTTCTGACCGGCTTTCACGTGAACCATCTTCCAGGGAATGCGACCCCATTATATTCAACTGCTCACTTTTTAAGGGCCGACATTGAAAGAGCAGAGTTCGCGTGAACTTCTGTGAACTTCGGATGAACTTCCCTGGGGATTAATTCATCTGAAACGAAGAATTTTTCTACCGCACTTTTATCTTTTTTTAATGAAAGCAAGCAACATATGTCAATTAAAAAATTATGCATAAGCAAAATATTTCTGGTGAATGTAAAAAACAAATAGAAACATTTCATATGAACCAATGTCATGAACGCACCTGGCAGGCTGAAAGCAAATGTTTACTGATTTGATAAAACGTAATATTTGTGTCAGGCCGAGAAATATCTTCTTTACTTTTTTGTTTTTTTCTTGTGCCATACAATGTGTACGATGTTCCCCCTTCCCTCCTTCCCAAATCACGTCTTATCCACATATAACGGAGTTTCAACTAGTTGCTTTTCACGACTAATTTTTGCCACCCTGGTCTTCATTTATCTGGACATACAAACAATAATTCGACTTGGCTATTTTAAATTTTTCGGGGAATTTTGTTAGAAGGAAAGAATCTTTACTTTCTTTAAAGAATAAATGCGATAAACCAAAAACATTCAAAATTTTAGCGTTTTTGAAAATACATACTTCTACTGATATTAAAAAGTTTAAAAAAATAAAACTCATTTATTATTATTATATTTACGTTTAAGTTTTGAAGCCAAAATAGCCGTGATTTATATCAGCTGGCTTTCACATCTACAGTTATAATGTTTACACAAATTTTTATTTTTATTAAAATGAATCGCACAGTTAAAATCCGCCGCCCCAGACCCGCGGACTCAAGGTCATAGCTGACTATAAAGTGAAATATTCACACCGCATTCTTGTTTTACCAATAGTTTTGTAATTTTTGTGAAAATTGATCCTTTTATCAGCCCAGACGGGGTATATTTGGCAAATTTGAACGCCATCGTCAGGCCGAGAAATTTAGTCTATTTTTTTAAAATCATCTATCTGTTTTCTATTTATGCTATTTTATTCAGAATCTTTACTTGAAGAATAAATGCGAAAAAATTAATTTTATTTGAAATGCAAATACTTAAAATTAAAGAAATAAAACTCATTTATTATTATTATATTTATTTAAGTTTTGAAGCCAAATCGAATATTTCACATCTACAGTTATAATGTTTCCAAATTTTTATTTTTATTAAAATGCATGCACAAATACGTACCAATGGAATTTACTTTTTGTGTAAAATTGATCCTTTTAGGGGGTATACAGGACATCGTGGAGAATCAACATCTGTGTTTATCAAATACATTTAATCACAAGGTCACATGAAGAGAGTACTCCTAGTTCTCATATCACAAATCTCATTTCTCTTGAGAAATTACTCTTTGGAAAATGAACATCTATTTATTCATATGTATACATGTATTCCAAATTTATTTACAAAAATCCAGGAAAATTTTCATTTTTCCATAATAGTTTAAACAATGGGTGTTTTGTTGATTCATCCTACAAACAGTTTTATGCGTTAACCTCTCATCCCTTACTTATGTCATATTTATATATTATATCTACTCACCCCAAGCAAAATTATTATCTGGAATGATATACCATAAATTTGTATTTAAAAAGATTTTAAGAAAAGTAAGTATAAATTCTGAATTTTTGTTTTTCATTTCAAATTTGCCAATGCATAAGTCTACAGGAGTCTCAAACTCTCTCTCTGTCATTGCTATCACTAACAATAAATAATATTGGGTAACAGAAAAAAAGAGTGTGCAATCATTTAAGGAAAGCAAACGGTTTTATAAAACAGTTTGTTTTTGTTTAATTGCGTTACTATTTTGTTCGATAGTGGGTTTGTTGTAAGCTTGATCACTGAAATCCATGAATTACGAATAATTTTCCTTTGTGTGATTCCTAGAATCTCCATGCCATATATCCTACATGAACTGTAAGTAATTTTTCTAAGGCCGTTTCTTTATTTGAATTTCCTTATTTTTAAAAAGCTTCCATATGACATTTTCTCTCCTTGTTGAATGAGTAAGGAAAAAATCATTCGTATCTGTTTCTTTGATTTCTGGGTAGATGATACTTTTTCCTTTCTATTACTGGGCTTTTGTAAAAGAATCAAATGATAGATTGATTCGAATGTGCAAGAAAAAAAAGATTTTCAATTCGATGTTGAAGTATTTGAAAGAAAGAGTACATGTACATAGAACAGCATTGGAATATTTTGGAACAAAAACGTTATTGTTACATACGGTGAAATAAAACACGAATTCAAGAGGAAGAAGTGATAAGCGATTAAGAATAGACTAGAATAACATGAGTTATATTATATACATTCAATTATTAAATATTAAATAGACACATCATGACACTATATAAAACATGTAAAATTAAAACATCTGGAACACTATGATATCTTCGATAAAATAGTTCAAAAATTATTTTATTTCTTTATTTAAATGAATCTATTAATATAAATTTACATTGTTTATAATTAAAAAGTATTTCAATATTATAGCAGTAAAGGGGTATATACTTTAAAAAAAAGAAAGAAATTTTAAATGCAATTATCGACCCAACACATGCACTATCTAAAAAATGTAAAATAATTAAACTACTTTTTATAAAAATATTGGTTAATTAGCAAAATATAGTTAGGGAATGTATTATTACTTAAGGATATTATATGATCATCAAAAGAAAAAGTAGATAACTTTTAACGTTACATTTGTAAAATATCTTGTATTTCGCCGAATGCTCTAGAGAACTGAAGGGATATTAAAAAATTGTATGCTTCTTAAAAAGTAATGAGAAGTTAATTATACCGTGTTTCATAATAAAATAGAGTAATTTTATTACGTTTTAAAACACAAATGTTATAATAAAGTTTTATCGTATAATTACCCAGTACAAAGAGCAAACAGTTGTGCATATTAAGCGTTGTAAATTAACATTGTGAATCATTTTGTTTGAAATTATCATTAGTAACCCCATTAGCATTGAATTAGACATCCATCTTTTCAACCTTCGTGATGTGAAAAACTTCAGGCTATATATATATATATCTTTTTACCCATGTTTTACAGTAAACATTAAGTTTGATTCTTTTTCAGGAAAATACAAAACACTCAACTCACTGTAAATTCGTTACATTTTGCATGCAATATGTTTACTTATTATTATTTGCAAGAGCTTTTATAAATCATTATTGTAAAGCAAACAAAAATGTGTTTAGTAAAAAAAGGCTTATTTTGTTCTCTGTTCTTAAATTATACGTTGCTTGCCTACGTTGCATTCAAGATAAATATATTTTAAGAAAATTACTCAATAATAAATTCATTAAATCCTAAATGAAAGTTTTTATTACATGACTTTTTAACTAAGTTTTTGTACAGATTGGTTTAATGCTGTACAAAAATTCTTTTAAATCCTTCCATTATTTTTTCCAAAATACTCTTATTACTATATGTAGAAATTTACAATTAATTCTGAATTTTCTCTCTAAATTGAAAAAAAAGAGCTTGCTTTTCAGAAATTTTAAGAAAACATCTGTGAAAATATTTTAGTGTATCCTGTTCCAGGAATACACGGGAGAAAATCAGCGTAGTAGTTATAATATGGAATACGTGACCACGGCATTTTGAAGTATCTGGTTAGTTTCAGTAAGGACTAACGTGTTGTGTTACTAATGCAAGTTAACTCTGTCAAGACTCAAAATCATCACGTTAGCACAGTGTGGAAGTTTGGAGAGTGAGTGCCACCTCAAGTGTCGTCCTCGTCACTTGACCGAGATTAAAAATAACGAGGTTAATAGCCTTCTTGTGGTATTTTAGTGCCACTTTCGCGAATATTTAATCGATGCTTGTCTGAAGAAAAAACACTATTTTATATAAAATATTATTAAATAAAGGATATCATTATTTTTTTGATTGAATGCTGTTTGAAAATGTCAATTAGGGACTTTTACTGCTTTAAAAATAAAAATTAGTTTTTTTCGATATAAAATAACCCCAATATATGAACTGATCCCAATGCATTTGAAATAATGCCAATTAGGGGCTTTCACTGTTTTAAAGAAAGAAAAAAAGGATTTTTTTCATATTATGAAACCAATCTCTTCCTAGCCGCGAAGTGACTTTTATTTTATTTTTTTCCTCTCATTTCGTGTTTTTTTTTTGTATATATAAAGACTTTGATCTTCTTTTTATGACTTCTTAAAACTTCTTCAAGAACTTCTATTCTTCTTTTTTTCTTAGCCTAAAGTATTTCGAAAGGTGTGAAATTTATTGCTCCTCGTAAATGTCTCAAATGTTTAACTATAGCAAAATTAATTTCAGTGACAGCTTTAAAAGAGCGCATGCTGCGTTTCTTTACTTTTCTTTTCTTTTTTCCTTAAACTTAAACGTTTTATCGCCTTCTCTTCAGTTTATTTTCCATTTACTAAGAAGTGATTTTCGATCTATATGAAAGTGACAGATGACTGAGTGAAATTATATAAACCCTAGAAAGAAACTGTCCTTCGCTGTCATTTCAAATTACCTAATTCATCAATCCTTAAATATTTAATTCAATTTTAGGAGAAGTTTGCTCCTTCAAAAGAACCATTCATGCATTCGTTTTGAAGTAGAACTTTAGCAGAAGGACCATTATTATCTAGATGAATTTCTGGACGTAGATATCAAACTAAAAGCCGCGCCTTCATTAAAACCAATTTGGTGTATAATATATTACTATTTAAAAATCTAATTTTTTTTTGCATCAGAATCAACCAAGGATGATATTGAATTATGCACTTAATAACAATTATCTATTTTCAAGGGTTAGTCTTTTAATGCTTACAGTTTATTGAATCACACTTGTAGGCATTGCTTTTTAATCATTTTCCTCTCGATAATAGAGATAAAACATTGCTCATTTTACACAATTTTTATTACATTTCGTAAAGCTAAGCATATAGAAAATGCCATATAAGTACATCTTTACTTGTCAAATAGCTGCATGAATTTGTTGTAAAAGAACTACTGAGTTATAAATTAATTGAATTGTGTATGAAATATCATGTAATGTTTTGTCACATTTAGTTGGATTTTAATACATGTTTTAGAGTCACCTAAACTTTTTAGTGCTTATTTTACACAATTCTTTTGATGAATATTTTAAATATATCTAACATGAATTCCAATTAGAACCTTCTGCGATCTACCTTGATCATCAGACAAATTTGTAAGCTAAGAAAACCTCTTGAGTGTTTATAAAATTTTTCTATATCATATCAACATAATTGTTGCATTCAATAAAAAAATTAGTATTTTCTGTTCCTTATTAGTTCGTTAAATTCCTAGCTTTTATTACGAATTTTTATTTAGAGCATATTTTTGAAAACATGACAATGTTTTTAAAAATAAGCAAAAAATTAAAGTACACAATAAATTAAACAAATTATATATATATATATATATATATATATATATATATATATATATATATATATAAGACATACTTTGTATATATTTTGTTACGAAAACCATGAGCTCAGACTATTTTTTACACTTCTTGAACTGTTAATATTAATTGTAAGTTTGTAATAAATGAATTGTCACGTCTCTAGGATAAAATCCTTCAAGATATAACATATATAATCTATACAAAATCATACACTTCATTCTTTATAATATTTACCTATATTTCCATTCCTGTGATCTCCCTTTATTTTTTTAAACTTTAAGTTGTTCAACTTTTGACATGGCTAGAAATTAAAAAAAGTTTTATGTGTTATTGATAATTTGTTACACAAATTACTTTGAGTTAAATATTTGGTTCTTGGAGTATTTCAATGTATAAAAAGATTTTAAAATTGGTTCATTAATTGAAGCAAGTAGAAATCATAATTGTGAATATACTTAATTGTAATAGTTTAGAAACACATGTCAATGAATATTGTAAAATGGCTGTATTTTCTTTGTTAAAAATTTAAATGAGTAATATTACTATAAAACAGAAAAAAAAATTACTACAGATTATCAGATATCGGTTAAAGCTGATACTCAAAGTACACTGCTGCCCACCGTAATTGCAACACCAAGAAATACAAGATATAGCACAAAAAAATTTATTATGTAGATAACATGTTGACCAAGTACCAAATGATTAAATTTATAGACTTCTGTGAAGTGTGGTTCCTGCCAGAATTAGTAGCCAGAATAGCCGACATTGTTGGAGATCACCGCTGTCACACGCCTCGTTATTGATTCAGAGACTTTGGATGTGTTCTTGGGGTACAGCAGATGAAGCAGCTTCCACATGTTGCCAAAGTTTATCTGGTGTGGCCGCTGGGGGTGTAATTGGGGTCACTCGTTGAGCAACCATGGACCAAATATCTTCTATCTGTGAAAGATCCGGAGAGTGAGCCGTCCAGGGAAGCAATTCAATCTGGTGAATGACGAAGAATTTTTGGACAATACGTATCACTTGTGGTCGCGAATTATCCTGTTGAAATATGGCTGTGGCCAAGCCCTGAAAGTAAGGGAAGGACAACTGGCTGCAACACCTCGGAGATGTAGCGCTGGCTGTTTAAAGTACTGGTAATGTGTACTAGAGCAGTGCGAGAGTGATATCCAATACCGCCCCATACTATAATACCCGGTAGAGGACCAGTGTGGCGGTGCATAACACAGCTGTTCTGCATCCTCTCTCCACAGTGTTTCCAGACTCGAATCTGACCATCGTGGTGCTGCAAACAGATGCGTGACTCGTCAGTAAAGACAACTTAATTTCATTCTGCCGCCCACATCCTTCTTTCATCACACCGTTGGTGGCGGAGACATCTGCGGTTCTGCGTCAGGGGTAGACCAAGCAATGGACGTCTTGCGGACAGACCACTCTTCTGTAAACGGCGTCGAATGGTACGCGCAGACACTGAATGATGAGTTACAGACTCAATGTGCTGTGTTTCAGTCCGTGATGTGACTGAGTGATACGCCACTACTATTCGCACAATTTACGTGAAGTGGTGCACTGAGGTGGATGCGATCGACCCCGTTGGTCCGTCGTACCCTCCTGCACCAACGGTCACATATCCGCATTACAGGTGTTTGGTGTCGTCCAACAGGACTACCGATTTCCCTGAAAGATAATCCACAATATTTAGGTAGGCCACTATCCTTCCAATGCCGAACTCGGTTACTTGATCAAAAACTGATCGCTGTTTTCCACGAGACGTAACTGATCGTTTTTTGAAAAAACCACAAGGAAAACACAATTACCGCACTTGAAATCGTCAAAATCTTCAAGCCTTTAATAGCGCTATGAGGTGGCCCAACAGGCGCGCGTGATGTGTTTTTGAGCTGAAATTCTAATCATTTGCATATGTCACCTCCGCTTATGCATGTTGTAAATTTCATGTTATTTGCAAGCTTCCTTCAGAGTGTTTCATTTACAGTGGCCAGCAATGTCCATCAAATTATTATTTACATATTCTTTAGTAATCTCCTACTTTTATCCATCCTAATTATAAAATCTATCTCACACACACATATATAAGTTGTCTAAAAAACATACCTTTATTGCTTTTTTGTTGTTGAATTTGAAATTCCTTTCAACAATATAAGAATTGTTCCTTAGTGATGCCTCTTATAGGACTCTAGATATGCACGATAGCATATGCATCTGCATTTTCCATTTTCTTCTTGGAATTTCCAGGTACAGGAATTTTGTATGATCAAAATATTGAGGATGGAAAAAATCTTTCGTATTTCAGGTTACCAATAAATTCAAATCAATGCAAATGAAGAGCTTTAGTTAGATAACATACACCAAATGAATACTCTAGTACAGGAGTGAAACTGAAATTTCTATTGAAAGATGTTTTGCATAAAAGGAACAACATTGTCAAAAATTTCACCTAATCAATTTTGTTCAGAAATATTTAGTAGTACATTAAGGATTTCTGTTTACGGGGTTGTCAATTTAGCTATCCAGATACATTGTGATGCACATATATTAAATGTCATATTTTAATTTAAAATGCATTATATAATTTTAAAAGAATTAAACTAGATATGTAAATTGACTGGAACCGTATTAGTTACAGAAATTGAAAGTTTTTCATGAAATTAACTATTTATAAGTTTTCGTACTACACTGGCCTCAAAAAGTTAAGGTACAACCGGGTTTTTGTGTCTAATTTGCAAATGAATGAATGTAGAAACAAAAACTTTGGAGGATATGTGCATTAAATAGTTTTTTATTGAATGCGTCATAGAAATTTGTATAAGTGTATTGCAAAAACGATTTATAACAAAAAAAAAGCAATCTCTGCGGAAAAGTCCATTCTTGGAGAAAACAGCACATCACAGTGTTATGTGGTAAAATGGCATAAAAACAATACAAAAATGGGTTCTAATAAGGAATGTGTCCACCCCTAACTTGAATGCATTGGCGGCATTGATTTCCCATGCTGTTTATTAAGTTGTCGGACACCGGAATAGGAAGCGAAGACTAGACACAGAGTAAGCCTTGTTTCAGCTCATGTAACGACCTTGGAGGAGGATTTAAAGCAGCAACCTCTCTGCCAAGATAGTCCCAAAGATGTTCTATCGGATTCAGGTCTGGAGATCGAGCTGGCCATTCCATTCGTTCCAAAACCGTGATCCTCCAGATACTCCTCAACAATCCGAGCTCGGTGAGGTCGTGCATTATCATCCATCAGAATGAAGTCGTTACCAATAGCAGCAGCATATGGGCGGACATATGGATCAAGGGTCTCATCCCGATATCTAAGACCAGTTACGGTTCCTCCATGGAACACATGCAGGTCAGTGTGGCCACCGAGCGAGATCCCTGCCCAAACCAGGATTCCACCACCTGTATAACTGTGTCTTTCAACAGTGTTGGATTGATGGTATCTAGTGCGCTGTTCCCTCCAGATCAGTAGACGCATTGAATCACTCTCCATTGTAAATCTGGACTCGTCTGTGAACAGCACAGAAGCCCATTGTTGCTGCGTCCAAGAAACATGTTATCTTGCCCAACATAAGCGGTTCCTTCGCTGTCGTCCGTTGAGGGGAACGCACACAACTGGTCTTCTTGCATACAGACCTGCCTTGTGAAGACGATTTCGCACCGTATTAGCGGAGATTCTTCTTCCTGATGCTTGAAAGTGGTTTGCAACGAGCTGCGGCACAGTAGTGGTTCTTCTCCTTCGTGCCGAAAGAGCTAGAAAACGGTCTTCTGCAGGTGTTGTAGCTCGTGGTCGGCCTGGAACAGGTCTTCTGGACACAGAATCTTCGGATTGGTATTGATCCCAAAGTCGCTGAACAACACTACGAGACACATTGAGACGTCTAGCAGCATCAGCCTGCGACAATCCCATTTCCATTCATCCAACTGCCCGCCACCTTAACGAATTGGGTAAACGACGTCTCTGAGACATTTTCTAAACTCTATTGACTATTGTCACCGAAACTGCCAACAACTGTTGAAAATCAACACAACTTACACACAAAAGTACGAAAGCTTGATATTTGCATATTTTCTCTCACTCATAAATATACGTTCTTTTCTATAAAATAAAAGTTGTAGCAATCGTTTTGCATTAATGTTTTTAAAGTTCGTTATTATCATTCATGTAAACTATGCATTTTATTGTTACTGCCATTTTTTATGATGAGCTTCGAAAAACAAGTTGTACCTTAACTTTTGAGGCCAGTGTATATTTCTGATAGCGACTTTTTCAAAAATTTAAGACAAGACGACCTAACTACGATACAAAAGGATAACACAAAGAAATATTTTTCTGCAATTATAAATCTATAGATATATACTTTAAACGTAGGTAACATAATTCTTTGAAAATTTACTCTCGTGTCTTATATCGCGGTATTTAATGTGCGCATAGAATTTATTTAATAAAAATATTTGGTTTTCAAAAATCTTTAAACGAATTACCAAAAAAGGACATATCAAGTATAAATGTTTATAAAAGGATAATATAATTATTAAGATATAATTTAATTAAAATAATTGAATCACACACTGTTTCTCTCTCATTCATATTATGTCATATAAAGTATTTAAATTATTTGTTGGATACAACGAGACGAATAAAATATTTGTTCCTTATATCATGTATTTCTCTGATGAAATTGCAAAAAACAAAAATAATATTACATCAAAGTTGTAGATGTAAGACCCCTTATTATTAAAGTGAATAATTATAGATTTTTTCGATATTCAAGTACTATTTTTATTCAAACAACAATATAGCGTTTAAACAATTGGTGAATTGATGTAGAAGTAAAGATAGTGAAGCATCAGACCAAACGTGTTTTCCTCATCACTTAACAATAGTTCTAAATTATAAAAGTCCATCACCAATAATCTTTAAAGAACAAATAATAATTATTTATAGGAACTTCCCAACTGTTAGATAAAAGTCAATTATTTAGTTGTAAACATTTATTTAATACTATTGTTCTTTTAAATGGTTCAACTATTATTCCTTCGGCATTTTTTATTTACCAAAAAGTTTTTTTGAACAATTTAACGTTGCAAGCAGCTATCAAACAGTTTATATTTTAACAAATTGATACATTAATATAAATTTTAAAACAAACTGGAATAATAATACACAAAAATTAAGAAATTAAAATGCATGAGTAAATTCCTAATAAGTAAAATCCTATTGAATATAAGCAATTGATTCTGAATGAAACAATGCATTTTATATCCCTTGTATTATGTAACAGCTCTTTTTATGGAAGTATTGAAAAAAAATATATTTCATCAAAATCATACATCTACATAATAGAAAACAGAAATTCCAAGGGAAAAAAATCCTAGTAAAAACAGCCCAAAGAAAAACGGAAATCCATTGCTTTTTGTGTGTGGGATCTATTTCCTTCTCCAGAGTCTCCTTTCAAAATGTTGAGAGGAAAACAGCGCAGCTCTTAGCTCTAGAGTCTAAGGAATAGAAGTCATTGAATAGGAAAAAGAAAAATGAAGCGATTGTAAATTATTCGTGACGTCAGAAATATTACTGGTAAAAATAATGCTTTTTTTACATCGAGACATCTACGGAATTCAGTGGTTCTTTGTTGTAATGCTCATTTATTATTCACTTGTCGGTTTATTACTATTCTAAGTTATTATTGAAAACGTGACTAACTTGATTGATTAATAAAAAACGAAATGCGTTGTTTAATTATTTACGATATAAATAAGATGTAAATTCCTATTGTAGCATTTTATTTAGACATAAAATTATTATTATTTACATGATGGCTGAATTTTCATTTTTAAAATCACTGCACTTTATATTTATTCCAATTAAATTTCGGAAAGTACGATTTAAAGAAGAATAAAGAAGACGAAGTGATGTTTACTATAACATGAAAACATTTCATTTAAAGTAAACAGCCATTCGATAAAATATAAAATAAATTTAAATCACCCCATTCATTCTCAGAATATTTCATCAGTTATATTCAAAGATCAAATCATCAAAAGAATGAGATATTTTCAAATCAACCAATACATTGCTTTCACATATTACTTTCCTTCTTATAAATTTATCCAGTTTAGAATTTTAGCCCTTCAATATTTTCAAAATACTTTAGTAAACTTCAGAAAGGAGTGTTTTTTTCATGATTTCTTCAAGCAAAACTTTCCCAGCATAACAAAACATGGCGTTCATACCTTTCCCCGTTGACAAAGTTTGATGAATTTTCCTCTACCGGTTTGTAAAACCAATATTACCAACTAGTCTCCATTCTCCCTTCACTTTTCTGTTGTCTATTGAATTCCCATACACTACCAATATCTCTCTTCAGTTACTATTAGGTTCGAAAACTTACGTAGAACATGAAAAAAATTGAAAACAATTGTTGTGTGGTTATTCGTGAGAGTTTTTGATATCAATTGTGCACAAAACTTCCGATAGCCTAATTTTCATATTACAATCTTATACAAAACAGCATGAGAAATGTTCAGAAGTTTTTATGTTTCTGAGATTGAACACCGTCGGTTCAGTGGAACAGTGTCGTAAATTTATTTGACAAGAACATTCATTACTCAGATGGCCTTTCACATCCTAAAGCATATCTATTAATTATTCTTTAAAAACTCTAATCCCTGTGACACATTACGCCATCACTTACAATTTTTTTGACGTATGTAACACAAAATTTACAATGAATGTCTGCCGCTGACAGATTTTTCACCCAAACAAACATATTCACTACTTGTAACTCACATTTGTTGAGAGCTTCATTGCCAGGAACTTATATACTGTCACATTATAACCAACAAACACATCTCAATGCGATGCTTTCGCTAGGATTTCTGGAAGTTTAGAGAGAATCACATATTACTTCATGTATAACAATGTTAGAGCCCCGACACAAATACTCCGCTATTACTATTGGAAAGCTCCAACAGATGCTTATTTCTGAATTACACACGTATATACAACTTATTGTAAACAAAACCAAACGAATTAAATAATTTGTCTAATATCATCTGTAATAATGCAAATATCATATAACTTACTTTGGATGAATTTGAATTATTTAGGTAAATATAAATATATTACTTAGTTCAATAAATGTATTACTTTTTCTTTTTTAAAAAAAAAAAAACGGGAAAAAAAGTTGAATTTTATTTTCTTTTACTTTAAAGAAACTACATAAAGAGTGATTTTGATTTACAGCAATACAAAAAAAAAAACTTGCTGTCTTATTGGATATTGCTGTAATTCATTTACAGTAAGGTTTTACCATAAAAGAATATTTATAGTAATTCATTTAGAGTAAGGTTTTACAATAAACGAATATTTATAGTAATTCATTTACAGTAAATTCAAGGCGGATCCAAGAGTGTTGGCTGCCCACGTGTGAAGACCTAATGTGCCGCCCCACAAGAGAATTTTTCATAATTTGAATTATGATAATCCTTTTTTTAATTTTTATATTTTGACATGTTTTCAATTACTTGTTATAATATTTATTGATTAATAAGTATTATAAGTAACTTTTTATTTAATTATTAATTGTAATACTTAGATATTACTTACTTATTATAATATATATACTTATACATTTAATACTTATATATTGAGGTCATAAACTCATCTATTTGGATAAGAGTAAAAAGTAAAACATTTAGAAAAATGTAAATAAAAATTGAATCAAAACTAACGTTAATGATCGTGCGGGATGACGGAGTCACTCCACACTGGCCATCGGATTCGAAATCATTGAGATTAGTATTGGAATGCGTGCTGGGGATGAAGTATGCAATTTTTTTATGACGTGGGTTACACGTGGTTAGGATGCTAGTAAAAGTAAGTACTTTTCACGATGTAGGAAATAAAATGGAAATATGACAGATATTTCACCATTTGTGAATAAAGGGCTTATTGTTGCTGCCCGTTTAACAGGGACCTTTATTTCGAAGACAAGATGATTTTTATTGAGACCAGTATACACAATGAGACAAAAGATTAAAAAGTACATAGAGAAAAATTCTGACAATAAACCTTAAATAGCTTTAAAAAAGAATTAATAAAAATTGGAACAAAAGAGAAACAAGGAAAAAAAATTTGCTCCTGGATATCAAGTGGTAAAAAAAAGTCAACAAAAGTTGACCAGACTTGAGAAAATGGAGAAATAATTTCGAGGTCAAACGTTAATAGGAAGATGAAGAATATTTAGAATGAGAGAGAGAGGACACAACAACAGACCAAAATAGGGGGAAGTCCCAATAAATAAAGAAACTGTCGATTAAAAGACAAATTCAACAAGAAGGTAAAAAGGGATAAGATATTCTCAAAACTAAAACACGATTAAAAACAGTACACTCTCGAAAAGTGGAGAGGGATCAAATTTTAAATAAAGGCGTCAATAGAAGTAATAACCATTAGATTCCCAAAAGGGCAAATAGTGGGTGATTGAATATTAAAGTCACCCTATTCCGCTACTCAAGGGCTTTTGGCGATGGACCTTGTAAGAAAGAACCATAGTCAAGGAAAGAGGAAGACACCTGAGCCGGCACCCCCTCTCCTAACCTCCACACCAATGGGTAGACGTTTGAGCCTCGGCATATTTAACGTGCACCATCCCTCTTCTGCACGACGGGTCTTCAGTGGTACCAGGCTTGAACTCATGACACGCCGGCCACGAGTCCGTTACCTTAATCACTTGGCTACCGTGGCTGCAAATAGCAAACATAATTAAAACTAGAGGTAGAACCACACCAAGGCCTACATCGGATAATCGAAGCTTTCAGTTGTGCCGGTTCCGCAGTGACGCACACCCAGTTATACCAAATGCAAGGATCAGTGTCCACATAGCCTACTTGCTGCACGTAAACGGGGTTCATACCAATCGAAGGGATCAAAATGCATGTGACCCCCGGTATGGATCCACAAAGGGGACTCTGAAACTGTGTCATCAGCATCTTGGTACATCGTTCGTCAGAGGACAAACTCCTGGGTAGCGATTTGAACCAAGAGATCCGGCTGAAAGTTAAAAACTCATTTCGGTCAAGAGGTGGGACCTCTAGAGGTGAATTCTTCACAGAGTAAGTAAAATATTTTTGATGCAAGGGAATAATGTTAGGTTGGGGGAAAAGAAATCCTTTATATTTACGGTAGATGGTTGTAGTGATCGAGTGAGTTAAGTATCGATCAGAAACAATTTCAGGTCGTTTTAAAGGTGACATTTCGTACTAAAAAATACTTAAGCTGTTTTTTGTCCCAGTCAATTGTAAGTTGCGCTGTGTGTTTAAGGGGAAAATATACCGAATGTTTTCTTTGATAAAGGTGAAAGTGCTAGCTAGGCGGCTGAAATTACAAGTTTTGTTTATTGCCCCGATAGTGTAACCACCAATTACTTGCAATTTTGGCTTCACTGATTCCTTTCATGTATGATCGATGTCGAAGATGTCGATAAAATCACAAAAAAGTGAGTTGACCTGAATATTAGTAGTCTTAGCATCGCCCATAAGCTAAAGATAGAACATGGGACAGTTTAAAATCATTTCCACAAGGATGGATTCAAAACGAAGCTTGATGCTCGGGTACCACATCAATTAACACAAAAAACATAATGGATCAAATTTTCAGCTGCAAAGCATTATCCAAACGGAATAAAATCGACCCAATTCTTAAGCAGATAATGACTATAAATGATAAATGGTTCACATATAACAACGTTGCCTGAAAATCATTGTGGTTAAAGCGTGGTGAAGCATCTTAAACGGTGACCAAATTACGAAGGTTCTTCATTGCATTCGGTGAGACTGGAAAAGAATATGACCAAACACTGAAATCGGATTCCTAGTGTTATCTATTGAACCGGGTTTGAAAATAATGATTCACCAGAATTGGCAAATATGAGATGAACTGTGTTCCATCAAGACAACGCCAGACCACATTCATCTATATTGACTCTCCAGACACTCCAGCGGCTTATTTGGGAAGTTCTCACGTATGCACCATATAGACCATAACTGACACAAATGAATTACCAAGTTTGGCTTGCATTGCAAAACTTCCTAGGCGATAAAATGTGGCATCCAAAAAAGAATAATTGTCAATTTTTACAGTTTTTCAGCAATAGGTACACAACACAGAATACACAACACACCACACAAAATAAACAACACACCACACAAAATAGACAATACACCACTCAAAATAACCCAACACCACACAAAATAGACAATACACCACAAAAAATAACCCAACACCACACAAAATAGACAGAACTATATTAAATGGACAGCACAACATATAATGGACATCACAACATTTAATGGACAGCACAGCATTTAATGAGACATCACAACATTTAATAGACAGCACAGCATTTAATGAGACAGCACAACATTTAATAGACAGCACAACATTTAATAGACAGCACAACATATAATGGACAGCACAACATACAAAAGATAACACACCACACAATATAATCAACACACCACACAAAATAATCAACACACCACACAAAATAGACAACACAATATATAATGGACAGCCCAGCATATAATGGACAGTACAACATATTATGAACAGCACAACTTATAATGGACGGCACAACATATAAGGGACAGCATAACATATATTGAACAACACAACATATAATGGACAGCATAACATGCAATGGACATTACAACATGTAATGGACAAAACAACATACAAAAGACAACACACTACACAAAACAATGAACACAACACACAAAATAATCAACACACCAAACAACATAATAAACACACCAAACAACATAATAAACATACCACACAAAATAATCAACACATCACACAAAATAATCAACACACCACACAAAATAGACAACACACCACACAAAATAGACAACACAATATATAATGGACAGCCCAACATATAATGGACAGTACAACATATTATGAACAGCACAACTTATAATGGACGGCACAACATATAAGGGACAGCATAACATATTTTGAACAACACAACATATAATGGACAGCATAACATGCAATGGACATTACAACATGTAATGGACAAAACAACATACAAAAGACAACACACTACACAAAACAATGAACACAACACACAAAATAATCAACACACCAAACAACATAATAAACACACCACACAAAATAATCAACACAACACAAAATAATCAACACACAAAATAATCAACACACCACACAATATAATCAACACACCACATAACATAATCAACACATCACACAAAAATAGACAACACAACATATAATGTAAAACACAACATGTAATGGACATCACAAGATACAAAAGACAACACTGTACACAAGGACACACAACATATAAATACAACACAACACAATATTCGGATAACCACACAAAATACACAAAAAAAACCACCCAACACTCAAAAGACAGCACAACACACAAAAGATATGCAACATACAAAATATAACACAACACATGAAATACAGCACAATACACCAAAGACAACACAGAATACACACCCCAACACACAAAAGACAACAAAACACAAAAGACAACACGAAGTATACAAACAAACACAAAATAAACAACACGGACATTAAGTCTCAAGATAATGGTAAATTTCAAGATAAAAATCTATTGTTTTTGTGAGAAGCCTATTATAGTCCATTCCCATGCAGCCATCCAGGTTGTAGTTATAAAACATGGCACAGACCCACAGATTATCTCAGAAATAAGACCAACCTCGTACTTTCTTTATAAGTACCAAAATGCGGACTTAGTAATATGACGAACAATAGAGCAACGCAAGAAAACTCACCACTTCTTCCGAACTCTTAAATCTGACCTGGGAGCAAAATCAACAGCCAAATCCTTGGCTAACATGTAAGATACTTGGACAAGAATTTGTCAAACACGGAGCATCTTTCTGCATGATAAGTACTTGACATAGAGTCACAAGAACGTACTGAAGTAAGCAAACTGTATTATAATTCAAAGAAATATTTTTCTGATACAATAGGAAAAGAAAACCTTTTATGCGAGTTACATAAAAAATACCCTGAAGCTCAATAGACTGATGGCTCTATAATACAAAACAATATTGGGGCTGTTGCTTAGAGTAAACTTTTTTTCGACTGTACTGTGGAGCACTTCATAATGGAATTTTGATACAGAGATCCTTGCCATCTCACTTTCTCTGAAGATCCTCAAGAAAATGATTGTTTCTCTAAAGCTGTTATTTTGGTCTTTTTCCACGCAGCGAGATCCAGGCTTTAGTTATGAAACATGACACAGGTAGAAGATTATCGCAGAAATAAGACGAGATTTCTTTATAAATACAAAAAGATATGCAACAATTCATCCCACAATATTAATACGCTCTCTAGTGAAATAGTCTTGTGTGAAATGCACGCATATCGAAATGCAATTACTTGTAAAATATGTAATTATTTGTGAACCATTTTATCATTATTGAAATGGTCTTCATCATTGAAATATATTTAACACTATCAAATTGAAGTTGATTGAGTACAGTTGAGTTTCGCACTTTCTTTCAACATTAAAAATCTTGATTTTGCGCTCCATATTAATCAAATTAAAACTCTTAAATTAATGACTGTTACAGTGAGAAATCAATATCAAAGAAGTGAGTCGCTGCATCCATAACGTAATCAATTTCATATATATCGCTTGTGGTATACTTAAAAACAAAAACATGTTTACAGGATTTAATTTAAATTAAAAAAATTTAGACACACATGCTGTAAATTGGTTATCTAAATTTGAATATTGTTTAACAACATAGATTTCCCTAAAACGCTACATATGCAGTTCTAAATATTTTATATGCATTCTTTAATTTACAAAAACATCATCTTAACATCTTATGTATGCAAAAAATCACCTTATCATTCTAATCAGTTTTAGTATACATATATATCATAAGTTACTCACGAGGAATGATGTCCTCCAAGTCGCATTGATGAAGTGAGTCAATTGGTCATGTATGTTTGAAGTGTAAGCCTTAGCGTAGCTCCTAGTGTATCATTAACAAAAAAAAAGTTTATCAGAAAATTCAATGATACAATGTATTTTAATTTGAACTTTTAACGGTTGTTTTTACCTACTAATGATCATTATAGTTTAAAAAAAAGATCTCGGAAAAACTTAAATTGGGATTACAAAACGATGACAATGTTACTCAATAATTTTCTTAAAATACCTTGGTTTATTTCCAGTAACACCTAAATCCATGATTTGTAATCACCTCCAAAAGGAAATATTTCAATTTGAAATAACCATCTTAAATCAGATGGTATTATAAAGTTTTTGTATTGGTATATAATTTTAATTAATTAAGCGACTACATATAATACACTATATGTTTATATTATTAATAAAATAATTACATAATATATATTAAAATTAATAATCAATATCAATTAAAAAGTACTGTGAAAACATGCAATATTCCATAATTTACAAATTCCTTCAACGAATTTCATCGAACAAGAAACGATCAAAAATGCATTTTTAAAAAGTAAAATAAAGTGAAAATGGACGAGATTCATAGCAATAACACAGGTCTGCAAAAAAAAAACTCTTTTTAAAATTGTTTTGGTTTTATTAACTGGTTTTTATTTAGTTATTTGCGTTGATTTCAAAAATGACATGGGTTTTTTTCTATCACGTAAGGCTTACCTACAAAATAAAGGTAAAATATTTTAAAAAAGTACAAAAAACGAACATTTTGGATTTGTTTTTATTATTTTAATATAAACTAAAAGAAAAAGCAAAACAAAGATAAATAGCTTAAATAAGAATAATAGTGATACACATGTGTTGAAAATGCTATTATAAGTCTTTGTAAAAACGTTTTTTTTTCCCATCGAAGCTTCTTTTAGTACTTTTTTGGCTGTGTTCTTGTGAATTTTCCCGTTTTATCATCCAACAGTAGTCTGCCATCATGTTGACATTTCAACGACCTTGGTATCTGCGCTCCATTTCTTTTATATTGCCGCACGCATAATTTGCTACAAGTCCCGATAGCCGAGTTGGCAGAGCGTTGGACTGAACTTCCTCAGGTCTCGGGTTCGAATCCCGGCCCTGGCAGATTTATCCAAAGACTGGAATTTTGTTTCCGTTTTTAATGTATTGTTTCTCTAGGTTCTAGATGAATCCAGATCATTCTTTAGAGTGCATACTGGTTATTTCTCGAATATTCCGAAGTGTATAAAAGCAGAGTTCATCGCCAGTTGGGCATGTTCTCAGTCCAGTGTTGTATCGAGCTCCAAGCGTTAGAATAAATCTAATTGTTTGTTTAATTGAACTGTGTACTTCTTTCGAACTCCGTGACAAGTTTGGTGGAGGCGCGGGGTAACAATTACGTCAAACGTGGATAGTGACAACCTTCGCAGGAGCCTCCGGTTAAGAGGATTATCCCCCGAATTCGGACTGTTAAAAAATAGTAGGAAGAGGACAAAAATGCCGACCGAGAAGGAAGCCAAGCCCGCTGTAGTAACACCTTCGTTACAGCAATGGAGGAGCCCATCGACCTTCCGAGGAGCGCCTGGGGAAGACCCTCTCAAATGGCTTAAAGAGTACGATCGAGTAGCCAACTTTAACAAGTGGGATGACATGATGTGCCTGGCTAACGTTTATTTCTTTCTTGACGGAACTGCGAGACAGTGGTATGTCAACAACGAAGACGCCTTAGATTCCTGGGAAGCGTTTAAAATGGACTAAGTGGACTTTTCGGTGACCGTCAAAAATATACCAGAAGGGCAGAAGAACAACTAAAATGCCGAGCCCAGCGTTCAGGCGAGAGTACACAGTCCTACATACAAAGTGTATTAGGACTTTGCCAAGAGGTAAATCCTCTGATGAAAGAAGACGAAAAAGTGTCACACCTAATGAAAGGTGTTGCTGAGGATATTTATCAGGCCCTGTTGACGAGAGAAATCAACGACACAGCAAGTTTTATCAAATGGTGCAACTATATCGAAGATATGAAGCAGAAGAGAGTTGGTCGACCGAGATTTGAAAGGCTTCCAAACGTCGTACCGGTTGCATCCCGGACGGATGAGACTGATTTGGTCTCTCTTATTCGCACAATCGTACGAGAAGAAGTCCATCGACTAGTTAACCAGACGCAAGAATCTTTGGACTCCGATCCCCAATACGTCGTTACAGATCCCCGTCGCCATATCGCCGATCCAGTCAGTCGCCAGGCCGTAGGAGCGAGGAAAACTAAGGAGAGCGACCTTCCAAGGAGGTGAGGCCGCGTGTACTGGAAATCCTCCGTCGACCGCCAAGATGACTGGTAACCAACTAGACGTAATAATAGATAAGAAGCCGATACGTGCTCTAGTAGATTCTGGGGCATCGTTTTCTGTCATATCCGATAAGTATCGCCGATTTTTAAAGAAAGTTCTGTTTGCTGATGCCAAGAGCGTTATGCTGAAAGTTGCGGATGGAAATTTTGTTCGGCCGATAGGGAAATGTGTTTTACGTGTCCGTATAAACAATCGAGAACTGCCTTTTGAATTTATTGTTTTATCACATTGTAGCCATGACGTCATCCTAGGATGGGACTTTTTAGAGGCGTCTCAAGCCGTTATAGACTGTGGACAAAATGAACTTGTTCTAGAAGACATCTGTCGAGACTCCACAGCGCCTGACGCCTGGAATTTGTATGCCACCAGGGACTATACACTTAAGCCGCATTCTTTAACTAGAATAACAGTATCAGGTGCTACGCCGTTTATCAGCCGTGACTTACGAAGTACAAGATTTTGATCCTGCTTCACGAAAAAGAAAACTAAGAGAAGTTGTCCATGTACTGCGTATGAAACCGTACCATGATCCCGCCGAGCAAATCGAAACCGAGGATATTCCTGCCAAAGAATCATACAAAGGACCCATCACTCGTTCCAGAATAAAGACCCTTGAACAAAAAAGGCGCTGTCTTCTTTTTCGAGGGAGCGACGCATAATTTGCTACAAGTCCAACGCTCTGCCAACTCGGCTATCGGGACTTGTAGCAAATTATGCGTGCGGCATTGCTCCCCTCCTCGAAAAAGAAGACAGCGCCCCGCTGTCATTTTGTTCAAGGGTCTTTATTCTGGAACGAGTGATGGGTCCTTTGTATGAAAGATTTATTAAAAGGTTTCTGTTATCTCGCCGAACCTTGCAGTCGTTGCTGAAAAGTGGCGTGAAGTTTCATTGGGGTCCTGAAGAGGTGGAAGCATTTAACAGTCTTAAGAAAGCACTTACTTCGATCCAGTATTGGGGATGTACGACGAAAGAGCTTCTACAGAAATCCATACTGATGCAAGCGGGTACGGTATTGGAGCTGTCCTAGTACAAATTCAGAATAATGTCGAGAAAGTTATAGCATACGCTTCTAGAACTCTGACAAAAGCCGAAAAGAATTATTCCACCACAGAAAGGGAATGTCTTGCCATCGTATGGGCTACCAACAAATTTCGGCCGTACATATTCGGAAAACACTTTACTGTTGTAACTGACCATCATTCCTTGTGCTGGCTCATGAATTTAAAGGATCCTTCAGGAAGGCTTGCCAGATGGGCCCTCCGATTCAAGAGCATGATTTTGACGTAAAATATAAAACCGGTAAGAAGCATAGTGACGCCGACGCTCTTTCGAGAAATCCAGTGGAAGAGGAAACGGAAACATCAGACAAATTTTTAGCAGTCACGACGAGTATGAACCTTTGCGATGGAACAGAAAAAGGATCAAGACCTTGCGAAATTAAAACTTTTGAGCAACTCATCCAAAACCGAAGAATTCAGATTTATCGACGGTATCCTTTGCAGGAAGAATTTTGATCCAGATGGAAAGTTGTGGTTGCCAGTCATTCCTAAACATCTACGAGCAGACATACTAAGGCACTTTCATGACGCCCCACCGCAGGACACCTTGGTTTCGCGAAAACTTATGACAGGATACGCAAGAGATTTTACTGGCCGGGAATGTACCGAAATGTCGTTCGGTATGTCATGCATTGTCGGGAGTGCCAAAGGAGAAAGTCCGTTCCTCAACGACCACCTGGACGTTTAGTTCCCATCCCTCCAGTTATAGCTCCTTTCCATCGCATTGGAATTGATCTCCTTGGGAGATTTCCAAAGTCTGCTCATGGAAACAAATGGATAATAGTCTGCACGGATTACTCAACACGATATGCAATAACAAAAACCTTGCCGACAGCCGAATTTGACGAAATAGCGAAGTTCTTACTTGAAGAAATTGTCCTCAGGCATGGAGCTCCTCGAGTAATTATCACAGATCGTGGAGCCGTCTTTCGATCCAAACTTGTTTCCTCTCTCGCGAGATAACAGAAACCTTTAATAAATCTTCTAAAGTATGAACAAAGGCCAAGAAAACTTCGTATGTCATGTATATTCTTTGGAGTGGGAAAATTTCTTACGGCTTTTATTTTGTCGGGATCGGGACGAACGCCATTACTAGATACAAGATGGCCCAGAATCTTTACTTCTTGGGCAGCAAAAGACACTTCTTTGAATTTAATTTAAGACCAGCTTCCTGAAGACATTTTAGAACAAGTCTTAATCGTATAAGATGGTCTTCAAAAGTTTCTGAGAACACTATTATGTCATCTAGGTAACAAAGACACATAGTCCATTTAAAATGGCGTAGCAAATTGTCCATCATTCTCTCGAAGGTCGCAGGTGCATTACAGAGACCAAACGGCATGACTTTAAACTCGTATAAGCCTTCGGGGGTAATAAATGCCGTCTTTTCACGATCCGCTTCGTCTATTTCTATTTGCCAATAACCAGATCGGAGATCCATGGAAGAAAAGAACATGGCACCTTTCAGACAGTCGAGCGTATCGTCAATACGAGGCAGAGGATAAACGTCTTTTTTCGTGACGCTATTCAGCTTGCGATAATCGACGCAAAAACGCCAACTACCGTCTTTTTTTCTTACGAGCACAATGGGTGATGACCAAGGACTTTCAGAGGGTTGGACGATACCTTCATCAAGCATTTTCTGAACCTCTTCATGAATGATGCGTCTTTCAGTCGGCGAGACTCTGTAGGCTCGTTGGTTGATTGGAGCATGATCACCAGTAAAAATCATGTGTTTCACATTCGTCTTCGTGGCTGTCGACTTGTCGGTCTTCGTGAAAAGCCCAGAAAATTTCCGGAGTAGTTCGGATAGCTTGTTTCTCTGTTCGTCGACTTGTGTAACATTGATCATAGTTTCACAACGGCGTATCATCCCCAAACAAATGGACTGACGGAGCGCTTCAATAAGACCTTGGCCGACATGTTGTCAATGTATGTGGATGTAGAGCAGAAAAATTGGGATGAAATTCTACCATTTGTAACCTTCGCTTATAATACCGCTAAACAAGAGACCACAGGTTTTACGCCGTTCTATTTACTTCATGGTCGTGAAGCGGAAACGACACTAGATACAATGCTACCATTCTGTCCTAACGATTTTGATGACAATAACATCACCAAGATAGCAGCCAGAGCCGAAGAATCACGACAGCTAGCCCGAGTGCACACTCTGAGAGCTCAAGACAAAGATCGTCGACGTTACGATTCCAAACACCAAATGGTATCCTACGCTCCCGGAGATCTCGTATGGGTTTATACTCCAGTGAGAAAAGTCGGTCTCTCCGAAAAACTCTTAAGAAGGTATTTCGACCGTATCAGGTGCTACGCCGTTTATCAGCCGTGACTTACGAAGTACAAGATTTTGATCCTGCTTCACGAAAAAGAAAACTAAGAGAAGTTGTCCATGTACTGCGTATGAAACCGTACCATGATCCCGCCGAGCAAATCGAAACCGAGGATATTCCTGCCAAAGAATCATACAAAGGACCCATCACTCGTTCCAGAATAAAGACCCTTGAACAAAATGACAGCGGGGCGCTGTCTTCTTTTTTCGAGGGGAGCAATGCCGCACGCATAATTTGCTACAAGTCCCGATAGCCGAGTTGGCAGAGCGTTGGACTGAACTTCCTCAGGTCTCGGGTTCGAATCCCGGCCCCGGCAGATTTATCCAAAGACTGGAATTTTGTTTCCGTTTTTAATGTATTGTTTCTCTAGGTTCTAGATGAATCCAGATCATTCTTTAGAGTGCATACTGGTTATTTCTCGAATATTCCGAAGTGTATAAAAGCAGAGTTCATCGCCAGTTGGGCATGTTCTCAGTCCAGTGTTGTATCGAGCTCCAAGCGTTAGAATAAATCTAATTGTTTGTTTAATTGAACTGTGTACTTCTTTCGAACTCCGTGACAATATATTGATGGAAATGTTCTCCTTGTTCCTCACTTACAGACCCAAGATTTTTTGGAAAGTAGTCCAGATGTGAGTGGAGGAAATGGACTTTGACACTCATGTTGCAGCCCAATATTTTGTAGTTTTGTAACAATTCAGCAACCAAAGCTTTGTAATTTGGATCTTTTTTGTTTCCAAGAAAGCCTGTTACAACAAGTCTAAATGAATTCCAGGCATTTTTTTCTTTCATTTCCATTTTAGTGACAAAAGTTTAATCTTTTAAAAGTTTTCTTATGTCAGGCCCAACAAAGATGCCCTCTTTCAGCTTAGCATCGGATAGACCAGGAAACTGTTCACAAAGATACTTGAAACAATCTCCTTCTTTGTCTAATGCTTTCACAAACTGTTTCATTAGCCCCAATTTTATACGAAGTGGTGGAAACGAGATCTTCTTAGGATCTACTAAACTTTGTCTTTCAACATTTTTAACTCCAGGAATAAGAGCCTTTCTGATTGGCCACGTCTGCTTTACGTAGTGTTGTTTCCTGTCACGGCTATCCCATTCACAAAGGAAACATGGAAACTTTGTGTAACCACTTTGTTGACCTAGTAACATAGAAATAACTTTCAAATCACCACAAATGGTCAACTTATGGTCAGAGTAGCTGAGCTTATTAAGAATAAACTCAAGATTTTCGTAGCATTCTTTCAAATGGACTGAGTGTCCAACAGGGACAGAAGCATATCGGTTACCATTGTAAAGAAGTACAGCTTTCAAACTCCTTTTTGATGAATCGATAAAAAGTCTCCATTAGGGAGGGGTCAAACAGAATGAGACATATATCGTTCCAATAGGAACTGGTATTTCGAGTTTAGATTCATTGTCATAACAAATAAATAGAATAAAACTGTGTTTGTAAATAGCATACACTGTTTAGTAACCTATTCACCATAAAAGATCAATAATTCAGACTAAATTCACCAATTATATAGGCTATAATATTGAAAAACCGTACGCATACTGGACCTGAAACCCTCTGAAAATAAGAAAATTTCAGATGAAATTTGTAACTTATCTAAGGGTGATGGAATTTTTTCACTATTTTTTCCTTAATCAGTACAAAAAATATAGTTAAACCCACTAGTTAAATATACAACGATTTTAAATCTCAGATCTGTGTAATTAAAAGTACAACATTCAATCTTTAAAAAACATCATTTGTACTCACCCATGATATTAGAAATATTCGTATTCGAAAACCGCACAGAATAACACAGAAGAAAGAAATAATAGATTGAAAAGAAAATGTAACAAAAATGTGGTTACATTTTTAATCAATCGGATTAAAATCATTTGAAATTTATAGGGTTACAGCGGGGAAACACCAATACAAATTATTTCTAATATATACGTTATCATCATGGCAACCACATCGTCAGATGATAAAAATATCAAGGTAACCATATTGTAATGTTATCACCCATTTTGGTGAACATTAACAACTTGGCTCGTGCCCCATGATATCAAACTTGCACTCTTGCTTTTTTGTCTTTAACAAATCCATAAATTTTTAATTAGAACTTAAATCTATCATACGAAATTCCAAATTAATAATTGTTGGAATATGAAATTTCAATGACTATAAATATAAGGAACTAATTTGATATCGGGGGTAATTGCGCCAAACGCTGTAGTCGGAATGGAATCCAATATGGCGGCCTAAAGGTAATTTAATGATACACAATAATTTTAAAGAATTGTTTTGAAATACATTGAAATGTATTTCAAATAAAGTATATAGGGAGATATTAAGAATAACCTAGATCAATCAATAAATAATGAATATCAATAATATGTAATAAAAAAGTAGCTTGTAGTAATAATAGTTTTATAAGCAGCATATAATAATCTTATATTATTTTATCTTAACTATATATAATATTCATATAGTACGATTTAATAACAGTTATTATAAAAATAATAATTATATAAAACAATTTAATAGTAATTATAAAAGAGAATAGTCGTCGAAGTGTAAAAGAATGAAAAATAATGCATAAGATTTCTCGTATTACAGAATTATAAATAAATAATATAATAGCTACAAAGAACCAACAAAAATATTTATAGATAAATAACATAATAATTATAAATAAATAACAGAAATAGTTATAAATAAATAAACAAATATTAATTATAAATAAATAATAAAATATGTAACATTTATAAATAAATGATAAAAGAAACAATTATAAATAACGAATATTAGATGATTATTAAAAAACTAATAATTGCATTTTTGTATTACATTATGAATAAAACAATTACGTAATGTATGTTAAAATTAACTGAAAATTCTAATTACAAAGAAGTGAAAGCTTGCAATATGAAACTTGCACTGCAAGTTCCTTCAACGCATTGCATCGAACAAAGAACGTAAAAAAAATTTTTTTTCATCTAAAAAATATTTTTTAACGTAAAATAAAACGAAAGTAAACGATTTATTCCGATAATTAAAAGCACAACACTTATTCTTCTAAGAAAAAAATATTCTAGTACTCACATTCATGTTAGAAATATCAATATTCGAAAGTAGCACATAATTAAACATAACACGCAAACACTAGAAAAATTATACTGAAAGTTGTTAAACTTTTACAGAAATTAGAAATTTTTACTAAAATCGTCTGAAATTAAAAGGGTTACAGCGGGAAAAAAAAAACCAATAAAAGTTATTTCTAATATACGTTATCCCCATGGCAACCACATCGACAGACGATAAAAATATTAAGGTAACCATATTGTAATGTTATCGCCCAACTTGGCGAAGATAAACAACAACTTGGCGCTATTATCCTCAACATCAAACTAGCGCCAAATATAAAATTAAATGAGTGCATAAAATAAGAGTTTTTCCAAATTATAAAAAGACATTACAAGCTAAACTAATACGTAATAAAATATAAAGAAGAAAATGAAAAAAAAATCTTAAACAAAAAAAGGATTTAAAAATGTTCTAGAAAAAAATATGAAGCACATACCTCGTCGACGATTGATGGTGCAAAATATTATAATATGAATAAACACGAAATATATGTAAAACTTTTAAATTATATTTATTCTAAGCAAACTTACAAATTCAAAAAAAAAAAAAAAAAAACATCGAATCAAGCGATCGAATGGCAAAAGAGATTTATTTTTATTTGCAGAAAAGTTGCCACTCAATACCTTGAAAAAGTAATTGTTAAATTGCTGCCAGATGGATCAGGTGTATTAAAAAAATATTATCAGCTTAATATTACAGTAAAAAATTGTAATATTTACGTGCGATTTTAATATTTTGTAGAAAAGTGAAAACTATATGAAAAAGGAATCGCTTGCTTCAACTAAAAATAAAAAAAAAGGTAAAGACGAAAAACATTTTTATTGTGACGAGTTTTTTTTAAATTAATGTTTAACTTATATATTAAAATTACAGGATTTTTCATTTATAAGAAAACACCTCGTCTTTTTTCTTATTTAGAAACATGTAAAGTAATTGTTTTGAAATGTTTTTCTGTTGTATGTACTTTCAAAAGACATTGAGAATTTTTTCTTTTCATTTTTATTGAACATTTGTTTGTATACATTGCTGATAAAATATAAGCAAATGTTTTTCTTTTGGTTTGCTTATTATATTTTTCCATAAAAAAAGACACAAAGTTTAGTCATAAAACATTAAAAACTTTTCTTGTTTTGCTTCTAAAAAATGTATTAAAAATCAAAATTATGTAAGAACATGTAATCTATCTAACGCTGGATTTTTCAAAAAGTAGTATTCGCTCAAGACTATTTACTTATCTTACTTTTTGCATTTTTAGCAAACTTTTATATTTAAACATTTTTTTACAGTTGAAAATGTTTATTTAATTAATAGCAAAATTTATTAACTGTTGATAGTTATATAAAGATGAAATTCAGAGACTCTAAATTTCTTTAAAAAAAATCAAGAAAAGTTATTTGAAATTTCTTTAAAAATTCAATTTCAACTATTTCGAATTTTCCTCATGGAGAAGTAAATAAGTATTTTAAAATAACTCACATGTGACGTTTTTCGTAAATGAGAAAAAACAATGTCTCGATAGGCATAATTTCTCTTCAAACGCTTAGAGATTTCGAAGAATTAAAAACTTTCTACACATGTAACTGCAAATTTAATGAAAGTAATGTGATGAGAGAATAGGTCCAACTTAGCTCATGCGTGTCGAAGACGACTAAAATGTGTACCCAGTGTCCGGGTTATAGCCGGCTACCCTACACCTGGGGATTATATTAGGGATCTCGTCCTCTATGCTCGGGGGTTGCGCGTACAGCTAACAACTCTACTCCATAATATATATATATATATATATATATATATATATATATATATATATATATACACTGCTGGACAATTGCTAAGGACGGATCACAAATTGCTATGTAGCATAACATTAAGCGAGACATGAGGCCTAGTAGGATAAAATATAGTTGCCACACTGTTCAGACATTAGAATAAAGAATATTTATTGTTCTGGAAAGTACAAAAGCTGTGAAACATCTGAAAGAAAAAAATAAATGTTCATTTGATCTGCGTACGGAGAAATGGAACAATGCATCTAAAAGTCAGCAGGCACTTTAAAGAAAGGTATCAGTACGGGATATGTCCACCGTGGAGTGTGATGCAACATTCCACACGTTGTACCATACTTTGCACAACATTATCCAGCAGCTGCTGAGGCAATTTATCCCATTCCTCTGTGAGTGCACGGATGAGGGTGTTCTTGTTTGTCGGAGGATAATTTCAACCAGCAACTTGCCTCCCAAAGCATCCCACACATTTAAATGGGGTTTAGACATGGAGAACGCGCTGACCATACGAGACGTTGAATACCCTCGCTGTCTAGACAATCCTGAACAGCGAGTGTTTGATGTCATGTTGCGTTGTCGTCCATAAAAATAAATTTATCACCGACAGCACAACAGAAAAGACGAACATGAGGAAGTAGAACTTCATCAATGTATTGTTGGCCCGTCATAGTCATATTCGCAACCACATGTAGGCGCGTGCGGCCATTGATCATGATCCCGGCCCACACCATGATACTACATGTCAGATATCGGTTCTTTTCCTGGATATTTTCTGGACGATAAGCAGTACCACTCTCGCGCCAGATCAGTTGGCGTCTATAATCCGATGACAGACTGAACCTATTCTCATCTGAGAATAGTACGCATGCCCAGTCCTGTTCAGTCCAATTGTGATGCTCACGACACCATTGCAAACGGGCAGTACGGTGCTGTCTGGTCAATGGAACACACACAACAGGTATGCGTGCGTATAGTCCTCCTCCCCTCAAACGTCTGGCAACAGTTTTTCGGGAGATCTGCTTTCCTGAGGCAGCAAGAAACTGATTTGCCACCTGCTGAGCTGTGGTGCGCCTGTTTTTTTTTTTTTTTTTTTTGCTGATAGGACGATATATCTGTCTTCTGCAGGCGTCGTACTTCTAACACGACCTCCCCCGTGGCGTCTACTACACATTCCAGTAGTTTTAAATGACTTCCACAGCCGTGAAACAACGCTGTGAGCGATGTCGAACTCCCTGGCAACATCTGTTATTTTTCGCCCTTCTTCGATCTTTCCAATAATTCGGCCACGCATAAAATCATCTATGTGATGTCGGGAAGACATGCCAAAAATTTTAAGTTCGTCTATTAAATCCTTCCTGTAAAACTTTGACTTGAAACAACAAGTGTCCACAAGCGTCAAAACCTTTAAAGCTCTTATGAACGCTATCACGTGATGAACAGACGTGGAAAAAAATTTGCATTCTCATACTTCTTCTTACTAATATCCCGCACTTATTCTAATTTTCCACATTTTGTGGTTGCTATGGATGATAGTGTTATCCGTCCTTAGCAATTGTCCAGCAGTGTATATATATATATATATATATATATATATATATATATATATATATATATATATATATATATATATATATATATATATATATATATATATATATATATATATATATAAACCCTTTTGTTACTCAATCTCAAGAGCATAATTTTGAATTTGTTGACAGTTTATCTCGGTGATACTGAATCTTTTGCCCGTGGGCCACATGTGGCACACCGGTTTTTCCTGAGTGACTCGGTTATATTCCGTTGCCCCCAGAAATTTAGTTATTTAAGAACAATGTACTAAAACTTTAGCGGGAAATTCTACCGATCAAGCAATCAAATCTATCAATTCTGCTATCAACATGCTTTTTTTTATAGTCGAATGTAAACAAGAGAGGCTTGGCCATGGTGGAAAGGAGATCGAAACTGCCCCATAACTCAATAAGAGGTGCATACAAATTTAATTTTGTACGTTTGATGGAAAGGTTAACGCAGTATTAAAATGTAAGACGAAAATGAGAGTTCATACATTTTGGTCAATTTGCGTTAGTCCAATGGTTTTTTTTGTTTTTTTATATATGTATATACTGTCTTTTCTCCTTATTATCTGTATGTTGTGGTCAGCGTAAAATACTTGTCATATGTTTTTGACCCGGCGGGAAAAAGCATGAGTTTTCCTGGACTAAGTGGATTAGATCATATGAAATAGCTCTCCATCTAGGAGATGGAGTATACATGTAAGTGGTCAGATAGATAGATAGATATACAGATCACAAGATTAGCTTTTAATATATGTTTTCTTTTATTTCAGTTTTTAGTGCTATGTTAGGAATCGCTTGATTCGACTGTTTGATTATACGGCATCTTGTTACAATCAGGATTTTTTTAAAAAAAACACATAAAATCCCAACTTTTTTTTTAAAATAGCACTAAAGCATCATTAAGATCCTGTAACATAAAATTAAATTAAAAACTTTGCTAACATTAATAATACTGTAAGAAAAGTCAAGTGTTTTTTTTTCTCAAACAGACGTTGTGTAATGAAAATCATTTACTCAAATTCAAAAGAAACTGCAAGATTTTTTCTCTAATAGCTTAAAAGTATAAGAAACTACCTTTTGATAGAAGTATTACTCACTAAAAAAAAGGGCATTTTTTTATAAGAGTTGTAAGACCATATATAGGTAAAAATCACTTCTTTCCTCTATTTTGTTTTTTTCTAAATTGTAAGGTTATTATTAAATTGAAAACTTTTAATTTCCTCAAATGTATATTGAATTCAAACATTATTAGAGAGATTAACCGTATTAGATATTTTCGTAAAGTAACTTTCGCAAAAAAATCCTTTTTGAGACGTCTTTGGTAAACATCAATCCACAGTGGGGTGCCAGGGCCGCTAATTAAAAAAAAATCTTTTTAATGCGGTATTGTTGGCTCTACCACGAATTTTGCTATCAGATGAAGGATGTTTGTAAATAGTAGACATTTATGGACAATCTCATTTAACACACTGTGCACTAATATTCTATTTTTGTTAAACTATGCAGTGCTATCGGGAAATCGGGACTTGATTTTTCAATATGTATTTGAAATTTAGCATATTTATTTGATTTGTTGCAGATTTTATTTTCAAAAATTCGTAACAAAAACGTCGTATTCGTAACGCCGATTGACAGAACCATATACGGCCTGCGAACGCCTTTTGATTTGGGCGCCCACGTGCGGTGCACGCTCTGCACACCTGCTAGGATCAGCCCTGAGTAAATTTATTTATTTTATATCAGTTATAGAAAATTCACTTACAGTAATCCATTTTTAGTAAGTTCTTTTGTTGTATTTCAACTACAGTAAATTCATTTAAATTCATGTAAAGTAATGGTGTTTCCATTTATAGTAATTCCTTTAAAAAGTAATGTTTTTTATTCATTTATAGTAAATTCATATATAGTAATTCATTTTAAAGTAACGCTTTGTTCACTTATAGTAATTTGTTTAAAGTAATGCTGTGTGTGTGTGTGTGTGTGTGTGCGCGTGTGGATGTGTGTTTTCATTCATAGTAGTAGTTTAAAGTTCTTCAAAAAAGGTAAGAAAAAGTAAAAATCCTCCATTTCATATTTTATTTATTTTATTACAGATACTTTGTAATGTTATGAGCATATTAATAAAAATACTGCTGTGAAATAGTACTGTTATTTATTACTAGTCAATTACATTTTAATTGCGAAAAAAATGTCTTACTACAGTTTCTCGATTAAGCTGTGTTTTCAATCCAATCCATTCTAATATTCTAGAGTTATCTACACTGGATAGTAAAAAATATGTTAATTAGGAACAAAAGAAAAGTTATTTTAATGGTTATATCAAAAGCGTTTTTTCAATCATACATCTCTGTCAGATGATGCTATAAATATAAAATGCGGCACATTATTAATCCATCAATACCTGCTAATTTTGTAAGATATATATTACAATGAATTCTCCTAGTATCAGTAATATCTAGCATTTCTAAAGTATTCATTTTGACAAATGATCAGTATAAAAGCCATAGCTTTTAAAGAAGTCTCTTTTTCAGTTTAAAGAAATATACATCATTTTTGTGACATTCTTTGTCATTGTGAACCTAAATTTTAATTCAGATGTAAGATGAGAATTACTTTCAGAGGATGAGTATTATAAAAATATGAAACATATAGATCAACGAAATAATTCATTTTTATCTGTCATTATTTCATGGGAATTTTTAATGTTCGTCAGTTTCAAATATTTGAATAATTTTCTGTTGACTTCTGAATCTATAATTAAATATAAATGAGATGTAAAAAATGTATTAAACGTCGAACAAACTTTTAATTATTTTTTTAAAAAATTGTATTGTTCTTTTTTAAATGTTTGTATTCCGATTGAACTTTATAAAATTTTGGTGCTGTTACTCACAAAAATATTTCTATTATTTAACGTTATTTATATATAAGGAGATGATGGGCTATAAAACCTAATTTCTTAAACTGTTAGCTTAATTAACTGGAAAGGGAATTAATAGAGTGAATGATTATTATATTTCACAATTTAAATATATATTTTTGTAAAAAAACTGTTTTATAAACTGATTTAAAAAAAATGATTTTTTAAACTGTTTTTAAAAATGTTCCTTGCGCATTAGCGTTTAAGATATGTACATAATTTTTGTCTTATATATTAGATCCACTACAAAAAAATACAAATTTGCGTGGATTTTGAATTCTGAATAAAATTTGATGAAAAAAAAAAAAGATAATTTTTTTTACACTATATGAAATATTTCACCAATTACCACACATTCAAGGTATTCAAAACAACACAAAATTAGGTTCGTTGATTTGTTTATAAATTTAATGTACAAGTTTGTGAATTATATCATCTTTCATAAGAGATATGACGTAATTTCAAACGCAAGGGACATTTTACTTAACAATGAAAAGGGAAAATTTCCGTACTGAGAAAAATGTATTTTAAACATTTATTTAGGTTATATATGTATATATATATACAGATAGATAGATAGATATAGATATATATCAGTAATTATTAATCAAAATGACAAAACTATTTGACAGAATTATCCTGTGAAATATGAAAACATTATTAGTATAAGAAAAAATCGCTATTTTGACTAAAGTTCTACTTTGTAAAGGTCAACCACCCCCTTAACTCTCATTAACATTCACATTGAAATTCAAAACCTCCTTTAAGAAAAATGATATGTATTGATATAAATAATTTTCAATAGGTATTCCGCATAGGATTTCAGTCTTAATAATAATAAAAAAAAAACGTCCAAGTACTTGATGACCTCGTCTTTTATAAATAAGTTTCGCTTGGGGTTCTTCATCCTGATACTTCTAGCATGTGCCAGTTTAATTTTTTTACAGTATAGTTGGAAATAAACCTTCAACCTGCTTTTGTCTCAATTTTCTATCTCACCTGCAATTTCCGCAAAGAGAAGTATAAACAGATCGTGATGATATTTAATCACACTGCTATCGAACGTCCTGCATATAATTTACATAATGCTTTGTATTAAGTTATTTTCTCTTTTCGCACCATTTCTTCCCTTAATACATAAATGCATGTGATCTGCTTATTATAGATATTGAGGGATTATTATTAAGATATGTAAGTACGATTGAATGGTGTATTAATATATTTAAGTTCGGGAATTTAACTTTTTGTTTTAATGTTAATAAATTTAATATTTAAAGTTTTTCAGACTTTGATTTAATGGTCCTTGAGTCTCACCGCTTAAATGGTCGCGGATTTATATCATCATAATTCGCATAAACATTATGGTGGAATGATCAAATAACCTACGCTTTTAATAAAAACGAAAACAGTAATATATTAATTATATTACTACGCTGTCGTAGTGTCTACAGTTTAAACAAAGGCTCGGTATATCCCGTGGAAAGCCGTATAATTCTCAGTGGGGTAAAATCCTAGGAGAACCCACACCTTTGGCGACAAAACGAAAAAAGCGTCAAGCCAGAAAGGGATGGCGCCAAGCGAAACCGAGAATGGCGGCAAGGGAATACGGAGAGATAAGGTGGATGCTTAGTGAAAATATATGTAAACAAAACAGAAATTAAACATTTAAGATAAAAAAATATAAAATCAGCACTTACTTTCTTACTGCTGATCTTTTCCTAGTGGAGGGTACATTATAACAACAGATTTTAAAAAAAAGTCTTGAAGGTCTCATTGTTAAGTGAATGATCGTGTGAGCGCCGCCATTTTTATTCTGCGAGGTAATGGTCGAACATACCTTCGACGTGGCTAGTACAATTTGGAATAAAGTGGTTTATTGTCGGCCATGTTACATAATGCCAATCGTTACATTTAGGACATTCATAACTCTAAGCAATCAATCCTTCCTTCATACACTATTCAATCAATTCTTTCTAACCTTTCGCATTCAACAAAGTAAAAAATTCTAAGATATATTTCTTCACACACGCAACCGTTCCAGCCCGGTTCCCCCCAAACAAAATGAAATTCGAAATGCCCACCGACAAAATACGAAAATTCAGGAAATAGGTTTAACGTATCTAATGTATAAAAGTAGGGTTACCAAGATGGCACAATTATCGTCAACCAGAATAATTCGCATCAAGGGTGTGGGCTCTCCTAGGACTGAACCTCTCAGTGGCACTCTTCACTACTCTTCAAATTTGTCACTTTTTGAGTGGATGGAAGTTGATAAATTTGTACTGGGCCTTATTTGTCAAACTTATTGAGAATTATGCACATTTATGGAAATATGAAAAAATCTGAAAGATTAGATAATATTACAGCTATTTCGTAAACTATTTAATATAATTTCTGGAAAGATTCAAATGTTTAAATATAGAAAAATGCGTATATTCTGCTTTCCGATTTTGGTTCTACATATCTGCGGGAACAATTCTTTTCTCATATAATAAATACTTCCAGCCCGCAAAAAAATATTTAACAACTGAATTTTTCTCCTGTCAAATTGAAAGTCACAAATTATTCCTTTGATTTTGCGATATGAAAGTAGAGTGGCGCAAGCCCTAAATTTACATTGAAATTTCTATTTACATATAACGAAAATAAATACTTAGATTTTATGCCGTCTACTTCTTATTCTAATAAATATGTTTAAAAATACGTGAATTATGTGCAAATTAAGTTTTTTATTATCTTGTTGAAGGACTAGTTATAAAGGGTGTTTTTTTAGAGGTATAGAACTTTAGATTGCAATAAAACAACGATGTATTATTCGATTGACATGATTTTTTTATTTGAAAGATAATCTTGTGACATTACATTTTAATTATGATTTCTGGCATAGGACTGCCACGGCTGGCTCGGATGTAGTCCAATCTGGACGTCCAATTTTCGATGACTTTTTCCAACATTTGTAGCCGTATATCGGATATAACACGGCGAATGTTGTCTTCCAAATGCTCAAGCGTTTGTGGCTTATCCGCATAGACCAATGACTTTACATAGCCCCACAGAAAATAGTCTAGCGGTGTTAAATCACAAGATCTTGGAGGCCAATTCACAGGTCCAAAACGTGAAATTAGGTGGTCACCAAACGTGTCTTTCAGTAAATCGATTGTGGCACGAGCTGTGTGACATGTTGCGCCGTCTTGTTGGAACCACAGCTCCTGTACATCATGATTGTTCAATTCAGGAATGAAAAAGTTAGTAATCATGGCTCTATACCGATCACCATTGACTGTAACGTTGTGGCCTTCATCGTTTCTGAAGAAGGATTCCACCAGCCCATAAAGCGCACCAAACTGTCAGTTTTTCTGGATGTAACGGTGTTTCGACATACACTTGTGGATTAGCTTCACTCCAAATGCGGCAGTTTTGTTTGTTGACGTAGCCATTCAACCAGAAGTGCGCCTCATCGCTAAACAAAATTCACTTATGAAAATTGACCATTATTTTCGATATAAAATTGCACAATTTGAAAGCGTTGTTCAGGCGTGAGTCTATTCATGATGAATTGCCAAACCAAACTGAGAATAAATCACTTGACAGCTGTTAAATCGGTCGCCATCTTGGAAAGTAATGCCAACTTAAACTTCTATACCTGGAAAAAAAACACTCCGCATTTTATGCTGCTTATTTTTATGTCAAGAAATATATTTATAAATGATACAAAACTAATGTATAATAAAACTGTACGCTTTTATAGATTATTGACTTCTATTCTCTAACTCTGCATTTATTATCGTGGGAGTAGAATTGTTTCAAATATGTTCTATTGAATCATATTCACAGATTGATTTGGCACGGCACATCTAATAGGTTGCCGATCCCTGCTCTAGACCTTGAAAGAATATTTGTAAAAGTTCTAAATACAGTCTAGAATGAATGTACGGAAATAAATTTACTATCGTAATTAAAAGTTTCTTTTTAATTATTATTTCTAATTATTGTTTTTGTTGCAAGTATAATTATATATTTTATTTGAATAAAGGAACGAATGTTTTATATATCACTTAAAATTTCGTTTCCTAAATCCCGTGATAAAAAGAAACAGATATAGTACTTTAAAACAGTTACTATGTGTCGAATGCCCTAAGGTTTTGTACCAATTGTGTAAATTATTATTTCGACATTTTTTATTTTGTATTTCATCAAAATATTTATATATTTTTGATCTTATTAAAATATATGTTAATAAAAGGGAAGAAGGAAAACAATAAATCTATCACAAAAAGAATAATTATAATTATTTTAACACTTTTTTTTCAAACATTTGATGAATCACTTTAAATCGGATGTGAGTAATATTTATCAAAAAAATATTATAATAACTAAAAAGTCTTATTGCAAAATTCATTTAATATAACTTCTGTAATGTACTATGTTAAAGTTCCAGTATGTTGAATTATATAAGAAAGTATAATGATAATTCCTTTCTCTTTTCCATATCACTTTTTTTAAATAAAATAAATATGGCAAAAATCTGTAATGATTACACAGATCTTTCTCCTTACTACAGGATGCATTGCTTCTATCTATGAGAAAGCAAATATCACCACCACAAAACATATAGATCAATATGGAATTCTAAATAGGAAGTATGATTCTTCCAATTACTCTGAGTACATCGAAAAAAGAACCCCATTAGGATCTAAGTCTATGATATCACTAAAAAATGGGATCAATTGTCCCTCCATACTGATATGATTTTTTTGCTAATAGATGAAAGTGATGTTTGTAAGAGAAGAACAATTTACTACCTATCGCAGTATGAATTTACATTTTTTTTTATTGAATGTTACTCGCAATATACATATTGTACCCCTGTCCTTTTTCATTTTTCCTCTTAGATTTTACTTTGAAGCATGAATCAAACATTTACAAATGCACTCTTTTTTATGCATATCCAGATATGAGTAAAAGAGCTCAATATTTGGGGGATGCGGATATCCAAGGGACTTTTCGTATAATGTTGTGATAACCATGTTCATTAATCTAAATCAGTGTAGATACTCAATATATGAATACTTTTTGTTTTTTAAAAGTGCAATTTTTTTAAATGGTTTCCGATTGAGTAGCTTGTCAAGTGATGAAGCGTACATTGAACCATATTTCTTGCTCGCATTCGTCAAAGAGCGTTGACGAATTGCAGCATACATAAATGACTGATTGTAATTTTACGCCGTATTTCGAAGCTAATCTAGAGCTAGTAAGGATGGACTTAGTAACTATAAACCTTCATCTATAAACCTTCTACACTTTTTGCTGTGTTCTTTATTTTAAGAGCTTCAATATATTTATGCATCAATATATAATGTTTGTAAGCCATATGTCTTTAAGGAAAAACAATTTTTCTTTCGAAGTTTCCTTGTTATTAAAGGGAGGCTTATTTCTGACGTAGCACATGGATCTGAAAACATAACTAGCATACAAGTTTCCAACATTTTTTAAATTTGCATAAAATTTTATATTAGTGTAAAATTCTTTGCACCCGACGTTACATCTTATACAGCGTTTCGCAAAGCAATTTTAGACTCTAAAGGAAATATGAATATTTTATCCAGCAATAAATGATTAAGAATTCTTATTCCAAAAAAGAACATGAATTGATAGTTCTACATACCATCGTTCTTAATTTGATGATGGCCCACAATTCTCTCATTTGTATATATAATATGTCTAAAAGTAATAAACTCTTATCATTATCACTTTTTCATTTTGATGCATCTTACAAGCTAATCCTGTAGAAAAGGATCAATTGCAACTCATTAAAAAGCATTTAGCTGTGATTTAGCTGCCATTTGATTTTAATTTAAACTAGAATTTTGCTCTTAGAACTTTTTAGCACTGAGAATCAGATTATGACCAGAAGCGATAAGTTAAAAACACAGCAGATAATATGTGGTACTAGTTAAGTATTTTGGGGGGGAAGGGGAGGATCCAGAGTAGATATTTATGCCAAGTCACACACACACACACACACACGCATTGCAGGAATCGTTAGATGTGTAGTTGAACATTTTTTGCTGGTCAATTAAGTAACTGAAACATACATTTGTGATGACCCCCCTGGGTCACACCTTGAACACCAAGATTAATTTGAGGCAAAGAACCGCCAAACACCATTGTGAATAATAATATTATTTATTTTTGTTATAATTTCATCAAAAATCTCTGATAACAAATAATATAATAATGTTACGTCTTCTAAAGGGATTTGCCTTTATATTAAATTAAATGACTAAGAATACAATTAATTACTAATCTAGCTCAACTCAAGTAAAGTTTACCGAAATAGGAGATCCGAGAAACACACGTATTCGAATTCTTAATTGTCATTAACTTTAACTAAGTATATATATATATATATATATATATATATATATATATATATATATATATATATATATAGCTCAAACTGACTCTTACTTTAAGTGTACGTGAATTATATTTACAGCTGGCTTATATCAGCTTTCTGGTACGTCTAGCAGCACGACGTCTTCACGAATCTAATCTCTTTGAATCTTTTAGCTTTGCATGTAACGTTATTGGGTCAATAGCCTACCATCATCTATCTTGCTATCTCGCAACCCTCAACTTAAATACCTTATCTAATTTAAATATCCCAAACTTCTTTTTGGAGTTGATTGGAAATAAACGCGAATTTATATTCCCCAGAAAGACGCCTAAGAAGATTAGTGGAAAGGTTCCGTACAGATCGTCACACATTCTATTTCTTTTGCTTTCCTCTCTCTCTGTTCTAAAATTAAATTTAAAAATGTTTAGCAGTTTTATAACGTACACTAAAATTGTCCAAGCATAGCTTAAAAACTCCCCCTTTCCATGATCATTTTATTTAAAAAAATTAAATACTTTAAAATACTTTAAATACTTTAAAATACTTTAAAATAATTTAAAATACTTTAAATACTGTAAATACTTTAAATATTTTAAAATACTTTTAAATAATTTTAATACTTTTTTTACTGTTAAATACTTTAATTACTTTTAAATTTAAATATTTTTTTTTAATTTTCACACAGTTAAATTAGCTAAATTTACAGTTTTAAGATACTTTTCAGTTTATATTCGAAGCGGGTTAAGTGGAAAACCATGACTGCCATTCTTGCATATGAATGGGGCTTGTCAGGGTAAAGTGCTTTGCTTCCATTCCCTACTTCTCATTATACTGGCTCATTCAATTGCGTAAAATGTATATCTGGAAATAACTGCTACATTAAAATTGTAGGTCTTATTCTGTCCTAAAATAAAAATTCAATTTAAATTTCAAAGGCAAGTTTGGAAAATATTTATGTTTTATATTTTACAATGGTCCTAATAGAATAGAGTTTCTATTTCAAAAATAGATGTAAGTTTGTAAAGATAATGATTTTTAAATTACATTTTAAAATAGTTCCAATCTTCATAATTTCTAGAAAACTTTTAAGGAAAGAATTCCTGAAATTCCCTTCTATTCACTATTTCAAAGTGTAAGGTTTCAGAATTCACTGTTGAACTTTCATCTAACTACTTCAGACAATCTTTATTTTTTAATTTACAATTTATAATACCGTTCTCAAGTTCTGTAATTTCGTTTTCATAATCACCAGGATCGCTTTTGATTTCTTGGTTTAGTTATGTAAACGGTATTTTTTTGGCGTGTGAGATCTAGTGATTTTAATAACAATTCGATTTATATATATACTTTACGTTACTTTATAATATTTTTCCTCTGTTAGAGTTTTGCGAAACGTTCTGAATTTATTGTATTCAAAACAAAATAAATGTAATTTAACAATAAGTATACTGAATAACATGAGTTTTATCTTAATTACGTCACTAACATTACTGCAACAATTACACCTGGCTCCTCGAGAGGTTAGTTGGAATTACCTGATCACACCCAGGGTGTTTTCCCTGAAAAATGGGCTATAACCGAGCAAACCAAATTACCACAATGGATTTCTTGGACCTCGATATGACACCGTCAATCAGGTGTCATCAAAAATAACAATAACAACGCATCTTTAAGCGTTAAATGCTTCACTTTGATTATTTAAAAATAAATATAATTCTATATAATCTGAGTGATATTTTACATGCTCCCAAAACGAAAACAAATAATTTTGTTAAAATTTTAAAACACTCTAATTTGAATACGAACTGTATGCACAAGAATGCGTTTATATCAACGTTTCATATAATGCTTAATTAATTAATCTGCACCACTAACGATTTTTCGCTTCTATTCAGTAAAAGATTTATTTTTTAAAACTACGTATACTCCGAGTGCTTTTTTAAAAGGAACCTCACTAAGCTCTGACAACTTACTGCTATTATCAGTATTTAATGTATATCGACAGTTATTGCAGCATAACTTTTTGTGCGTTGTAAACATTTGAATTTTCGTTTTTGTATTAAGTTCAGTATTAAATTCTCTCTTTAAATTGATATGAAATACTTCGCATTTTGTGCAACGTAAAATTTTCTAAAAGCTAGTATACACAACAATTTTAAAAAGTCTCTACGATTTTGGACATCCCTGTATTTTTTTCCATATGTTAAGTCAGAAATTAAGAGTTCTGAAGTTTAATTTTCCAGTACATCTTACTTTTAGAAACGAAATAATTTTTGAAACCTGTTATTAATTGTATTGACTGTAGCAGCTGAGTAATCATAGTCAGGAGCTTGAGGCTGGCTTTGAAGATTCAAAACTTAGTGCCATTGAAGACCCTCCATGTGAAGGAGCCGTGTTGCATGTTAAATCATGTTAAAACTTCTGTTTGCATGGTGTTCTACTTTAAAGAGAAGGAACCAACAAGCTCAAATGCAGTCCTTGTTACTTGAAAATGGTTCAGATCTGCGAGGTTCATCGTCAATGTTGCTTTGCAGTTCAAAGTAAATCCAAATCATTCGAGTTACCTTCTTACACACTAAAATAAATATAATACATACATAATTAAAATCTATTAAAGTTAGAGAAAGTAATATGTATTTTTTATGGTAAGAAATAAAAAATATATATACATATATACAGGTAATAGACAAAAATGTAAGGCAGTGTTTCTCAAACAGTGACCCGGGCCCCTATGGGGGCGTGATAACCCTACAAGGGGGTCGCGAGTATATTGAAAAGTTGAAAACAAAAGATTATTTTTTAATTTAATTATTCATACTTTACTGAAAGGAAGCAAAACAAAATACATTCTGACATGATAAAATGCAGATTTACACTGATTTAATACAGTTATAAATGTATATCAGTACTTTACAATGTGTTTGATAATTAATTTAACAGTGCTATGTTAAGAACAAGTTTAATAAATATCTGTGACTCTATGGGAATGTCATAAAATTATATGCAAAATTTAATACTTATCTTGATAATTTGTATGGTTTATAATTAAAGTCGTATTGTAGCTTTACGTCAAAGTGTATTATTATTAAATTCAATACATCGTTACTGTATGGAGGGGGCGTGATGAAAATTATGATTGAAAATTCGGTCGCAAGTATAGAAAGAGTATTAGAAGCACTGATGTAAGGTATACTATTCATGATTTACCTACATGAATAGTTTAGTTTTAGTCTAACATTATAGCAGATGTTATATATAAATGGAGAATATAAATTATATCATAATTCAATAATTATGAAGCTTGTAATATTTTTAATGTGCTTATCAAAATAACAAACAGCAAAAATATCTCATTTGTATACTTTCAATTTTATGCTGAACTATTTCTTCAGAATTTCACTCATTTATTCCTCAAGGAAAAGGAAAAGCAATTTTATTTTAATCTCAATCGCATTCTTTAATAATAACTTTTTGGTGATGGTCTATTTCAGTTGTAAAATTCTTCCAATAGAAAGAGACAGCCATTAAACTCGCGAATCAATGATTTGAATTTATTTAAATATTTTCTTTAAAGACAGTGTTTGAATTGCACATACTTAACAGTTTTAGTTACATTTTATGTTTCATTATATGATGATTTAAAAAAATCAAAAATTTTTTCTTTCACGATACTTTTTGAATAGTTAGCATTTATTGATTCATTGAAGTTTCTTGACTGGTTAGTATTTATAGTATGCGCCAAAAATAAATATTTATAGCTTTCTTCATAAACAGCGTTTGACTTAAATTTTTTTTAAAGATATTGAAAATTATTTTTTTCAAACTCTCCTCCTTCAGGCTAAAATAACGGATTTTTATTTTCTGTTTATGACGCATGATTATTGATCAATATTTTTATAGCTTTTTCTCATTCTTGACATTATCAAACATGTTACTTTAAAATTTATATATGTTACCGTTTAAGTATACAATTCAGTTATTTCATAGAATAAGTAAGTATTTCATGAAATAATTAGGTAAGTGAGTTAAAGTACATAATGGAGAAAAATTTCCACACTTTACCTAGTTATTCTATAAACTAATTAATGATAGACATTAAAGAGCAAAAAATAAAAAATTTCAAAGTTATTTTATAAATAAATTGATCATAAATAGCTAAAAATTCTCAAAAAATGCATTTTATCCCTATTGCGGATGATTAATTGATAAATATGATAAAAAAGAGATTACATAACAATATTGTTACGAATTTTGTGCAAATAGTGTAAATAATTTGCGTTTGAGTGTTTAATGCATTTATATTACTCTATTTATTTCATGTTAAAATTGAACTATTCACACAAGCAATGCCGCCTCTTACGTTATAATAGCGATTCAATGAGAACTTGGCGGAATCTTGGTGGTAGAGCAAAGTTGACATACTTTTGGCGACTTTGGCGACTAATTTGGCTTCATTGGCGACCATTTCGGCGAGTTCGGAACCATCTGGAATCTTCTAGAAAGTAGTGGATCTCTCCATTAATGTCACGAGCAGTTATATTTCTGGAAGTTTCTGTCGCGCCTATAAATAAAGAAGCTCGCCGGTACGGCGGGCAGTTTGATTTCAACCAGCGAAGAGTGAACTGTTTTGACTAATGATTAGCTCAGCTTTGCTTGTGAATAAGCTGTTACATACGTGTATTTTGAAACACGGGCAATTGTGTTTGAGTGCTTTTCAAGGTGTAAAGACCTTCAGAGATTTACTCTGTGAACATTGCTGCTGAATCCTGTATTTAAAGGACTGGACATTTAATAATAAATTCGCATCACTCTTAAAGAACTGTTTATTTTCTTTGTGATTGTTTTTGCATAAAATCCTAGATCCCGGATCTACGTAACAATATTGCTCATGTTGCTAACATTAGTTAAGAAGAAAAAAAGAAAATGAAAATGTTTTGCATTTGTTACTGAAACAATTTAATATTTATACACCTTGAACATCAATTAGAGTAACATTAGTCACGTAGTAATTTTTTTGTGATGTTTTAGCACTTTTTTACTTCTGCTATCAAAGTTAACAATTCTTCAGGAGTAAGTGCAGCACTGTTTTAATTTGTCCTACATTTATTTAATAAAGATTCAAATGGCTCGCATTGAATTTTTCTTATTTACAGGTTATTCTTCTCTTCTTGCCGAAGTCATTGCTTAAAAAAAGTTGCAAAACATTTGTTAAAAAAAACAAAATATGAAATTCTAGCATATATACATCACCTAAATTTTACATTTAAAAACAAAGGATTGAAATGTACCTACACACACGTCATTACAAAGCAGCTATAAACCGTTCATAATTGATTAAAAACAGCTAGATCAGTTCAAAGAACTTTCAAATGCTGCATTTCATACTTTAACGATCAAGTAATCGTTATTCTATAGAATACCTAGTTAAATCGTAGAATTCAATATTTTTATATACTTTAGCTTACTTGTCCAGTTGTTTCATGAAATATCAAGTTAAACTTTGAAATAACGGATTTCACACTTTAAAATGGTAATATATATAAGCATATACACATGGAACCTTCGAATTGTTCTTATTGAAAAATAAAGGATAATCTGTTTTATTTCGTTTAATCAATAATTTTTCACTCTAATGTTGCGAAATTTACACATGCTACAAAATAAATAAAGACCGCTTATGTTTATGAATTTTACTACAAAGGAGACTATTGCCAAGTTTGATTAATTAAATAGAAAATCATTACCACTTTATATCAATTATTACTATTTTATAAATAAATGTGAAATATACTTTAATGCTGGGATATACCATTAGATAGATTTCCTCACCTGTAATTTTGTATTTAAAAATGTTATTATATGCTTTCACTATGTCATGATTTTAAGTTATACTTAGTTAAATCTTATCTGAGCTTCCTCTAAATATTTCTTATCTATTCCTTGCGTAGTTATGTTTTTAAGTAATTTACACAGGATAACATTTTAATTATTTATTTAAAATGATATTGTACCGTTTATGCAACAATGGAACTAATAAAGACAGATAGTAGCAGGATAAATGTTTAAACTATATCTGAATATAGTTGGTAAATTAAATTAAAAAATTCACGTGAATTCCAATTTTCTCTTAGAACAGATGCCACGTGAAATCTAATCAATTGAGTCTGTTGGATGCAGGGAAAATGAGGATTTTGTCATAATTGCTACAGGCCATTTCGTAGAATAATAGAATGTTGATTTCCTATAATTGTTAAGTTCTAATGTATTAATATGTTCTGTTCATGTCGGAGTTAAAAATTTTGAGATTTCAATTTCAAAGATTTTTAATTTTATTATTTTAAAATTTTTTAAATTCATAGAAAATACACTGCTGCACAATTGCTAAGGACGGATCACAAATTGCTATGTAGCATAACATTAAGCGAGACATGAGGCCTAGTAGGATAAAATATAGTTGCCAAATTGTTCAGACATTAGAATAAAGAATATTTATTGTTTTGGAAAGTACAAAAGCTGTGAAACATCTGAAAGAAAAAAAATGTTCATTTGATCTGCGTACGGAAAAATGGAACAATGCATCTAAAAGTCAGCAGGCACCTTAAAAAAAGGTATCAGTACGGGATATGTCCACCGTGGAGTGTGATGCAACATTCCACACGTCGTGCCATACTTTGCACAATATTATCCAGCAGCTGTTGAGGCAATTTATCCCATTACTCTGTGAGTGCACGGATGAGGGTGTTCTTGTTTGTCGGAGGATAGTTTCAACCAGCAACTTGCCTCCCCAAAGCATCCCACAGATTTTCAGTGGGGTTTAGATCTGGAGAACGCGCTGGCCATACGAGACGTTGAATACCCTCGCTGTCTAGACAATCCTGAACAGCGAGTGTTCGATGACTTTGCGTTGTCGTCCATAAAACAAATTTATCACCGACAGCACCACGAAAAAGACGAACATGAGGAAGTAAAACTTCATCAATGTATCGTTGGCCAGTCATAGTCCCATTCGCAACCACATGTAGGCGCGTGCGGCCATTGATCATGATGCCGGTCCCACACCATGGTACTGCATGTCGGATATTAGTCCTTTTCCTGGATATTTTCTGGACGATAAGCAGTACCACTCTCGCGCCAGATCAGTTGCTGTTTACAATCCGATGACAGACTGAATCTACTCTCATCTGAGAATAGTACGCATGCCCAGTCCTGTTCAGTCCAATTGTGATGCTCACGACACCATTGCAAACGGGCAGTACGGTGCTGTCTGGTGAATGGGACACACACAACAGGTCAGCGTGCGTGTATAGTCCTCCTCCCCTCAAACGTCTGGCAACAGTTTTTCGGGAGATCTGCTTTCCTGAGGCAGCAAGAAACTGATTTGCCACCTGCTGAGCTGTGGTGCGCCTGTTCCTTTTTGCTGATAGGACGATATATCTGTCTTCTGCAGGCGTCGTACTTCTAACACGACCTCCCCGTGCCGTCTACTACATATTCCAGTAGTTTTAAATGACTTCCACAGCCGTGAAGCAACGATGTGAGCGATGTCGAACTCCCTGGCAACATCTGTTATTTTTCGCCCTTCTTCGATCTTTCCAATAATTCGGCTACGCATAAAATCATTTATGTGATGTCGGGAAGACATGCCAAAAACTTTTAAGTTCGTCTATTAAGGTATCCGACTACTTGCACCATTTTTTTGAAAAAAGGAGATATAGAGATCTTTTTGTGATTTTTATATGTATTTAGTATATTTTTAAGGAAAAATCTAAAATTGGTAAAAGAAAAAAAAATTATTATTATTAAAATGGGAAAAACTAGTAAAAATGTACGAAAAATTACATAAACGGGGCCCGCTCTGTGCAAAGATTTTATGAACAAATTCTCAATTTTTCAATTTTAATGTGTTACTTTGTTATTCCTGTTTGAAGTGACCTTCAGGATAAGAGATATTTTAATTTTTACAAAAACTAGAGCACTTTATCTAAGTCATTATACGAAATTGCTTAAAAAACATTGACTATATTCATATAAAGAACTGCAAATTTTGAAATAAAACAGTTATTGATAAATCTGCAGATCAAAACACTTCTACTGTTATGCAGAACATAAGCAAAAAATTTCAAATTATTTTCAAAACTTTTGAGCAATCGCGGTCCCCGTTTGAGTTTTTCGAAAAAAAAAACACATTTCGAGTAAAACGCATTTTAAAGTTTGACAGCTTGTGTAAAGTTATGGCATTTGCTTTTACTAAAACGCTTGTAGTTTTTGTTCTAGTGAAGGGAAAATAAAGTACTTGGTATTGTTATTAAGTTAATAAAATGGTCTATAAAATAAAGTCATAAAAATTTTGCCAATTTTTGAAAAAATCATGGTTTTAGGGTAGTCGGATACCTTAAATCTTTCTTGTAAAACTTTTTGACTTCAAACAACAATTGTCCACACGCGTCAAAACCTTTAAAGCTCTTATGAACGCTATTACGTGATGAACAGACGTGGAAAAAAAATTTGCATACTCATACTTCTTCTTACTAATATACCTCACTTATTCTAATTTTCCACATTTTGCTTCCTTTCATTTTGTGGTTGCTATGGATGATAGTGTTATCCGTCCTTAGCAATTGTCCAGCAGTGTATTTTGGGGGAATATATTTTGAATGTAATGTTATTCATAGTTTTTTTTCAAAAAGTTATGAACATTTTCTATATGCAGTTGATTTTTTTGGCAGCTTTAACTAATGAAAGTTATGTATTTTAGCGAAATAATTTTAATTAATGATGAGAAGGGCATAAAATATGGTGAAAAAAGCAAAAAAAATTATTGTATTACAGAAAGTCAATGTAATCAATAAATTAGGGTAAACTTGCAAAAACATTTTTTTAAAAAAATCGTTCACTTTATTTTTCCACATATACTAAAATAATACTAATTTTACTTTAAACTAAACTTATTTACAAATTCTTCATTACAACTTAAAATGTTACGAATCAACTTTTACTTTTGAAAATTTTATATATCTTTGATTCTTGAAGTTACATAATAAAAAGGTAATCAAAGGGATTTTTTTTTACAAAATATTTCTGAATATCAAAGAAATGTGAAAATTTAAGCTTAATTTTTCTTAAATTCATCAAATTACTTACTTAGCTACTTTAATGAAATTTTAGATTACTTGAATTAAACGATTTCATTAAAATAGACAACGTAGGATTTTAGATCAATGTATGTCATCTTGCGACATAAATGATTAGAAGAGACAAAATAGCGTAAATAAAACTAAGCAGTTGAGTTTGCTCTTTATCCTTTAACAATATATACATGTTTGCTTTCTTGACATAAAATGAAAAAGGCATTCCGATTTAACTCACATTAAATGCTTATATAAAGAAGAATTTAAATTACACACTAAACATCTTAAGATGACATTAATTACCCCCGATAAGTATAAGAGTAAATTCATTAACTTGCTATTTTCTTAATTAGAGAGAGATTAAATTCTTTAAGGATATGTAAATGTGTCAGATAAACTCGCATATTTTGTTTTCACTAATTATTTGATTTTTATTTTAAGAAATCTGGATACATAAATGTACTTGATAAATTATCTCTCTTGCAATTTGGATGGATAAGAAAGAATAGTATTTACTATCGTTAATGAAAGTGAAAACTAGAAAACTAAACAAAAAGTCGTTGATTTGTAAACGAATCGAAATGGAATTAGATTTCTATCTTGGTAAATAAAATGAATTGTTGAATATAAATCTCTCAGAATAAATTTAATTTACAAAAAATGCCATTGTAACTGACAAATAAAACACAGAATTTAAATTATGGAATATTTTATGAACCCATCATCTTAATTGTTAAATTGAACATTTTGCATTAATTGCTGATTCCACATAAAGTTAAGAAATTAAAATTATAATTCTTTTAAATTTTTGTAAAAAGTGCACATTACAGAAAATCTCCATTTACAGGCAGAATGCATGACACAAAACGAATAGCATGTATACACTATCTACAAATAAGTAGTGCTTGGACACCCATGCAAATGAATGTACCGGCAGTTCTGATACAAGTCCCGTCTTATGTATTAAAACTTGGTATAGGAAACAATATTGATATTAGTAACATGCAAGATGCAACAAAATTAAGATCTGTCTAGCTTCTATAAGGGCATAATTTTTGGAAGTACAGAAATGGCCATACTTAAGGGGAATATTTAATGAGTTAAACATTCCAAAATTAAAAAAGTGGAAGGTAAGTGGCAATTGTCAGCGTGTGCTTCGACCCGGCAGACCAGCGAAACTGAGAGATACAGACATACAAGTGGTGTCCAAAGAAGATTGGAAAAAACACACCAAACCAATTGCTCTCGTACTCCAGGAGTTCCAACGAGCATCCGGAAATGTTGTTTCGATACAGAGAATTTCTTCAGGAAGCATATTTCTTTGGTTTCCATGGTTCTACTGCTACCCACAAGCTGATTGCAAAATCCAACCGCATCGCTTAGTTAAGATTGTAAGGCACTTTGGAATTCAGCCGTATAGAATGTTAAACAGGTTCTCTGGAGTAAGAAATCAAGGTACAAGTTCTAACAGCTGGGTGATAGAGTCTAGGTTTGACATATACCTGGAGAACGCCTTTCTCTAGAACATATTGTGCCTACTCTCAAACTTCCACTATTTGCGACCAAATATTCAATCGTAATTTTCGCTGCGCCTTCCTCCATACAATAGCAGTGAATTGAATTCAATAATACTATACATTAAAGCTACAGATTCAACACGACTTTAAACTTAAGTGCCACCGATGTATATAAACGTGTCTCTGAATCAAAGCGATTATTGCCCCGGACGTATAAATACGTCTTTCTGAAGTACGATCTTTTCTCTGCACTGCTATCCATAAAATTATTCCGAAGGCTTTGGAATGCAATAAAAAGGACCTTTATAGTGTTTAGAGCATTTACTTCTTTATTTCTGCTCTTCCCTCCCTCAATACATCACATACGCATGCCCACATGGAAAACTGTAGCATTGCAGATAAATCACGTAAATTTAGTCAACGGTTCAGGAATTAATTGAAAGACATAAATTATTCAGAAAAGTATTACTTTTTGATTATAATTTTTTGTATGACAAGCCCACGGGGGTCACTGATAATTATTAAACTTGATCATAACTTAGTGTTGTTTAATTAATTAAAACACACATTGTGCAGTACTGATACATTTATAAGAGTATTATATCAGTATAAATGTGTGTATTTTCTTTTTTTTATTATGTCAGAATGTATTTTGTTTGTGTTTATCTTCCATAAATTAGTAATTTTCTTAAATATTTCTTTTCGACTTTTCGAAATGCTCGCGCCTCCTCGAAGAGTTACCACTCCCCCCTAGAGGGCACGCCCCACAGTTTGAGAAACACTGGCCTGCAGTGCAATTTGGTGAAGGTCGAATTGTGCTCTACCCTTGATCCCAATTCATGATTCATCATTCACTCGGACTACTACTCCACTATTCGAGACAACAGTGTACTACCTACGCCACACAGTGGACAATTTTCCCAATCTGGTGCATGGAAAGTCCAAAAATGAAATTACGCGAAATAAAACAACCCACAATTTATGGACCTCTTGAGTTCCCTAGCTATGTGGTTAACTGTTTTTGTCAGTACGCGAATGGAAATCGTCTACAATTATCGGTTTAGATCGGGTTTGTTACAATCGCATATTATATCGTTTCAACTTAAAAGGACTTTGCTGATTTTTGCGGGTTTTTTTTAAATAGATACCATGAGTAAGTAATTCCTTGATTTGACTTTCAAATATTAGGTTCAAGTTCGATTAAAAATTGTAAAAAATATATTATTTAGAACAACATGTACCTCCTACTAACATATGTCGGGGTTTTGTGTTTAATGGACTAGAACATTTGGAATTGGCACGAATTGATCGCAATAACACTCAAGTCACATAGAGCAGATATAGGTCTTTTGTTTAATAACAAATTTAGCTGCTATTTCCTGTTACTCCCAAAGTTATGAATTTTTTTAGCGTTGGCTGATGGTATTACTTGATGTGCTTTATTCTATGTGTGGAAGGAAGAGCAAGAAACTAACCTCAAAATCAATGCTGTTTTGAGTTTAGTTAGAACTATAACGGACTTTGGTAAATATGAGGACCAGTAGAAATTAAAATTTAGAAAAATTGTTAAAAAGTTCTGCTCGTTTATAGGGGAAAATCGATGAAGTGCCGTAAAAATGAAAAGTTCTTCTCCAAATCGAATGATGCGTGGTTGTCGGAGGAGTAAGATTTATATTATATTTTATAATTTTTAAGAAAAATATATAGCTAATATTTTAGAGTGATATTTTATGTTTATTTAAGCTTATAATAATTATTTTTTCAGAATTATAAGGTTTAAAATGGTTTTTCTCAGTTTGTGCTTTTTTGCATTCAAAATACTACTTCCACAATTATTTTCCAATCACTTCCATTTTTCTCCCTGTGTATGTCCCTGTGTATATGTAATGCATGTAACAAAATTAAGGATCCATTTTACTGTTAATTGAATACTTCTTTTTTTAAAAAAAATGAAATATGGGAAATATTAGGTTTTTTTCTCCAAAACTAATTAAGCTATTGTAAAATCGATATCTAAAGGTGTTTAAAACATCCTCAGAAAATTTTCAAAAATTTCATGTGAAAAAATTAATTAACACGAAAAGAATAGAATTTTTAAAAAAAAGATTAAATTTGTAAAATTGTGTGAATAATATGTGCAAGATTTTATCTTCTGTCATTTTCTTAAATAAACATTATATGAAATGCTAAAATATAATTTTTAAATATAAAAATAAAAAATAATTCTCACACACAAAGGTTTCGAGTCCTATAAAAACTACCTACTTTTTTTAATTTTTTAAGTACAATGTTATGTTTGATTGTATTTGTTTAATCTTTAACAATTTGTAAATTGAGTTTTTTAAACTTGTCTCCCTATTTCTTGTACATATTCTCCCACGTATAAATTACTGCTTCTGTTAATATCCGTAGATTCTTGCTTAAAAATTAGTTCCACTTATCAATCGTTTATTCTTGATCAAATTCAAACTGTACAAAAATTATTTAAGACCCTATTAATATTAATTGTTAGTAAAAAACAGAAAAGAATACCCAATTTACATTAATTACAATGATTTTTGATCACTAGATATAATTATGAAGACTTTACAGCCATAAAATAATTTCCTTGCGCCATTATGGGAAAACTGCCCACTGTGTGCGCCGTGGCAATTTCGCGGGTTGGATCATTATTACTTCCCTAATGGCAACGTTACATATCATGCTACGAAGACTAGGATGGATTGGTGTGATGACAATGGGGGTGAAATGACTGGACTGGTCTGTCTATATTTTAGTCTTGAATCATGTAGAAAACCTCTGTGACGAGTTGAACCGTCGAATCAAGTGGTGCAGCAATCTTGTGAAATTCATGAAAAGAACTTGCGTGTTGCCCTAGAATTCAATATAACACCACCACAATGATATCAAACATTGTATAAAGATTAACTATGGCATGGGAAGTAAGATTTCGTGAAAAGTTTTTAGTTCCAAAAATCGTCAATATGATGTTGCATCTTACCAAACCAAGAATCAGCATAAAGCACAGCTTTGAAAGCAAATTTCAAGCTTTTGCTTTCGTATACTACAACTACGCCACTTGTTTGGGCTATAAAAAAGATGTAAGTAACATTTTCAGCTGAAGTGAACCAGTTCAAGGGAATATGCCGCCCAAATTACCAGAATGCGTAGTATTATTTAAATTGTATTAATCATCTGTGCTGCTCAGGAGTTTTGAATCCAACAAGATCTACATTTCGTTTAATGCTTTGAAAGGTATGATTAAGAAGCTCGAAGAAACAATGTCACGGCAATTTGCTCGGATAGAGGACGTAAGCCTGTATCGGAAAAGGGGATAGAAAAGGTCGGAAGAGGTAACATGTTTCATACGGCCATAGGTAATATTGTGCAGAATATATATGCATGGAATGTCTGAGAACAGTGGTTATAATGAATGCGTTCGAATAGCTGGTAAATGTAATGAATAAAACTGGACCATTCACTGTTATTTTTACGTGTTATTATTCTGTTTTGCAATTTTTTTTTCATTGTACTGTGTCATTTTGCCTTATACCCGCATTGGCCATTTTTGGAACTAGTTTTTTCCACGAAAATGTACTTTTCATGCAACCATTTTTATCTCCATAACGTTTATTGCCGTTTCGTTGGTAGTTTGAGTTACAGATGTCTCTGAATTACCTCAGTTTAAAAAAATCACTCTGTATATTAATAAGAACACTTTATATTAATTCGAGTTGATTAATTAAAGAATGATAGCAAACATTAAGAAAGAAAAGGGGTATTTAATTCGATTTGAATGGTTGATATAGCGGATGAGAAGAGTTTTTATGAAATTGAGTTTTCAGTTCCAACTCATTTCCCTCTGAAACAAGATTTTAGACAGTATCAGTCTAAGATTTAATTAATTACGAAATATAATTGAATTATTTTTCGCCCTCGGCTACTATTTTTTCACTATCATTTACTGTTTCCCTCTGATTTTTAAGAGCTTCAAATTAATTAGGCAGATACAATTTACTATTAGGTTGAAAAGTGTGATGTACCTCCCCTTGGAAGTACATCCCTTGAAGTATCAGCGTGAGCTAGAGATGTAGGGTTAGCGAAAGAACTCTGATCATACATTATCTTAATATGACTTTATTAAGATATTCAACTTAAACTTTTAACAAACATAAATACAATAATTAATATGAGAGAATCTACGATGACACAATACGCAGCACACAATATATATATTTATATTTATAATATGATCAATTCTAATTCAGACCAATCTCAATAATAGAACCGATTAATCCTTAATTCTAATAAAGTGTAATCAATCCTACCTTATATTATTCCGTAATGCTACTTGTCTTTATCTGCAATGGTATGCAGCTTGACGGTTAACTTCTAGTCGAACACCAATATGTGTTTATCCACGACTAGTAGAACTTAATCAATCTTAAACCACGAACTGCAATAATCATCAACTGCCACAACGCACATCAATTGTCTAACATTCCTTTACATTGCCATCCCGCTTACTCTATCCTATATTTAAAGTCGATTTATATGCATTTCTTCTTCACATCTCGTTTTTTTGGATTTGGTTGGAAAAGAGTTGCCATTAATTCATGCCCAAAGAACCCAAAGGACTTGTTAAAGACAAGACGCGTAAGACGTCATAAAAGGATATAAGTAATTTTTCAGAGAAATAAAAGTAACTGTTGAGGACCAATGAAACATTTAATTTCTTGAACTCCTTCTACATAATGAGTATTTTTTTTAATAAATACTTTCGCAAATATAGTTAAATGAATACAATTAAAAGTAATTTATTTTTGCAGTTTGTTATTTATAGCGGTTAAATCAGACAGACTTATGGATTCAAATACCTCCCATACAATATTAATTCGAAATCTTTTTCAGATAGGTTAGTATTATATTTATTTTCAATTAATTTTCAAATATGCAAAATGCAAAACGGTACACTGCATATATATGTAGCGCGTATTGTTTTTAAATTTAGATTTACTATTCATGAATTAACCCTTCGAAGACTTGTGTTATTTTAATATTGAAAACTGTTATGTATCTACAAATATTTGCTTATAATCGTTATTTTTACTTTAGAAACATTCTGACGACAATTTGGATAAAACCATATTGAAGAGACTTATTGCTTTTTAGATGTTTTGAACCATTATACTACCAGGAAATTTATAGATGATTTTCTTAATATTAATTTAAAACAATTTCCTGAACCTGTTAGGTAGTTGTAATTGATCTAGTTCTTTAAAAAGTACAATTTGTATAATTTTCTTAAGTTTTATTATTTTTTTTACTTAATATGGTTTCTTTGTTCTATTCGTTTCTTTGTTTTTAAAAGCAGTTCATATAAAAAAAGTAATGAGAGAATCGTACGTTTGTACTAATGTATATTAGGAAGTAATGATAAAATTGTGATTTTTAATTTCTAGGGTGGATAATGTATTTTTAACTACTTAGTATAAATTTAGACATAGTTGAGATAAGGTGTAAATTATTTAGTTAAAATGTAATTAAGTCTCCTTCAGGGAAGTTGATTTTAAATTTGTTTACTGTTTGAATTCAATATTTTCAAGCTGATAGCTCGCAAAAAGTTTATTTTAGCAAAAAAATATTTCTTTTTTGCTCTTAGTTTGATTTGAAAACGTACTTAACTTTCAAAAATTCTGGAATTGATTAAGATTGCTAAACATATTTACAAATATACATAGTTGACGAGTTGATTTGTACAAAAACAATGTTTTTATTAAAAATGAACGTATTCTAAGTCTCCATTCTAACACTTTCTGTCTAATAAGTCCAATGGATTTATACTCAATGTCCATAATTTCAAACCTCTGAATTGAATTTTTAATTACAGTCCATGCTTAATATCCGAGTAAAATTGAAACTTCGACTTTTCTTCGGAAATATAAAAATCATTACCTTTATTTAAATGTAAAAATATATATATATATATATATATATATCGTAACTTTTCTGTTTTTCAATTCAGCTTCAGTATGGAGATGAAATGCAAAAATATAGCGTCAAGAACTCAGAATTGGCTATAAACTGATTTCGAGTAGTATTAAAATAATTCTAAAAGAGACATAAGAGTTATATACTTTCAAAATATATTGGATTTGATAAGAAGTAATGTGGTATGAATAACAAAGAAGAAAAATGTTGCTAAAATGTGCTATAAAATATATTTCTATATCCATCTTGAATTTTTCTATCTATATTTTCAAAGTGAAAAGCTAATAATTATACTTCTGTTATCTTGTCAAACATAAACACGCTAAAAACTTATTATTCGTAATACACTGCTTCAATGTAATTTTAATTCCAATTCTTGAATAAGAGTTCTCCCAACTCAGTCGTATCTCTCGAGTGGAAATGTCTCCTTACAAATATTTTTGAATATAATTCGCGATCTCTCATGTCATACCTAAGCACAATAAACAATTCGTGATCTGAAATATGCAAATATTGTTCGTGTGGAACCTAAATTTTTAAAAAAAATTCTTTATGATAGGAAACACTATACAAGTTATATCTCTACTAATTTTTTTCATCTCTGAGAGATGTGGAAATAAACTAATATATATGGAAGAAAATATCCAGGTAATAATAATAATAAAGATATATTGTCAAGCAAAATATAAAGATTCCAGGGATTAGGGACTATAGAAAAGAAGCATTTATCTTCTTTCATTCGAGCAGATCTTATTCTTCAAATCCACTCGATGCAACACATTATTACTTTTAGGATCTACCATCTTACCATAAGTGCTGCTTGTTATTTTGTGTACAGTTTGGAAATATTTTGCGTCTCCTGGAAATGGTGTCACTGTTTTAAAATAGTGTTATTGTTTTATGAAAGAAATTTACCAAGAAGAGTAAAAATGAATGAATTTAGATTCGTATGATGTAATAAAAATTTAATGATTTAAAATAATTATTTCTGTAATATATGCTTTTTTGACTTTTTCTATGAACTATTTAAGTAAAATGATATTCCTCACAGGAATATTTTAGAAAATGAAAATATTTGCTTTTAAAGAGAATCATGGTATCAATTGATTATTATCATTCCCCTCATTCTAAATTAAATTATTATAACATAAAAATTATTTTTCCACTTAATGAAATAATTTACCGGATCAGATGCCCCGCATTACAGATAATCAAAGGTAATAATTTCTTAAAATATTCTATCAAAAGAGAAAAATAGCTGTAGAATTAAAAGAAGATAATAGAAATGAGAATAAATAAACAAAACGGAAAATATCATTGCTAATTAATATGTATCAAATATTTTATAAAATATGTTACAATTTTAAAATTAATGAATTTTTAATGTAAAAATAAATAAATAAATATCATTAAAATCATCTAAATGTGATGCAATATATCTTTCATGACATAAAAACACATATCAAAATATATATATAAGAAAATTATATTCCGCGAGTTTGTATTTTTGCAATTTGTACTCCAAATAATTTAACAATGCTTCCTTGTATCAAAAAATTATAGCAAGATATTCTTTAAATTATTAATTTTATGTTTTAAAAAATATTGAACATTCTGCACTTTAACTGACTCATTTTTAAGCAATGTATACATAACTTATTTACTTGATACTCTTATTTTTTTAACACACATAAACACAAAAAATGATAGAAATATTTAACTTTACGCGTTGATGTACTTTTACTATAAAATGAAAAAAAAAATGTTTTATTTAAGTTCAAACGAGAAAGAGAAGTATATTGCTCTCTAATATCAACATTATAAAAAGTTTCTCTTATGTGAATTTTGAATTCAGATTTCATGATATATAAATACATATATTCTAGTAATTAATATGTACATTTTTTTCATAGAGCAAGAATATTTTGCCTAATACCTCTTGATGTTATATAGACTTCCTTAATTGCAAATGTACTTAAAACGAATAAATAAATATCTAATTATCTTTTGTATTAAGCCGATATTTTTTAAACCGGCCTTTAACGCATTGCTAGAAATTGATGTTCGCAGTACATTTGAACATTTCAGACTCAGAAGGAATTTCAGTACACTACATTATTAATTTTCTTTTAATTCTAACACATTTAGTATGAACAAACAAATAGCATATATAAACATGTATCTAGTTAAGGATACAAAAATTATCGCAGTTTTTTTAAACTTATTTCTTGAAAAATTCGATATACAGCACTATGTTAGTACTACATTCTTTGTTATTATGCATCTCTTCAAAGTCCATTATCATATTTGTATGTTTGTGTAAAATTTAAGTTTTAAACATTTTAAAATGATATATCTTAGCACTATTTCAGCATCCTATAGAAAACATCATGATTGTTAAAAAATTTATTCAAAGCGAAAACTTTTTTTACCAAAAGTTTTGGAAATATATTAAAAAGCAATACAATAAAAGAAAAAATTATTTAAGAACAAATAATACCTATCAATAATTAAAGAGGAGCATTTTATTTTCAGCGTAATATTTTTGTAATTAAGATGAATGTGTTTGATAGAAGATTAATTTTGATATTTTGAATAAATCGTTCTGCTTTCATTAATAAGATTAAATGTTTCTGACTCTTACAGCTTAAAAACAAATTAAAGTTTCTAGTTGAAAAAGAGAATTGGAAGATAAATTATTGGATCAAAGACAAGCAGCTGTACTCGGTTTGGACTGTATGTGTGTTAGATGTCTCAGACCATTACAATCCAATACTTTTTCTAAAGAATTATGTTATTTCTGAAGTAGACGATATTTTCAAAATTTTCATTATGCTTTTGTAAATTGATTGTTGTTGTTGTTCTCGTGTCCATGAAGTAGATACCACTAAATTCCGTCGAAAGTCTTGATCACAGCCTCTGCTATTCTAGGAGCATCAGAGCTGTACAGGATTTTCCACAAAGAGTCCCTCAGAGGGACCATTTCCATTTTTAGTAACTTTGTTGCGAAGGTTGGGCATTCCAAAATGTGATTGGGCGTGAGTTCAAGATATGGGCAGTGTTTGCATTGAAGATATGATTTTGTCTTGTCTGGGTGAATCTTCATACCCTTAAGGTGTTCAGTTCTCAATCTGGGAATTGTTGATGTTATAATTCGGGGACAGTCAAATTCTGTAACTAGGGGTTTTTTAAAAGTGTGATTCATAATTCTATGTTTGGCTACTGCGTTAGCAATCGTCAAGTGTGATGGTGGTGCACTTAGGATCGATGTGTCTAGCTGCTTTGGTGAGGTTATATATATATATATATATATATATCTGCACATTCATTACCCTCAATGTTGACATGTGCGGGTATCCATTGCAGGATACAGGATTCTCTTTTGCTGTGCAGATGTTCTAGAAGGGTAATAATATCACAGGAGATGTTGGTCTCTCCGTTTCTTATGGCTTCTATAGCTGATTTAGAATCTGAGAAGATTACTAATCATTCTGTAGAATCAATAACCTGTGGATCTCGTTGGTATAATAAAGGGTGTTTTTTTTAGAGGTATAGAACTTTAAATTGCAATAAAACAACGATGTATAATTCGATTAACATGATTTTTTTTTATTCTGAAGATAATCTTGTGGCATTACATGTTAAATAGGATTTCTGGCATAGGACTGCCACGGCTGGCTCGGATGTAGTCCAATCTGGACGTCCAATTTTCGATGACTTTTCCCAACATTTGTGGCCGTATATCGGCAATAACACGGCGAATGTTGTCTTCCAAATGGGCAAACGTTTGTGGCTTATCCGCATTCACCAATGCCTTTACATAGCCCAACAAAAAATAGTTTAGCGGTGTTAAATCACAAAATTTTGGAGGCCAATTCACAAGTCCAAAACGTGAATTTAGGCGGTCACCAAACGTGTCTTTCAATAAATCGATTGTGGCACGAGCTGTGTGACATGTTGCGCCGTCTTGTTGGAACCAAAGCTCCTGGACATAATGATTGTTCAATTCAGGAATGAAAAAGTTAGTAATCAGGGCTCTATACCGATCACCATTGACTGTAACGTTGTGGCCTTCATCGTTTTTGAAGAAGGATTCCACCAACCCATAAAATGCACCAAACAGTCAGTTTTTCTGGATGTAACGGTGTTTCGACATACACTTGTGTATTAGCTTCACTCCAAATGCGGCAGTTTTAATTGTTGACGTAGCCATTCAACCAGAAGTGCGCTTCATCGCTAAACAAAATTCGCTTATGAAAATCGACCATTATTTTCGAAATAAAATTGCAAAATTTGAAAGCGTTGTTCAGGCGTGAGTCTATTCATGATGAATTGCCAAACCAAACTGAGAATAAATCACTTGACAGCTGTTAAATAGGTCCCCATCTTGGAAAGTAATGCCAACTTAAACTTCTACACCTGGAAAAAACACTCTGTATAAGGGTTTCTCTAATCGCTATGAGTTCACTTGTGAAGTCTGAGGCGATTATGCCTGTGTTAATTTTGTGTTTGTAGTTATTACCATCTGGGAGGAGGAGGAGGATTCAGGCACCTCCATTGCTGAGGGTTCTGTCTGAGGAACAATCGGTGTAGGCGATTGCAAAGTTATATAGAGAGAGTATTTCTATCATTTCAAGTCCTTTTTGTCTGAGAGTTGCAGGGTCTTCTCTTTTGGAACATGGCCGCAATAATTCCAATTCGAAACAGGTGTTTTTTGGTGGGTTTTTTGGAATAAGGGGCTCCTGAAGGAACTCCAAGGAAGAATGTTCCATTTTGAGTTCTTCTCTGATTTCACTATCAAGGTGGAGAGTCGAAGATCTTTTGAGCCTTGTAGAATGCTTCAATTTATCAAAAACTCTTCTAGAGATATGGCCCAAATCATATAAGCGTAGTTTCTTAGTGAACTTGATAGTGGCAAGGTTGCGCCTGCTTTCTAGCCGAGGCAGGCCACATTCTTGTTCGGCCTTTTCATCATTGGTTGATGACACTGCTCCAATAATAATTTTGGCAGCTCTGTGTTGTACAGAATCAAGTTTCCGCTTAAAAGAAATAGAGGCCGAAGTCCAAATTGGGGTCGCATATTCTAAAACCGGTCTGACAACAGTGCAGAAAGTGCTTTTTGGGGTTTGAGGTCTGAACCCCCAAGAAGTTCCGCTTAGTTTTCGAAGAGCTTTATTGGCAGTTTGTTCGATGTGCTTTGAAAAGTGGAGTTCGGGATCTAAGGTTACACCAAGATAGGTAGGTAGGTCGACTTTTTTAATTTGAGAGTTCTGTGTTTTGATATTAGTATTAAAACTGTTTCTCTGCCGTATATCGGTAGAGAAGATGCAGTAGTTTGTTTTGTCTGCGTTGATAGTTAATTTAAGATTTTCTGCCCCTGCAGCAATACTTTTCAGTGTTGTGTTTAGGGCCTTTTCCGATTCTGTAATGTCATTGTGTGTGTGCCATACAGCAATATCGTCAGCGTAGTAGGCGATTTTTGTGTCTGGGTGGATATGATGGTGGATGGTGTTCATAAAGATGAGAAAGAGCAAGGGGCTTAAGACAGAGCCCTGTGGAACTTCCGCCCACATTCTGCGAGATTCTGAAAGTGCCCCGTTAAATCAAACAGAAAATTTTCTTCCTCTGAGAAAATCATTTATCCACAATAACGCTTTGCCATTTATTCCGGTGTCTTGGATAATATGGGCCAGTTTTTGACGCCAAACTTTATCAAATGCTGCGGATATGTCCAAAAATATTGCTTAAGTTTTCTTGTGAGGCTTTTCTTGAAAACCATCAATTATCGACTGGCTCTGGTAAAAGAGCTGGTCGGTAGTACTATGATGGGTTCGGAAAGCCGTTAGATAGAAGTGAAGTTTTTTGTTTTCGATGAGCCAGTTCATAAATCTACGGTGGATTACCCGTTCCAGGAGCTTGCAGGGGGTGCTGGTGAGGGAAATTGGCCTATATATAGTTTTTGCACTCTGAAGCATTCTTGTTTGGTTTAAGAATTGGAATGACGTTGGAAATTTTCCAGATTTTATGCAGTTTGCCAGTAGCCCAAGAAATGTTAAAAATTTCTAATAGTTCTTTTGTTTCTAAGTTTTCCAAAGTGTTGGACAATGCGGCCAAAAATAACATCCGGACCAGGGGCTTTGCCGGGATTCATTTTAGCAATGGCAGCTTCTAGATCTTCGATTGAGAATGGTATTGTGAATATATTTTTATGGTTGTATCTTTTTGAGTCTTGAATGGTTTTCCTGTAGGTTCGCCGCAGTTTCTGTCATTTGCGTTGAAAGTTACCTTGCTTTTGTTTTCATAGTTCTTTGCTAGTTGGGAAGCAGTTTCCTTATTTGTGGCTGCATCTCTTCCAGAGGATGATATGATGTTAGTAAGAAAGGTATAAATTTATTAATGAATTAATGCAAAATCCTTTTCTTTTGACCACTTTATAAACATGGAATAATCAAATCATGTAACAATTACTCCAAAAGTGTCCAATGGGTAAAGCTAAGGTTAATAAATATATAAGTTGAAAATAATATGCTAAAAAGTAATATTTTTGATAAAAGAGACTCTTTTGATTTTGATGTTATAAAAATGCCATATTGTAATAGTTCCCTTCACATTTCAATTTTTAGAAATATTATTCTAAATTTTACAGAAAGAAATATAGATTTAGTATCTGAAGAAGTTTTAAAAATTAATAATTATAAAAAATTCTTTCAAAGTTGCCTAGACTATAATTATCCAGCTAATTTTATATATAAATATATGTCTTCAAAATTATAGCTATTTAATTATTATTATTTAATATATGCAGTTCCATTTAGTTTATAGTATATCATTCTTATTTTTCTTATAATAAGTTTAGTTACTAAAAATATATATAGATGACACCATTATTTTTAGTTATGCTGGTTTTTGTGCTTGGTGTTAGTATACTTTTGGAGTCGGAATACATCGGGTAAGATTTTAATTTTTTCGCGAATTAATTTTCCAATTCTATTCTATTGATGTTATATTCACCCGCGTGGGATTTTGGGCCTTTGCTTTGATTTATCTCCTATGCTATTATGTCCAATGTTTCCGCTGAAGAGGAAGGTTGAGATTTCACAAAACATTGTTTAACCCTGTAAGCCAGTGACAGCTCGGGAAACCATAATAGTTTTTTTCCACTCTAGCTATATTTCTCTTTTTTGGTTTGTAATGGTTCTATGTTTTTGGTTCTTTCGGGTTGTTCTTAAGGTGTTTTAGAATGTATAAGTCTTCTTTTAAATTTATTTACTGCTATATATATATATATATATATATATATATATATATATATATATATATATATATATATATATATATATATATATATATATATATATATATATATATATATATTTATACTAGCTGTTACACACCCGCTTCACTGGGTATTTCACGATGTTGTATTAATGTATACTGTTTACATATATATTAATTATTGATATCTAGCATTAAACATTCGATTGTATTGAAAAATATATTTATAGCTGTTACACTCTCGCCTCTTGATATAAAAAGAACATAAACTATAATATCTAATTTATATTTATTTCTAAAATTGGAGGAGAAAGATTTTTTTCGCTCACTTAACCTAATAATCAAGTGGATTTCCACCAAAGCAACTTTCAGTGGATCTCTACTCCATAAAATAAACATGCGTGCTAAATTTCAAGTCTAAATCTAACAGAGCAAAAACGGAATTTTTATCATCAATACCTTGCTGACAGCACTTTTAGAGGATTCCAATTCAACAAAAGAAGCATGCAAACCAAATTTTATTATTGTAGTCTTAGCAGTTCGAAAACGGGAATTTTTTTTATCAATACGCCCCAATAACTCTTTCCGCTCCCCCTGGAGTTGATTTCCGTAAAATCCATTCTTAGTGGAACTCTATTCAACTAAAGAAAATATCTCAACAAATTTCAAGTAAATAAGTTAAATTCAAAAACAGGAATTGTTGTATAACACGCCTTAATCCCTCGCAACCTCACTCTTTGGGGGTCCGTTTTCGCAAAAATATTTGTAAAAGGAACTTTATTCCATGAACGGGACATACCTTCTAATTTTCAAGCAGGTGATTCTATTAGTTGAAAAGCGGAAATATTTATCTATTACACCCCTTAAACCCCCTCAGTGACCCTTGGGGATCAATTTTCCCCAAAACTATTATGTAGCGGATCTCTACACAATGAAAGGAATTTGCTTACCAAATTGTAAGACTGTACGTCTAATAGTTTAAAAATGGAAATAATTACCTATAACACCCCTTAAGCCCCCGCAATGCCACTTAGGAAACGCTTTTCACAAAACCCATCTTATTGCGGATCTATACTTAATAAATGGAATCAGCTTACTAAATTTCGAGATTTTACGTCTAATAGTTTAAAAAAGGAGTTAATTGCCTATAACGCCACTTAATTCTCTACAACGCTACTTGGGGTCGATTTTGCCAAAACCCATTTTGCAGCGGATCTGTACTCTATGAAAGGAATCCGCTTACCAAATTTCAAGTTTGTACGTCTAATACTTTAAAAATGGAAATTATTATGTATAACTCCCCTTAAGCCGCCGCAATGCCACTTAGGAAACGCTTTTCACAAAACCCATCTTATTGCGGATCTATACTTAATAAATGGAATCAGCTTACTAAATTTCGAGATTTTACGTCTAATAGTTTAAAAAAGGAGTTAATTGCCTATAACGCCACTTAATTCTCTACAACGCCACTTGGGATCGATTTTGCCAAAACCCATTTTGCAGCGGATCTGTACTCTATGAAAGGAATCCGCTTACCAAATTTCAAGTTTATACGTCTAATACTTTAAAAATGGAAATTATTATGTATAACGCCCCTTAAGCCGCCGCAATGCCACTTAGGAAACGCTTTTCACAAAACCCATTTTATTGCGGATCTATACTTAATAAATGGAATCAGCTTACTAAATTTCGAGATTTTACGTCTAATATTTTAAAAAAGGAGTTAATTGCCTATAACGCCACTTAATTCTCTACAACGCCACTTGGGGTCGATTTTGCCAAAACCCATTTTGCAGCGGATCTGTACTCTATGAAAGGAATACGCTTACCAAATTTCAAGACTGTACGTCTAATAGGTTAAAAATAGAAATAATTATGTATAACGCCCCTTAAGCGCCCTCAACGCCCCTTGGAGGTCGATTTTAAGAAAAATCATTATGTAAGGAATCTCTACTTTATGACAAAAACGTGTGTACCAAGTTTCACGACTGTACATCTAATAATTTGGTAATGTAAATAATTATCTATAATGCCCCTTAAACCCCCGTAACGCCCCTTGGGGTTCGAACTTTGCAAAATCCGTTCTTAGCTGACGTCTACTCCATAAAGGGAACCTACCTACCAAATTTCAAGTCCGTAGGTCAGTGCTTCTCAAACTTTCAATACTGGTGCCCCCCTTTTCAATCACAATTTTTATCGCGCCCCCCCCTTATACATAATAATTTACTGAAAGCAATAATAATGCACTTTTACGATAAAGCAACAATATTTATTATAAACCGTACAAATTCATGACTTAAGTATTAAATTTTGTATATGTTACTTTTAAGCAAAAAAATTAAGTAATAGGATAATTACTAAGTTATTTTTCCTTTCTCTGATTTTTAAATTGGAACATATTACAAAATGCGGTGGTTGCTAAGAAGATAAAATATAGATATCAGCTAAATATAGAAAATGAACTCAGAGGGTCAATTTCTTATCTTAAAACTCCTTTCAAAAACTTTGCTCTGTAAGACTAGCCCATGGAAGTAGCTAATAATTATTAAACTTGTTCTTAATTTAGTATTAATTAATTAGTCATAAAATACTCTGTGCACCACTCATACAATAAAAGCAGTGTTTCTCAAACTTTCAATACTGGTGACCCAATTTTCAATCATGATTTTTGTCTCGCCCCCTGTACAACAATAATATATTTACTGCAATAAAAATGCACTTTGAGAGACAGACGCTAAAGTTACAATACGATCTTAATAATAAACCGTACAAATTAATACGATAAGTATATTAAATTTTGTGTATATGTAACTTTTAAATAATATATATATTTTAAGAAAATTACTTAAAATATATATATATATATATATATACATTACTTAGAATTATGTTATTTTTCTTTGTCTAATTTTTAAATTGGAACAGATCGCAAAATGATGTATTTAATTAAAGATTTATTTCCTTCAGCATATTCATTTCTCAAAGTACAAATGTCATTAGAAAAATAGTCTAGTCAATGTCGCTCTCTATCATAGCCATCACATCTGGCATTATAGGGTACGTTTGCATGAGTCTGGGCAACCTATCGGACGTCTGCGCAAAACATGTAAAAATGCTTTTCCTCGTACAATTCCAGTCAGTTTTGGTCGACTCGATACTCCTATAGCTACCGAATCTAGCTTGAATGTGCATTTTTTTAATTTCCACGTTAATTGTAATTCACGGTAATTAAGTATTTACGGCAGTAGATTAAAACAATATCATACATACATTTTTAAGTCGTAAGCAAACATTCGACCATAATAAAGAATCAACAAGTACACAGACGAACGAGCATGGTTCCGAAAATTAAATCAAGGCGATCTTCTCAAAAATACTTAAATTTTGGATTTACCACTACTGAAGTAAATGATGGAAAAAAGCCCCAGCTCGATATGTGTTAAAACTTACAAATCTGTAAAACAACATGTGAAAGTTGTTTTTAAAACATGTAAAATCATTTAGCTATGTTGACAAAGAATTTTAAAAAGTATTTTCTGGATGAGGACAGCTTGGTAGCAAGTTACGAGTGGATTAGGGATCTATTTCAAGATACTCCAGAAGGGCTCTCAACTTCCGAAGAAGAAATCTTCATAGATTTCCCATCCAGTGAAAAATTAAAAGGCAATTTTGTAATAAATCGCTCTTTGAATTTGGGGTAGAGGTGGATGAGGAATTATCTGTACTGAAAACAAAAGCACTTCGTTACCATTTTCAACATCCTACCTTTTTCAAACCGGATTTTCTGCAGTGGATGCCTTGAAGACAAAATATAGATCTCAGCTAAATATAGAAAAATAACTCTTTAAGTGTCAATTTCTGATATTAAACCTTCCTTTGAAAAACTTTCCTCTACAAGACAAGCCCGTGGAAGTCCCTAATAATTATTAAACTTGTTCTTAATTTAGTAATAAGATTGATTGATTGAATATTAACGTCGCACTGTTCAGCTGCACGAGGGCTTTTGACGACGGACCACGTAATTTTGAACCATGGGCAAGTGACGTGGATGACACCTGAGCTGGCACCCCTCTCTCCTAACTACCACACCACACCAACGGGAAAACGTTTCAACTCTCAACAGATTTAACGTGCATCGCTGCCCTACACGGTGAGTCTTTAGTGGTACTGAGCTCGAACTCGTGACAAGGCAAGCCACGATCCGATACCTATACCACTCGGCTACCGCGGCCAAATTCAGTAATAAGAAATTATTTATAAAATACCTTCTTCAGTACTGATACATCAAACGTATACTTGCTGAAACACCAACTCTTCGCACGAGTTAAATTTTTAAAAAAATAAAACATTCTTGATATAATAGCTGAACTCTAAGGAGAGTAAAACTGAGTGCACGACATTGTATACAAAAATGTAAAATGATTTTTTTTTAGATAAATGCTATAATTTTAAATAACTGTTTAAAAGAACTGTAATTTTAAACCTCACACAATTAGCATTTAGAAATAATGTTAAATTATGAAAAAGAATATAAAATTCCGATGAAGAATAATTGTGTTACTTTTTTAACATTTAGAGCGAGAAGACTTCAAAATGTTTTAACCCGGAAGCAGGCGCGCACTCGATACTAACATTAATGGTAGTGCGGGGGGACTCAGTCACCCCAATCATTTGTTTAGAATTATTTTTACTGTACACGATACAAATCGGAATTCTAGTGAATATTTTAATTTATAGAAAGTAAACTTACCTTCTTTCAAGGACTATTCAATTTTTTGATGATTTGAGAAAAATTCCAATAAAACTGAACTAAAATGATTCAAAAGTACAAGACCATAATAAAGGACGCAAATCAGACACTTTTCAATTATCCTACAGAAATGTTAAACCAATCAATTCTTTTCCAAATATCGCAAAACTCTATTATTACAATTTCCCTAAGCGAAAAGCAAACGCATGAAAGATGGGACGGAACTAATATTGAATAACCATACCATAAGATTGAAGGTCAATCAAATGATTAGCAAACGTACTATGCAGCCTGGCTGAAAAGTGAATCAGGACTTCCTTTTCTTTTTCTACAACTAATGTACAGTATTTCAATATAAATTACAGCGGTGAATTGTTTATCTTCTTAGAATTTTTCTCAGGGTCTGGGTTTCGTTTTTCTTTTAACGAGTAATATTTTATGTTACAACGTAATAAAAAAATCTCTCATTGAGGAAATACAGCAAATAAAACAAAATGTTTTTTTTTCTTTAATTTGGTTTTGGGATCAAAGATTGCTATTGATGACGGAAAAAAGCCAGATAATAAACATAAATTATGTCAGTGTTGTTGTGTTTATTTTTTTTATTATGGAAGAAAGCATTTTGTTTTACTTCTCTTTCCGGTTAATTTTTTTAAAAAAAATCTTTAAATTTTCGATACGCTTGCGCCCCCCTTGTAGGGTCATCGCGCCCCCCAGGGGGGCGCGCCCCACACTTTGAGAAACACTGCTGTAGGTTTAATAGATCCGGAGATATCGTGATTAGTCATTGAGTGTGTCGCTTTTCTCCTTTATATATATATATATATATATATATATATATATATATATATATATATATATATATATAATTATAAATGCGAAAGTTTGTGAGTATCTTTGTGGGTCTTTCACGCAAAAACAACTAAATGGATTTTAATGAAACTTTACAGTAATATAACTTATACATCAGAATAACACATAGGCTAAAATTTATAAAGATATTGTGAGAAGTTTTCAAAGTATAACGACAATTGTCAAGAAAGTAGGAAAAATTCTGCCATTTGCAAAAAAGCCCGTGACAGCATTCATCTATCTTTTATCCTCTTCTGTTTTGTCTACGCCATTCCTCAGTGCGCTTTCACTTTTCATTGATTCCCTTCATCGGTGTCGTCACTGTTTTTATTTCATAATAAAACTAGATTCCGAAGGGAGAGGTGGTGGCAAGATTTTAACATAAAATAAATTCAACAAAAAGTAATATTAATGGATTACACTTCCTGATATAAATTGTTTACACTATTCTAAGCGTTCATTACACAACATTTGTAACTATGACAGTGGAAGGAAAAGTATGAAATTAAATAAAAATATCAAAATGTTTTTATCATTTAGTTTTTTTTTATTTTTGAATGTTTTTTTTCAGTACATGTAAATATTTATCTACTTTTCCCCCATACTGTTTTTTATAACTTTATATATATATATATATATATATATATATATATATATATTAGTGTGTGTGTGTGTTTTAAAAGTAGTTCTATTAATTCATTACTAAATTAATTATTTGTTAATTAAAAAGGTACAATGTCTATTATTTTGGATAAAAATACATTTCAGAGACATTTTTAAGCTAACTAAAGAATCGTTTTCTTTTTGCTTCACATTAATAATTTTTTAACTAATGCAATATTGTTTTTTAAAAGTCATAAATCGAAATTCGAAGCTATATTTTATCTGTGAGGGGGAGGGGAAGAGGAAACAGTAATTTTACACTAAAAAAACCGTGTTATGTCGGGCTAGAGGGAGGAGGGAAAAACATATCTTAAATCTAAAATATGTAGAACAAATTTATAAAAAGGGAAATTTAATGAAATAATTTTAGAAATCACTCACATTGCGCTCGTACAAGCACACACATAATTGCTGACGTCATGAGGGAAAGAGAAAGCCCGTGCAAAGCCGGGCCATGCAGCTAGTATATATATATACTTTTACTTAATTTATTACATTTTTTTATTTTATAAATAAAGACATTTTTCTTAGTTTCTTTCTCTGCTTTTTTATTCCATTATACTAATAAATATTCTACTATTTAAATTCCGAATGTCTGCTCCTGTTTCGTTTGCTTTTGGTATTGTATCTTGTTCTGATTAAAATTTGCTGCATTATTTATTCTTCCTCACAACGTGAATTTGAATCATGTGAAAAAGTTTTCAATTTTAAGTATTAGTTTTAGAACTTATTTTAGTATGCGACGATGTTTAAATATTTCTTATTTGAATTTATTGTATTGAAGGTATAGAGGAGATGGATTAATTTAAATGAGTGAATGATAAACATATATTTGTTTCCCTGAGGTATTCTTCAATAAACAACGATAACAAAAGTATATGGTAAAAATTCCTGTAATTTGCCGTATGTTGTTGTGTATTAGATTATCTCATTTTTATCTAATCGAATCAAAATATTTACTTTTTCTGAAAAAGTAATTTTATTTTTTTGTAATGAAACAAAAATGTATGTATCAATATGCCTAATTCCTTCTAGTTACCGGCCAACATTATTCGAGTGTAATCAATACAAGCCACTAATAAATGTTTGCAAGCCGTTATATATAGAGAGAGCTCGAACCACGAAAGAATCCATGAACAATTATTGTTAAAAGAGAGATTAATTTTGACAACTGATAAGATTAGGAATATATATCTTAATATTGTTAGACTCATAGTTTTTATGAAATTAACATATAAGCCTGTTGAAATATCTAAATGCTAAATTATTCAGAGAACATTAAGTCACTTAAAAGCTCTTGGCTAACTCCTTAAGCATTCAAATGTTTGCCCAACTGTGTCAAAAAATGGCAATTTCATTTTAACTCCATATAACCAATTATGATGCTTAAAAGAATGTGAAAATGGAAGAACTTTATTTTAATTTTCAATTATAAACATTTCACAATACTTTATTTTATTTTATAATGGTGGAACACAAAACAACTTATACGTTTTCTCTTTATAAGTAAAACTTTGCATGAAACGAAAAAGGTTTTATCTTTCTTAAAAGAACGTCTCGTATCTCTTTCGCTTTGTCAAATGGTTGATTGTGTTGTACGTGTTTATATATATATATATATATATATATATATATATATATATATATATATATATATATATATATATATATATATATATATATATATATATATATATATATATATATATATATATACATATATATATATATATATATATAATTTGAAACGTGGTGTCTTACAGTGGGGACAGAGATAATATCTGTCTTTTGGGATTATATTTCCATTTTCATTTCTTCGCAAGCAACAAACCGCTCATTGCCTTGCCAATCCAAAAAAAAAGAAAGAAAGAAAGAAAACGAAAACGACGCACCAAGAACGAGTTGTCCGATAGAAGTAAAAATTGGTGGGACGAAAGATTATGTACAGAATAGAAAATGATTGAGTTTTCAGCAAAATTGAATCTTTTATTTCAGAGTTGTATAGTTACAAAGTAACGAGCTCAAAAAGACTATGACCCACCTCTAGCCGGAAAGCGATATTTCTTGCCAAATTTGCTCCTATTGTCGGGCCGGGGAAGCAACATTCCTTGGTAGATGCAGTCACCTTCCTATCATATCCCAGACACGCTCGGTTGGAGAGAGATCTGGCTGGCCCAGGAAGTAATTAGCAAGCTATAAGAGAGTTCATAGCAACACGTGCCATATGTGGCCTGGCATTATTTTGCTGAATAAAAGGTCAAGGTACTGCAAAAGGAACGGTAGGAAAACGGTTCTCAAAATATCATCGACGTCCCCCTGTGCTGTCAGTATGCTTCTAATGACAACCAAAGGGGCCGGCTGTCAAAAGAAATGGCATCCCAGAACATAAATCCTGTGTGGCGTGCAATACTTTAAGTGGGATCGGCTCGCTTCCCTGAGCCTCTCCATACATGTCTTTGAGGATTATCAGGACACAGTTGGAAACGGTGTTCGTCACCATACACTATATGTCCCTAGTCGGCATGATTCCATCCTGATTGAGCCATGCACCAATGTAATCTGGCTCGTCAGTGTGCAGGTATGAGTGACAGGTGGTGAAGTGGTCGTAACGAGTGTAAATTTTGCTCTATCAGCCGTCTGTGAAGGGTCAAGTTGGACACTCGTGTGTGGTTCGCACATCTGATGGTTGATAACAATGAATAATGTGCTGTGACAGAGAGAGAGAGAGAGAGAGCTGATCTGATAATCAATCTATCCTCCCAATCTGCTGTGGCCATAGGTTGACCGCTAACACCATTACACTGAAATCTGCCACACTGATTTAAAGTAAAGTTTTTACACTGATTTTAAGTAAAACCGGATCTGTTATTATTTTTTTTAAAATTGGAAATGAAATTAAGTTTATATGTTTGTAAGAAATGCGAGAATAAACTGAGCAATTTCATGTATATACATAGCTTTTGCGAAAAAGTCATTGATTGGACAAAAAGTGGACTTTAATAAAGAGTTACCATCCATGTGATTAATCCAATTTCTTAAGAAAGAACTTTGGGTGTTTTTATTTTATTTTCCAAAATACCATGCATTTAAACAATTTTTTGCAAACGTGAAGTTCAAACAATAACCTTTTTAGTTACTTACGTATTATAACGTTGAGCAATTTTACCAAATTAAAAGAAATAAAATAACCACCAAATGCTGCTATTATTTTTATTACATTGTGAAATGTCTTTTGATTTGACGAATTTGGTCGACGGTGTAATACGTAAATATCTCTTTTATTTTGATGTTGAAGTATATTCGAATATATTCATTAATATTATTTTAATTTAGAATAAACTGAATGCTTATATTATTCTTACGAATAACTTTTACTGGAGTATAGTACAGGTGTAAGCTAATATTCTATTACGTATTAATAATGTATCTAAATATAGATATTTCTTACTTAGCGAAAAATACTTATCAAGTCGAAGTATTTCATTTAATGCTTCCTTCATAAAAAAAATTGCAAAACCATTTATTATTACTTTTTTAAAAAAAAATCAATTTAATGAATCTAAAATGGTTCTAACTAAAAATTTATTTTCTTTAAATAATGTTATATGTTTATTAATGGCGCATTATTTAATATTAACAATATTAAATCTCGCTTATAAGACACCTCAATAGAATGAAAAAGTTAATACATAAATGTACGCACTAAATTGTGTAAACATAGGTAACAAAACGTGTCTACTTTTAATTAAATATTTTTATTTAAGTCTTATTCACACTCCCTAAAAATATATTCATATTTGTTCTAATAATACGAAACAAAACGAATTATTGAAATAAGTTGCCTGGTATTTTATTTCGTAAGAATCATATTTTAAAAAGAAAATCGCGTTGTGTAAACAGGACATGCAAAACATTTTGCTTGTCCAGTTACTACAGTGTAACGATACTAATACATTCGTAAGGCGACAAAATTACCTACTTATATAAATAATTAATTATAGAAAAATAATTAGTTACATCAGAAGCACAAAGTGTTTCATTAATTTATTATTAACATAATTATGCTTGTAACAAAAATTGCACATGAGTTATTATGAAAATGACGTAAAATCCTAACGAAATTGTCACACATTTGGTATTACATTTGGTACCTCTATTACAAAAATGAGGTACAGCCCTAAATTAGTTTTCGCAATATTTAGTGACGGAGAAAATAAAAGAAATCAGATTGTTTCAACAGTTCGTTTTTCTCTAGACTTCTATCTGTTATATGGTAAGAGTTGCTTAATATAGCGACAAATAAATATGTGGGTTAAATAGGATCCAAAATGAAAAAAAAAGTTTTGCTTGTACAATCAAATTTTTCTGCATTTTAAACGTTTTTAAAACAAATCAATTATTGTAGTTTATGTTACGGATTATAAAAATCAGAATTATATGCACATTTTTAATTACAGTTTTGTTTCTGTTGGCGAAAAGTGACGATTAGATGGATAATAATAACCTGTGTTCATAAATCATTATAAGGTTTTTATGAAGATATTATTTATTAATTTATATGTTATGTGGAAATTAAAATTTAATTTCAATATCCAATAATTCTAAAAATTATCTTCAAAATATAAAATTACTCTCTCAGAATTTCATCAAAGCATAAAAATATTTATTCTCTCTTTAAAGCTCTAATGGGTTAAGAAATGTCGATATGAAATTCCTTGAATGCGAAAACTCATAAAAATTTTAATACTATCACCAGAAAATCCGGTGCATAAAGCGTACCTCCGCATAACACGTAACTATTTTTTCAAGCTGCAATTTTTAATTTTTAGGAATGTTCGCCGTATAAGACGTACCCCTTTTTTACGAAGGAACTTAAAATGTGCGCTATGCTGTTATGTGTTTTAAAGTCATGTATTCATTTTTGAAAAAGAAATGGTATACACATCTTGAACAACTACCCTTTAGGTTCATAAGGAATATCATTTCTTTTAAATAAAATAAAAATATTTGGAGAAATGTAGAAACCGAATTTTTTCTATGCTCATCGGAATTTTTTTTAAAGCTCTCATTTTTATATGCGGTGTACAACGCGCACCCGTAAATTTTGATCTTTTTTTTTGTTTAAAGTGCGCGTTATACGCCATATATTATGGCATTTCACATCAGCATCTAATCTGACAAATTTATTTTTATGTGTATAGAAAAGTATTATTTTGATCAATATATATTTGTCATTATAACAATATATATTATCTATTCTAATTACTATGTTTCGGTATTAATTTCATTTTTACACTCATTTTTCCCATTTGTAAAACTCTGTATTCGTAGAGAATATAAAGTTTTACATTTTTATGTAATATTTACGTATATTTTTTACTCTAATCAAACTTACACAAGTTTTGCTTTGGGTTAACGGCATCCTGCATCAACGCATCTTACTTCTAAACACAAATTTTGAACAGTTAACTTACAGAATAGGAACTCATTTCGAAACATTTGTCAAGATATACGAAATACCTGAAACATTAATACAACGTTCTGAATTCATTATCGAATAGAGAGCATCAAATAATAGCAGCGTTTTTTTTCTCCACTGCCGTAATACTGAATGCGGTTTTACCTTGTGTTTTTACGGAATCCGAATACGTTCGGAGTATTTTTTTATATAAAAACGCATACTAAAATATTTTAAATGCTTTTTTAGGCATCAATACCAAAAAATGTGTAATAATGTTTTCAAAAAGTATCTAAATTTACAAAAATCACAATTATAAGTGACATTTTAGCAATATTTATGAAAAACTTCCAAGCATTCATAGAAAAAAGTAATAAACTTATATCAGTAAAAGTATTATTAAAACAAATTGTATGTATAAATCTAGAGTATGTATTTAATTTTAAAAATTTTAGAGCTATTTGAGTAAGTATTTTAAGAGATGGGACATATTTTCCGATACTTTATTTGAATAACAGGTCATAACTCAAAAAATATTCTTGCAATAAGGTATACTTCAGAACATTATCTAAAAATAATACACACGCACACACACATATATATATATATATATTAGGTTCAAAATTTTTTATGGAAATACATTTAAAGTATTTTGAGTTATCAGATCCACCGTGAAGAATTTAGAGCAATTTCAGTGCCTTTTTCTGGTACATAGATTAAAGATATATTTCCAATTTTTCTAATTTTATAAAATTGATTGTAATTTGTCTTCTAGAGGTAACGTAAAAATAAAAAAGTATGTTTTGTTAACCAAATGATAATTCTATTCAACAATAATAATAATCTATATATATATATATATATATATATATATATATATATATATATATATATATATATATATATATATATATATATATAAGGCGAAATTTAGTTATTTTATCGTGTTCGGATACCTTAAACAAACACAAAAATATTTATTTATGGAATATATTTTGAGTATTATATAACCATATATCTCATACGCAAATACGCCGGACCATAATACTGCAAATTTTCAAAAAAATTGAGACATTTTTCTGTCTGAAAATGTGCTCCGATTTCTGTTCAAGTTCTCGTAAATTTGACGAGGATACAATTAAACTAGTATGTGATCACTACAAACATCTAATAATAAAAATTTTAAGAAATCACTACATTATAAGAACTTTATCCTAAATATTCCTCAGCCACATTTAAAACTCAAGTTTGATGAATAACTAACTAGTACATATTTTATTAAAAACTTTTATTCCCAGGCAAAATATAACGTTATTCAAACTATAAATAATATTCATATAAGTTTGTGCCAGTCTCGAATTGTCAATAATAAATATAGCCTAATTTCTCAAACATTGAATGAAAAAGTACTCTTGATAAAAATACTAAGACTCTGCTGCTAATTTAAACGAGATGGGTAATTAAAATTGAAGGAAAAACAAATAAACTCTATTAAGAAATGACGTTATTAGCGAAAATGACCTGACATTAATTTTGACATCTGCAATTTATCTGCTGTCTAACGAGGGCATAAACCAAAAGTATAATTTTCTAAAAACCAAGTACTTTCATTTATTTGTTTGCAATCACTCACTGCAGTGGAACGAAATGCAAGGTCTTTTTTTTCCTCCCTTTAAATAAATAACTGTTCGTAATATTTTGTCGTTACATTTCTTTCCAAGTAGAAACACGAACAAATAAATTGGAAAAATACCCGTACTCTTTAAATGTCTCTAAAACACATCTAGTTCTTTACATAAATGAAGAATATTTAAAATTTTAAAGACATCATTTTCAAGAGATAATAAGGAGTCATTAGGAAAAACCCAGTTATTTTATCGTAATTATAAATAAAAAAATATGAGGTCTAAATTTGCTGTTTTATTAAATAAATTAATAAAGGGGATATTGAAGTAAGGAAAAATCATATAATTAGATAGTTTTTTTTAATTAGATTATCCTCCAATAAATATTTTGTTACTTCAAAAACGCATGGATCAAAATAGAATATTAGCATAATCATGGAGTTTCAAAAAAGAAACCCTCCTTTCTTTAATTATTTTCACTCTTTAAATGAAATTTTAAAAGTAAAAAAATTAATGACGTATTGATAAAAAATCTGTATATATTATTCTAAATTTAACAGTTAAATGTATTCTAACACATTCTAAATTCTAAAACTTTAGTAAAGTACTTCTTCTTTTAAGCATATTTTATTGGTAAACGTACTTTTTTAATTATGCAATGAAATACGAAATATTAAATGAAATATTAATATTAATTATCTATGCAAATATAATTATATGCCATTTTCCCAGAATTACGGAATCTTTAAGTTTCTTATTAACCAAGATCTATAAAATAATTAAATAATGTTTTCATAATTCCTTATAAATATATTTTTATATGTAATAGTTAATATATTATTTAATAAAATAAACTAACATGAGTAACTTATAGTCTTAAAGCAATATTTTAAAAGAAACATATTTTAATTCAACTTGTGTGTGGAGAGTTTATTTTAAACGTAACATTTTCTAAGCTAAAATTTTGCTAATTATAAATATAACTTAGAGAATTTGAAATAATTTCATCGTTCATAACTATGTAGTGTTTTTTTTTTCTTTTTTATCTGAAAAAAATATTCTAGTAACTTCGTTTAATTATTTCAGCTGAGTTTGTTTCTTTTTTTTTTTATCAATATGTTCGTTTTTTACTTCTTACAAAAATAAATAAGTAAAAATTCGATGTTTAACAGCTTAGGTTGCATTAACACTTTCAGAGTTTCTGGTTTTTTTTTTTTCCTTTTAAAAATTATTACATGTGCTGTGCTTAAATATAATTCGAATATACACTGACGGAAAAAATTCTCAACACTAAGAAAACATTATTGCAGAGTAATGAAATTTGAGCACAATGCAATTGTCTAGTAAACATATTTAATTTATTAAATTTTTAAGATCACGGGTTAGTTTGAGCTGAAGAAAATGCATTTAAATGTTACCTTAACTTAATAACCGGTGTTATATCCAGAATTTTGAAGGCAACGCAGTAAATGTGCATGCCTTGTGTCATACAGGTGCCAAATGTCACTTTTTAGAATGGAGTTCCATGCTTGTTGTGTCAATACTGGGAGGCTCAGCAAGAACTGTGGAATTTGATCAGTTTAGTCTATTGATATTCTATACCCACTCCATTAGGGAGTGATCTGGTGATATCGCAAGTCAAGGTAATATGCCAAACCTATGTAAAGCACTTAGCATTAAAACAGTAGAGTAAGGGCAAGTGTTATCCTGTTGGAAAACTCCTCCGTGAATGCTATTCATGAATAGCAGTACTATAGGTTGAATTACTAGACTGATGTACAAATTTGAAGTCAATGTATTTGGGTTAACCCCGAGAATGATCTTGCTGTCATAGGAAACTTATCCCCAGGCTACGGATAAAGGTGTAGGTCCAGTATGTCTAGCCCAAAGACAGTTCAGTTGCAGGCGTTCACCTATCCTTCTTACCAAAACAAGGCCATCACTGACATCAAGCCAGAACCTGCTGTTATCAGAAAACACTACAGATCTTCACTGCGTCCTTCAAGGACAACTATGGCTATAGCTTGGAGTCAATGGAATATACAATACAGGGCACCTGGTTTGGAGCTGTCCTTGGATTAATAAATTTATAACAGTTCGTTGTGTCGTTATAGTACCAAGTGCTGCTCGACTTTCAGCCACAGGCGCAGTTTGTTTTACCGCAGACGTACGCCGAGTATGGCAGTCTTCCCTCTCAGTAGTGCCCCGAGGCCACATGTAACCCGGTTTTCTTGAACCGTATCATCACTTGTGTGATCAATACCTCAATCATGTACAGAAGATACATTTCGACCTTCTGCAATATCGTGCAAGGAAATCCTATTATACGACCTCATTCAAAATTGGTGAGATTTTAATAATTTGCTCTCTTATTCATCTCCTTAAATTTATTCTTGGATAACATCAACTCAATACATCAAACTTTTCTGACGAATGACGCTCATGAATTATACAGCACACATTTAAAGCAACTATGATTTGGACGTTCTGAATGGAGCTACTAGCGCCACAATTAAACGGAATTTAAATCAGTGTCAACTTTCAGATGTGTAAACACTCTACCAAATTTCGTTTTTTTAACACAAGTACTTCTTGGTGTTGCACACACGCACACACACACACACACACACACACATATATATATATATATATATATATATATATATATATATATATATATATATATATATGAGTATGTAAAATATTATCATCCCAATATATAATCACTAAATTCCAAATACTTATATTTTTGAGACAGCATCAACTACCAAAACTTTCGACAAAGGAAATATTTAAGATATCTCTACTCAATACTCGGAACCTTATATGCACAGAAACTGTAAAACACTTTCAATTATTTTTGAGTAAATATTTTGTGATAATTTTTCTTTCAATTATTTTTATTTAGATACTTAATGAACTTTCCTTACGAATATTTATGTTCTTTTTGTATTACTTAAGAGTTTAATACGATGTTTTGAGTTACTTATATGTGTATATAGGTATTTTACTTTTATATTTCTTCAATTAAACTAAATCTATTTTGAGAAAACTTCATACATTTTATGAACCTGTCTTTAAAAATCCAACTAGTGTGCACTAGACATAATAGAAAATGCTGAAACTGCAAAATGTGTCTTCTTGTTAGAAGAGGACTTACTTTTCCTTAGAGAAAGTGTGACAATGATTATTAAGCACTCTAAATCCTCTAAGAATAGAATATGATTTTTTTTCATTTCTTTCAGAGAGTCACAACTAAATGATGATGGAACTTCTTCACTTTCCCCCTCATTCCTCTAACTTCATTTCTTCCTCTGTATTTTTTAAGTATCTAATCTTCTTTTTATGACTTTTTAAAAGCAGTGCTTTTATTTTCTGCCTTGACTTGTTTTACGCTAACAGATTTTCGAAGACGCAAAATTTATTGCATCTCGTAAATGCCTCAAATGCTTAACCGTGGAGAAATTAATTTTACTGACAGCTTTTAAAGTTTTTCCGTTGTATTTTTCTGCTCCCCTTGTTTTCTTTCCTTATGCTTACATGTTTCATCTTCTTCCTTTTTATTTATCTACTGTTAAGAAGTGATTTTCAATCAATTTAGAACTGGCAGATGAGTGATAGAAGTTATATGAGTTCCAAAAAGAAACTTTTTTTTTTTTCCTGTCGTTTTAAACTACTTATTTCGTTAACATATAAATAATTGATTCAGTCTGAAAAGAAGGTAGTTCTCAATTTCTGTCAGAATAAGCGACAATCAATAATTGTACAGTTCACCTTAAATAATACAGACTGATTAATGTATTACATAATACAAATATACATATAAATATATACAGTGTGTGCCTGAATACCATGCACAAAATTGGAGGGGAGGTAACGAACATCCTGAGGAGCCATAATTACATAAAAAGGCATGGGATTAAACTTAGCCCTAACGTGGCAAAGAAGAAACACAAAAACAGTAAGACTACAATACAGAATGTAGTGTAAAACGCTTTATTACAAAACAAAAACAAAACAGCCAATAATAAATAAGAAGTATGACATAAAAGTATCACAGAAAGTGTTTGACATTGTTGCCATTGGCATGTATGCACGCATGGCACCTACGCGAAATGGATTGATCGACATGTTCGAAAATGCCAGGTTTTCCTGGATCGTAGCAGCAGCGATGGATATTCAGGTAACAAGGTATATTTCAGAACTGACGGGCGTGTCGTCAATCGGGGCTCTAAAAGATACATGTTCGGCCAGATTCTGATTCACCCAAGCGAACGTTTGATGACTCAATTGCCGCCTCGTTGTATATCTTCCCCAATGCAACCGAATAGCAACACGTCCATTCCCGTTGGCTAGGTCATAGATAAAGTGGATATCCACAAATTTGGTTTTCGTATAACGATTCATATTCATCGAACACTGTCCTTGTCTGAAATGAGGAAACCCATGTTCCGAACTTGCGAGCTCATGTACAGCACCCCCTATATCTTTCCAACCATCCTTTCCTATGTAATAATGGCTCCTCAGGACGTTCTCTACCTCCCCTCCAAGTTTGTACACGGCATTCAGAGACACCCTGTACATATATTCTTTGGAATTAGTAATTAACTTATTTGAATCTGAATATGTACTTTGAATAATGAATTTTAAATGTATGTAATTTCTACAATGACAATAATAATATAATTCTCCAATTCTATATTTTACGCTGCACATCATAAGAAATCATTTTTAAATATATCAAAAAATAAATATTAAATATTCAATATTTTTAATTGCTATTTTTTCTATTTCATTCATACTGATGTAAAAATAGAAAACCTCTTTTATTGCTGGAAAATAACCGAATGTAGTTTTATGATTTATATCAATGATTTTTAAGTAAATTTTAGTCAATTCAGTTCTGAATATAATTTACTTTATCAATGAAAATGCATAAGAAACACAATTTTTCACAATCAACCATATATTTAAGCAATAGAGAGCGCCGAAGAAATATATTGAAACATCGTCCAAAATCTTCGATGCGTGGTTTTGAATGGATCTGTTTCTATCTCTGAAGCTTTCTTTTTTGAAGTGTTGACGGGGAAAAACATTATTCTTGGCTTTAGGGTTTCAGAAATAAAAGTTGTGGAATTGAAAGGAAAAGCACGACAGCTGTAAATTATTCGTGACGAAATAAACGTTACTGTTTTATTTAATACTGCTATATTTCCATCTTGACTTCATTGAGTTTCCATGGCCTTAAGTAGAAGATACTGCTTAGGCAACAAGATATATGCTTATAAAGATTTCGTCTAAAATGTTTCAAAAGATAGAGAATTTATTGAAATATTTATCACTCTCTTGTTGTTGAATTTCGATGTAAGTAACATTATTTTTGTTGTGAAATGAATAAAATGCAATTATCTTATTGAAATGTAGTAAATGCTTATGTATGAAATTTCTATCTTTTTTAACACAGTGTCTTTTATTTAATTTATAGAATAGCATTATATTTTCATTCGAATTTTTCAAATTTAAAGCAAAATCATAGCAAGATTCATTTTTTAATGAAGTCGTTCGATGAAGCTGCACGAGGGGTATGGTGGTTGTGAATATCTCAATTTAGAACACTATTCAATAACAAAGATTCCACCGGAGTTCCTGTCCCAATTTAGAATTTTTCACATCACGTCAACACATGTCGGTTTTGAAGATGTATCGTTTTCTCTACACAGCGAGTCTTTAATGGCATCGTGCTTTGCAGCAAAAACTTGACAGAAACAATACCTTACACGAATTCTAGATCATAACAGTTCTGCTACTACAGCCACCTCAAGCTTTAGTAAGTATAAGAACACAAGTTGGGTCTTATGTTTGGATTAGTCCAGTGAATATCTCATACCCAAGATTGTTTACATTCTATTTTTAACGTAAAATTTGTATACAAAAGTAGGAAGAAAAGTAGAAAATACAATATGTTTTTATTACACTTTTAACATGTAAATTTATTTTTTCTGTTCTTTTTATTAGGGCATTCAATACATTGTTTATACACTCCTTTAAATGCGATGTTTTCACTAGATCTTAATTTTTTTTTAAATTTCATAGAAGCATTGTTTGTTGTCTTCTACATTCTTAACATTCTTCTGTAAATCTGAATCCAAAATGATTTAGAAATGATCTTCTGGCTTGATGATTGGTAGGTGGCTTCTCAGTAAACAAAATAATTTGCGCCTTTATTATCGCAATGTTAAACAACACAAAACATATTGCCATAAGCTAACCGTTACATTTTTCTAGCCATTGAGTATTATGTGGTCATTTTTTCAAGGACGATAATTGCTTCCTTAGCTAAATTATATGGATACATTTCAGTACAGGAATAATACTTGCTATTATACTCCTCATCATACGATTCTTCCTCATCCCGCAAAGAGTCTTTCTTCATCCGAAAGTATTGTTTTACTATACCTATTAAATACTGTGCATCCATTAAATTACTTAAATATCTCATTTCTTCATCATAATTACAATAATGCACCATTGCATAAGACAGGTTTTAAAACTTGCTCAGAACTCTAACGGTGACTTACGCACAGGGTATGACATACCCAAGGAGACAGTATCTAAATATATACATTAAAACTCGCCTATAAGCTAAGACCCCTCAAAGGGTAGGGCCGTAAAGTCAACTACACGAAAAACTATTCATTTTCCGAAAAAGGTTTAGATGTAGTCTTGAAAGAAGTTAGGCGTTGGGTATGCGCGTCAAGTACCGGGATAACAAAATTTCCACTAAAAATGTGTGTAAAATCTGTATCTTAAAATTTTCTCAATTTAGTTGCAGATATTATACACCCATGTAAGATTTAGAAAGACTTCAATTGGTACGTGTTATAAGTATCTTAGTAAAATAAAAATTTTAGATATAAAAAATTATGAGTTTAGTGCAGTGATTCTCAAACTTTCAATACTTGCGACCCAATGTTCAATCATAATTTTCATCACGTCCCCTCTATACAATGGCAATGTATTGAGTTCGATAATACGATTTTTTTACACTAAAGCTACAATACGTCTTTAACCTCCTAAGAGCAGGCGACGTATATAAATGTATCGGTTAGCCAGTGCGTAAATTGATTTATTTAATCCAGAAGATTTTCTCATGTATTCCCTTTCTCACCCCCTATACACCACATGCGCTTGCATATGTGCAAAACGGGGGCATTGGGGAGCGAACCACATAATTTTTAATCGGCAATTGAAGGATTAGGTATAAACCGTTCAAATAATCAAGATATACACTGCTGGACAATTGCTAAGGACGGATCAGAAATTGCTATGTAGCATAACATTAAGCGAGACATGAGGCCAAGTAGGATAAAATATAGTTGCCACACTGTTCAGACATTAGAATAAAGAAAATTTATTGTTCTGGAAAGTACAAAAGCCTTGAAACATCTGAAAGAAAAAAAAATGTTCATTTGATCTGCGTACGGAGAAATGGAACAATGCATCTAAAAGTCAGCAGGCACCCTGAAGAAAGGTATCAGTACGGGATATGTCCACCGTGGAGTGTGATGCAACATTCCACATGCCGTACCATACTTTGCCTAACATTATCCAGCAGCTGTTGAGGCAATTTATCCCATTCCTCTGTGAGTGCACGGATGGGGGTTCTTGTTTGTCGGAGGATAGTTTCGACCAGCAACATGCTTCCCCAAAGCATCCCACACATTTTCAATGGGGTTTAGATCTGGAAAACGCGCTGGCCATACGAGACGTTGAATACCCTCGCTGTCTAGACAATCCTGAACAGCGAGTGTTCGATGACCTGTTGCGTTGTCGTCCATAAAAACAAATTTATCACCGACAGCACCACGGAAAAGACGAACATGAGGAAGTAGAACTTCATCAATGTATCGTTGGCCCGTCATAGTCCCATTCGCAACCACATGTAGGCGCGTGCGGCCAATGATCATGATGCCGGTCCACACCATGATACTGCATGTCAGATATCGGTCCTTTTCCTGGATATTTTCTGGACGATAAAGCTTGAGAAAGTACCACTCTCGCGCCAGATCAGTTGGCGTCTACAATCCGATGACAGACTGAATCTACTCTCATCTGAGAATAGTACGCATGCCCAGTCCTGTTCAGTCAATTGTGATGCTCACGACACCATTGCAAACGGGCAGTACGGTGCTGTCTGGTCAATGGGACACACACAACAGGTCAGCGTGCGTATAGTCCTCCTCCCCTCAAACGTCTGGCAACATTTTTCCCGGAGATCTGCTTTCCTGAGGCAGCAAGAAACTGATTTGCCACCTGCTGAGCTGTGATGCGCCTGTTCCCTTTCGCTGATAGGACGATATATCTGTCTTCTGCAGGCGTAGTACTTCTAACACGATCTCCCCGTGCCGTCTACTACACATTCCAGTAGTTTTTAAATGACTTCCACAGCCGTGAAACAACGCTGTGAGCGATGTCGAACTCCTGGAAACATCTGTTATTTTTCGCTCTTCTTCGATCTTTCCAATAATTCAGCCACGCATAAAATCATCTATGTGATGTCGGGAAGACATGCCAAAAATTGTAAGTTCGTCTATTAAATCTTTCCTGTAAAACTTTGACTTGAAACAACAACTGTCCACACGCGTCAAAACCTTTAAAGCTCTTATGAACGCTATCACGTGATGAACAGACGTGGAAAAAATTTGCATACTCATACTTCTCTTCTTACTAATATCCGGCACTTATTCTAATTTTCCACATTTTGCTTCCTTTCATTTTGTGGTTGCTATGGATGATAGTGTTATCCGTCCTTAACAATTGTCCAGCAGTGTATATGACAAGACCGTGGGATCAGTGTTAATTATTATTGTTCTTAACCGAGTATTGTTATGTTAATTATAAAAACATTATGGAGTACTTATACATTTATAAATGTATTATGCAAGTCTAAATGGTTTTTTTTAAATTTTTTATTATTATGTCATTATGTATTTTGTTTATTTACTTTCAATAAATTAACAATTTTTTAAAATAATCTTTTATTTCCGACTTTTCAATATGCTCGCGCCCCCCTCCTAGATTTATCACACCCCTAGGGGGGGTGCACCTCCACAGTTTGAGAAACGTTGGTTAAGTGCCTCAGTCAACTTCAAAAGAACGTAACTATAATAACCGTGTTAAATTGTATGTGTACTACTCTTTTTTAAAGCAATTAAAATACAGAAAGCTACACCTAAAATGTATCTTCAAAAGGCAAAATGTTTTGATTAATTTTTAATTGTCTAGGAAATGGTTTGTCATATACGATCGAAAAACTTCATAATTAAACTTATTCTTTCTCTTATATTATCACCCATGTGATGGCATAGTTTGGCGAGACCGTGCTTCGTGACTGGAATTTGAAAGAGACAGAAACATATATAAACTTGGTATTTCTCTTTGAGTACATTATCTAGTAGTTCAGAGAGGCAAATTTTATCACTATTATCTTATGCTTTTTGATGTTTCAATCAACTACTTATTTTTCTAAAACTTCTATTTGATTTAATTCCAATACCAATATCCGTACTAATGTTATACAATGAATGATCAACATACATAAAGATCAACTATGTTCAACACAGCCTCAAGCTTTGTTTTATGCAATAGGAATGAAATTATTTGTCGAATTTTATCTAAAATAATAGAAATTTACTTTTCAAAAGGCAGCTTTTTTTAAAGATACAACCACGAAGGTTCGAAAACCAAGATGAATCCAGTGATCCCATTATCTTAGTTTTTTACTTAACTTATCGTTTTTTCTATGAAACTCAAAACAAAACAACATCTTATACACTTCAAATCCCTATCACACTATACAATCATATTGCATTTTCTTCATCATTCTTGCTTCAGAACTCTTAAAATAATAATATTAATTTACATATACCATGGTACTCTCACAAGGTAAATTTTTCGAATCAACCAAACAATCAACATTGCCCCTAAAAGTTAATCGAAAGAAACACACACACAAATCATGTAAAAAAAAATTAAGTCAATTCCTACTTAGATCAACAAAGAAAATTTTTATTTTAGCTACTTTTTTATTAAATAGTTACAATTAATATAATTATATTTATGCATATGACAGAATCAGAACATTAAGTGTTAATTAATTTTTATTAATTATAATTGAAGTATCACGTTGTCATCCAAAATAATCGGGTATATAAAATTTCAGTTCAAATGAATGCTTTAAAACGGGACAAAATAATCTTTGAAAGTTTTGACCCAAGTCGCTAAAAATGAAACCAACGTAGCTATGTCTGCCATTCTTTAAAAAATAGTTTTCAGTCAATTAATTTTAAGTAAAAATAATTAAATTATGATATTTTTATCCAAAACATTAGTGTATAGAAAATTGCAGCTCAAATGAGCGCCTTAAAATGTGAGAAAAAAACTTTTTCAAGTTTTGATACAAGTCACCATAAATGATGCTAATGTGGCTGTATTTGTAATTCTTTGAATAATTAGTTTTAATCAATTAATTTTATTAATTATAATCAAATTATTGCATTGTCATCAAAAACAATCATGTATATTAAATTTCAGCTCAATTGTGTGCTTTAAAATGTACTTTATTAGCAATTGAAAATGCCACCAAGATAAATAAATAAAGAGAGAGGTTGAGCTAATAGTAGGAATTGGAAAAGTTTCATGAGAGTTCGCTAAAAGTTTATTATTGTATTTTAAATATCCGTTAGTGATGTTGACGTTGATGATTTTATTTGTTAACACTGTGTCGTTTCCTTCTGATATTACAGGACGATAAATAGTTAATCTCTGCCATGATGATCTTCTACCCACTGAATAATTTTATAAAATAATTGTCACAATATTCTGTTTCTCATATCTAAGACTTTCTCTTTAAACAACTGCTGGAGCAAATTTGACAAATAAGTAACAACAATCTGATTTTCGTAGTGGGAATTAGAAAAGCGTGATAATAATAAAATGCTATAGAAACTATTTTACCTCATCATTAGTGCAGCATGCTTCGATCTTTAAAAAATAATTTCTACTTTTAAAGAACTTTTCTATTTAAAAGAAAGCAATCAAGAATTAAGGAGACACAATACAATTCAATTGACGAAAATCAGTCCAAAAAAAATCTAATCTAATTTTTTAACCCAAATTATTGTTTATATAATTTTCTACAAACTCACAAAATTTGAAAGCTCTAAGTTTAAAAAATGCAAAGTTGTGATAACTTTTACATTTGTTTTTATTCACATTCCAATGGCAAAACAAAACTTTTCACCGACATATCTCGAAAAGATAAAATGCACTCTATAACAAAAAACCGCACCAAGAACGAGTTATCTGATAGAGACAAAAATCGGTGGGTAGAAAAAGCACATTTAGAATAACAAATAATTAAAATTTCAGAAAAAGTGAATAATTCTTTTCAGAGTTGCATAGTCACAAAGTAACGGGCTCAATAAGGAGATGACCCACCTTTAACCTGGATGCAAGTTGCCACAAGACGTAATATAGAGTGATAAAGCACCCTGAGGGCCTCCTGCGGTATTTCTTGTCAAATTTGCTCCAATTGTCTGGTCAGGTTATCAGCATTCCCATCATATCCCAGGCATGCTCGATTGGAGATGAATCTGGCAATCTGGCTGGACAAGGAAATGTTTTTTAAGCTGTAAGACAGTTCACAGCAACATGTGTGGTATGAAGTTTGGAAATATCTTCAGGAAAAAATAAGATCAAGGTACTGCAAAAGAAACGATAGCAAAACAGTTGTCAAAATGTCGTCGACAAACCGATGTGCTGAAAGTGTGCCTCTAATGACGACCAAAGAGGGCCGGCTTCAATAGAAACTGCACCCTAGACAATAACGCCTTGTTGAGGGCCTGTGTAGCGTGCAATATTGAAAGTAGGATAGGCTCGCTGCACTGGCCGTCTCCAGACACGTCTTTGATGATCGTCAGGACACAGTTGGAAGCAGTATTCTCTGCTAAAAACTGTTCTTCCCCAGTCAGCATGATTCCAACCTGATCGAGCCAAGCACCACTGTGATCTGGCTTGACAGTGTTCACACACACACAGGCGTGATTGGCACTTAACGTAGCAGTCGGTACGAGCGTAATTTTCGTTCTATCAGCCGTCTGTGAATGGTCATGGTGGACACTTGTGTGCAGGTCGTACGTCTGATGGTTGATATTTATAAATCAAGCGCTGTGACAGCTGATCTGACAGTCAATCAGTCCTCCTGATATGGTGTGTCCCTAGGACAACCGCTACCTTCATGACGCTGAAATCTGCCACTGTCCACCCATTGTTGTCAGCAACTTCTAATGGCCGCATCGCTTCGACCCATATGGCGAGTGATTCTCCAATGTGTACCCATCCTCCCTCTGTCATTTCAATGATACGACCTATTTCAAACTCTGAGAGTTGCTCGTAATGAGCTCGAATCCTGCGGCGATGCATTTTTTCAGTTCCTCAAAGGTATCCTAAAAATTTCACCTACTGAACTTTTACTACTAGGTGCCTATAAATTTCACCTACTGAATGCCAAGTTCCGTTGCGTTGTAGCTCCCGCTATTCGTTCGTTGGACACCCAATTTTAATCATTTGCATGTTTGGTTGAAATGTCTCTCTCTCTTTGCATAAGAAATTTCATTACAGTCGGGCATTTCCTTCCTGTTGCATCGTTTTTTTTTTGTTGTTATAGAGTGCAATTAGTTTATCGTTATTTAAAATGCTAAGGCTTTTTTTCTATTGTGCCTAATATTTGAAACATTTTTTTCACTTTTTGCTAATAATACATTAAATAAAATTTGGTATACATTTTTCAATCAACGCAAAACTTATTTTTTAAAAAAAAATAGTTGATTGTAAAATTTACGCATTTTTTAAGGAATTTTCAATAAGCATTCTTAAAAAGAGGTATTATACAAATACCAACCATGTTATCACAAAAACCCTATCAACTTTTGTTACGCATAGTTTGATGTACTTATAAACCAAATCCCATACATGTATATAAATATTTGGAGGAAGAGTAGCATTTTAAATTCACTTCAAAAGTTTCAAGTTTTTCACTTAAAAAATCGAAAGGTTTGCTTTTTAAGAATTCTGAGCACAAAATGAGTTTTACATTATACCTACACATATGAGGCAACCAAAAAATTATGAAATCATTAAATTTAAAAAAAATTGTGTAAATCGTACCTTGAGCTTTAAGCTACCTTAAAAGCTATTCCATAGCTATTTCTAAGTTTTGTGAACAAATTATTTTATGCACAACTGTAGAATAAAACAAATCTCACTCACGCTGATATTCTATGTTCGTTGTAACAATACAGTTATTAAAATGAATCTTTTGAAATTGTGAGCTTGTATTTATTTTATGGAAAATTTGGTGCATTCTTTTGATGACACTTTTAAAAAAGAAATCAAATTTGAATTTTTACTATAAAATAATCAAATACGTTCTAGTCTTGATAATTCAAGAAAAAATAACTAAAATGTAAGTAGAAAATTGAAAAATATAGTCAAAGCATTAGTCATTCGTGGCTATCTTCTGAAGATGTGCATGGAAATAAGGATTAATCACGCAAATATTTTCTTACAAGAAAGAAGAGTATCATTTCAACATACTAAAGGGTGTTGTTTTTAAAGGTATAGAACTTTAATTTGCAATAAAACAACGATGTATTATTCGATTGACATGAATTTCTTTTTATTCGAAAGATAATCTTACATTTATTATGATTACATTTCAATTATGATTTCTGGCATAAGACTACCACGGCTGGCTCGGATGTAGTCCAATCTGGACGTCCAATTTTCGATGACTTTTTCCAACATTTGTGGCCGTATATCCACAATAACACGACGAATGTTGTCTTCCAAATGGTCAAGCGTTTGTAGCTTATCCGCATAGACCAATGACTTTACATAGCCCCACAGAAAATAGTCTAGCGGTGTTAAATCACAAGATCTTGGAAGCCAATTCACAGGTCCAAAATGTGAAATTAGGCGGTCACCAAACGTGCCTTTCAATTAATCGAATGTGGCACGAGCTGTGTGACATGTTGCGCCGTCTTGTTGGAACCACAGCTCCTGGACATCATGATTGTTCAATTCAGGAATGAAAAAGTTAGTAATCATGGCTCTATACCGATCAACATTGACTGTAACGTTGGGTCATTCATCGTTTTAGAAGAAGTACGGACCAATGATTCCACCAGCCCATAAAACGCACCAAACAGTCAGTTTTTTCTGGATGTAACGGTGTTTCGACATACACTTGTGGATTAGCTTTACTCCAAATGGTGCAGTTTTGTTTTGCTGACGTAGCCATTCAACCAGAAGTGCGCTTCATCGCTAAACAAAATTCGCTTATGAAAATCGGGAACAACGGCAATCTCGTTTTGGGCCCATTCGACGAATCTACGCCTTGCTTGATGATCGTTTGGATGAATTGCCAAACCAAACTGAGAATAAATCACTTGACAGCTGTGAAATCGGTCGCCATCTTGGAAAGTAATGCCAACTTAAACTTATATACCTGAAAAAAAAACACTATTTATAAAATGTAAATGAATAATTGTCTTGCGAGTCAAATTATTTGTAGAAGTTTGGTCTGATCTTTCAAACATTTGCTACTGACATTTTGATAGATTAGGGGTGGATAAATGACGAAAGGTCATGAGCTCTAATGAATGATGCATAATTTTTGAATGCTTTTCATGAAGGACCTTCTCTAAATTATGGAAATTTGCATTTTAAAATATTGAGTCGTACTATCTCTGCCATCAATACTTGTCATCTTACTTTTTTACCAGCAAATTTCAATTGCAAAAAGGCATTCAAATCATATGCCCCAACCAACGATAAATATTTTCATTCCAAAAGCGCCGAATTGAAAATCCTAAATCACTCAATTCTGATAAAGGCAATACCATATTCTTGACATAATTCAAAACTAACTTCTAGTTGTTCTATTTGTAAAATTTGGATAAAATTTCATTATTTGGTAAAAATGTTTAAATATAATAAAACAAATCTTCAGAAAGATTTTTTAAAAAAAACCCCTATATTATCTGCGTATTTTTAAATCAAATATATTTTGCTTACATATGTACGTTATTATTGTTGTCAAATATTTGTGTTGACAAAATTGTGTGCAGTTAGTTTTCTACAAAGAGCAAATGTTGGCAACAGAGAAGCACGCGAACTGAGGAAACACATGATTTCATTTAGCATGTGATTATGGCGTCATATTAATTCAGATCACATTGTAAACAAATCCTTATCTTCCCACATTATGAGTTTATTTGTTAATGAGAAACAGATCAATTATATTTAATAATTTATAATTATGTTCTGTAATGGCTGCGGGAACATAAAAGACTCATAGAGTGCTTATATTAAATGTGTGTTGTACTTTTATCTATTTAATGCTAATTATGGACAATAATGTTTACATATTTTTTCCTTCCTATATAATGTAATTTTAATTTAAATTACTCTTATGACAAATATATTTATGTTTAAGACATGTTTATTTGCAAAAAGTTAATCTTACATTGTTTAAAAATAAAAATGATTTTGACGTAAATCGTCTTTAAAATCGCGCCGAAACATACGGGTCCCAGGTTCAAAAAGTGGACCGTAACGAAAAAGTCTATATCTTCGTACCTTAATAATTACAAAACTATTAGTCCTAGAAACAAAAATGTGGTGTGAATATTTCACTTATATAGTTAGCTCACTGTTATGACCTTGAGTCCGAGTCTGGGTCAAGCGGGGCGGCGGGGGAGGGGTACTGCGTTAACTGTGCGAAACCGGCGCTCTCGCTCGTTTCTATTCAGTGTAACTCGTGACTCCGACTTGATAGCGCGGTGATTCTTTCGTGTGTTTATCAAGATTATTGAAACCGATTGATTCATACAAAAATAAGTGTAATTTGGACAGTATTTATATTAAAAATAACCAGAAAGTGATAAAAAATATATAAACATTTGCTATGTCGGCCTCATGAGCATCGTGCAAGAGCCAGCCAGAAATATAAATCATGGCTATCGCTGGAAAGAGGGGGCTATGGGCCACACACAGGTACCCCAATGTCCGGCGCCGAGAGAGTGAGACGGTTTCGGGAGCGTCGCAAAGCCGACGCCGCGAGGAACTTTTCTGTTGCCGCCAACCTCGCGAGCACCTCTAACAATGGAATACATATACTTATGGACGTAACGAATGAACAGACTGCCGCCAACCTCGCGAGCACCTCTACCACTGGAATACCTGTACTTATGGACGTAACGAATGAACAGACAATCGATATATCTATTGGATCTGCCACGGAACTGAGAGATCTTAATATCAGTAGAAGTGAAGCAATGCAAAATCATTGGCGTTCAGTGGACAAACGCTTCAAAACGGTATTTGAAGCCAATCCGTTTGGTTTATCTTGCAGCATTTGTGATCGACTTTGGTTCGAAAGAGACTTAAAGAAAGTGAAACATCGCAACATTTCTTTCCTTCAAACAAAATTCCCCGATGAAAATGTGACGGAATTTCGCTTATGCAGTACCTGTAGCAAGTCGATAGATGCCAATAAAATCCCGACGCTGTCGTGCTCAAACGGTTTTCGTTATCCTCCAAAGCCGAGCGGACTGCCGCTGCTTGACCCGATCAGCATTCGATTGATTTCACCGCGTTTACCATTTATGCAGATTTGTTGATTACGCTACGAAGGTAACTATGGTATAGTCGGTCAGGTAATCAATGTACCTGTCGATGTAAACAACATGGTGCAGCAACTATCGAGGCGAATAGACGACGATTTTGCTATTAATGTCAACATAACAAAGAAACTTATTCACAAATCGAATTACTTGAGTGGTTTCGTACGTAAATCGGTTATCAAGGCCTGACTGCATTATTTGGTAAACCAACCGCTGTACAAACACTATGACATAAAAATCGACTGGAGTGTGTTTGACAAAGATATGGATGACTATATTGGGTTCGAATTTCAGATTGAGTCTGTCGACCCCGACTTTGCCCCATAATCTGAAATCCTGCTGGCTCGACAACATACTTTGTTATGGAATAAGGAACAATGTTTGGATATTGCTCCGGGACAGAACTCATCTCCGATCAACATAATTTATGATGTTCATGGCGAGGAACTATCTTTCCCTCAAATATACTACGGCGTGCCTCGTCAATTCGACCTCAACGTGCGGGTGACTCCGTACATGATGGCAACCAGCGAGATTCGACGTACTGATCGACGCGGTGCAACTCCGGATCATGTTCTCTACATGGCCATGAAGATGCTTCGTATCCGCGTTGTCGAAGGTATTTACAACATGTTTCGTTGTGTAAAACAGACTGAGTCAATCACACGCAATATGCTTGAGGACCGAAACTTTATGGATGAATGTATTGATAAGAATTTCGTCTTCTTAAAGTCGATACCGAACTCCATTCAATATTGGATGACTCGCAAAAAAGACCTATTTACAATGTTGTGCCAGCTTGGAAAACCAACAGTGTTTTTTACTATCAGTGCTAACGAGATCAAGTGGCCAAAACTGCTGTAAATACTACATGGCCTTAGCGACTCATTCAAAGATATTCATGTCGAAGATCCTTTAGTCAACTTGAATCGATCTCAGTGGAGCCATCTTGTTAATGAAGATCCGGTAACCTGTTGCGTGTATTTCAACAAATTGGTCGACACAATTATGGCGATGCTGCAAGCGAAAATGACATACAACCCATTCGGCTCTTTCTGGGTTCTCGATTACTTTCTTCGTATTGAGTTCCAGCACCGCGGTAGTCCACATGCTCTGCTATGGCTCGAGAACGATCCACACGAAAAAATCTCTGAAAATATGCCAAAGACTATTCAACTTTTGACTGATCTCTGCTCGGTGAGTCGCAATGATCTACCCGGTTAGTTGTATGCGAATCAAGTCCATAAGCCTACGTTTACGTGTACGAAGCGCGGAGAAACTAGCTGCCGCTTCGGCATATCATACTGGCCGATGACGGAGACTAGAGTGCTGCTGCCGTTGCCCAAGGACGATGGACGCAAAAACGGGTTATAGACAAGAGCCACTAAGTTACGCAAGTTATTAGAAGAAAAGAACTACGAGACGCTCGGCGAGTTTCTAGTTGATAACAACCTAACAATGGCGCATTACTTAGATACAATCAGAGCAAAGTTGCGTCGTCCAACCGTGGTGTTCAAGCGCGACTTAAGTGAAATTTATACTAATACCTCTTCAACCCATGGATTGCGCGCACCGTTTGTGCTAACAGTGATTTGCAGTTTATATTGGAAGAGTACAGCTGCGCAGCTTATGTTGTAGAATACGTCAATAAGTCAAACCGCGGCATTAGCAATCTGCACCAAGAACTTATTAAAATACAAGAACAGAATCCCGAGAAGGAGTATGTCGAGATTATGAAACAACTCGGCGTTAAGTTCCTCAACACTGTAGAAATGTCATCGCAGGAGACCGCATGGTACCTGCTTCGCCAACCAATGAGTCGTAGCAGCCGTGAAGTGAGCTATATCCCGACTGTGTGGCCACAAGAACGTCATAAATTACGAAAGCGTAAAGCGGGTATGGACGAGGAGAACTTAGACGAAAATAGCACCGACATTTGAACTAAGAGTATGATACAGCGGTACGAAGAAAGGCCGAGTGAACTTGAAGACAGGTGCCTCGCTGACTTTGTCGCGTGGTACACACCAGTAACTAAAAAGGGTCGACCACTTGGAACTGAAGTAAACGACGATGCATCTGGTGATGACGAGCCACCACCGGACAACGTACCATACTAGTCCGCCTCGACAATTGGCAGCGCGTACCGTAAACGGAGCGCACCGCGAGTCATTCGCTACCGAGGCTGTGAATTGAATGATGTTGTGAACTATAAGCAAGAAATGGTAACGCTCTACTTACCGTTTATGAACGAGGCGGTTGAAATTCTGGACCGAAATTGCTTTCTCAGGATGTACCACGAAAGGGAGGCAGAGATCATGGGCAAGCGTAAAGAATTCGAGTCTAACATAGATATCGCGAAGATGATGAATTGAAGAAGATCTGCGAAGACTTCGATAACGTTGGTCCATTAGATACAAGCAACAGTCGAGATGATAGGCCCCAATGGTATGGAAAACAACGACGACTTTGAGAATGCCGTTAGTACAATAGGTATATCGGCTGTTCGTAAACGCAGCAATGTGATGTGTAAACAAGAGTACTGTCACATGATGCGCAGCACAAATAACGGCCAACGCGAATTGATTCTCGAGACGATACATCGGTTGCTCTTGAGTGATTCGATTCCCATTCAAATTTTCTTTACCGGCCCTGTTGGCAGTGGTAAGACCTATGTGCTCAAATTGCTAATGGAGAAGTACAATAGATACAACCAACAACATAATTCGCTTCGCAATGCGTTTGTTGCTTGCGCGTCTACCGGCAAAGCAGCCGTAAACTTGGGCGGTGTGACTGTACATTCAGCTTCCAAGATTACTCAATCAAGACGTATCGGCACTATGGCAAGAGAGGTGCTTCAAAATTACAGAAGTACATTCATTGGAGTGAAATGCATCATAATCGGCGAAGTGAGCATGATTGGATGCGATGTTCTACATAAAATAAACCTGCGCTTGCAAGAGATCACTGGTGTACACGACCAACCGTTTGGCAATCTTAACATCATCTTCTGCAGAGATCTTCATCAGTTACCGCCCGTAAATGCTTCACCGGTCTACAAAGGGCCACGAAACTCGATCTGTGGGCCAGTGCTGTGGCAATCGCTCGACTACTATCCACTCGAACAGGTAATGAGACAAAGTGATTCCACCTTCTCGAAATACTCACGAAAATCGGTAACGGTGAGACTCGGTACCGAGCAAATTGCTCTGATCGAATCACGCTTCAGAAGTAGAGCTTGGTGTAAAGTAAACGTACCCGCGACTGTTCGCCTCTTTCATCGCAACCACGACGTTGACGCATATAACAACAACGCTTTCATACCTGAGTTCGAAAATATTGCTGACGACAAGATGATTGGCTACAATACGCTAACGGAGGTCGCGACTGCTCGCCGCAACTTGCACAAAATGAGCGTCGTAGAGTCGGGCGGCTTGCCGTACAGTTTAAAACTAGCTGTCGGCTATCCATATATGATTACTATGAACTTAGATGTTGAAGATGGACTAGTGAATGGCGCAATCGGTACGCTTAAGTATATAGAATATCTCACTGAAGACGAACAGGTGACAATCTATGGAACGACAGAAGTAGATGTTAAACCTCAGCCGTCAACCTCAACAAGAATTCGGAAGAGAGTGCGCCTTTGGCTGGAGTTTCCAAATCCAAGTATGGGCCAACTATGTAGAGTAAAAGCAAAGCCCCACGTTATGTGCAAACGTGATGTGTTAGATTTAAAGTGGAAACATATTGTGATCAGAGCCGCCAACATACCACTCGGTGGGAATATCAAGTGTAGACGTAACCAATTTCCGGTTGTGTCCGCAAGCGCGATCACCATTCATAAGTCGTAAGGTGGCACATTCGACGAAGTCGTTTTCAACTACGATAAGTCACAACAGATACAGCTTGTGTACGTTGCGCTGAGTAGAGTAATATTGATTGACGGTCTGTATCTCACCAATGATAAAGACGATTTTAAATTTTATCACGGGCGAGGCAGCACGGCACCAACGGTGAAAGATATTCGCGACGAGTACGATCGGATGGCCAATCATCACCTTCCCACGTTGTCAATGCAAGCAAGAGCCTTCTGTAAGCGAGACGTCCTAGCCGAACGCAATGAAGACCAGGGTGGCTACCTACATCGACGACGGCAATTAATTTTAATCGTATCTGCTTTCAATGCACAAAGTTTGGTTGCCCATGCAGGAGATATTGAAAGCGATAATATACTGATGAACTCCGATTATATGGTAAATAGCGAGACTTGGATGAATTGCGCGAACACTGTGATGATCAATGGCTTCGAACTAAGAGCAAGTAATAACACCGCACTTGAACATCGTACACATTGTCCGTCTACCTCATCTGAATTGCCGGTGTGAGTTTCTACAGCCGGAGGTTCTGCAATCTACAGAAACCTACAAAGCTCCACGAACTGTAGCGAAATCATAGTAAATGCCAACACGTCATGCGGAAATTCAGTCTTGAGAAAACATAATGTCGGCGACATATGCTTGGTGGACGTTAAAGTCGAAGATCTTACTCTGTTTATCCTCGATGCCGTATATATACATCCTAAGGCGTCAGCTGAAGCTGTTAAGCTATGTCTTTATCAATCACTCCTGCCATATTCAGCAAACTTAACAAAATTAATACCGAACTCTCAGCCAGGCTTGGAGACTCCAATCGTTCTATGCGGCGATTTCAATTGCGATCCACAACAGAACAGCTATCTTGTTGAGTTCATGAGGAATGAATTCGGCCCCTTAACTACGTACAAACATTACTGACAACATTAGGCAATACCACTATAGACTGTACATTCACCAGAAATATTAATGTTAACATTATGCCGTATATTTCTTATTTCACATATCACAGACCTATGTTAAATAAAATCGTTGTTGAATATTAATTGTAATAATAATTTATGTTTCTGTTATGTATCTGTTCTTTTTTATTAAAATATTTAAAACACCGTCAATCCTGTTTTTATTTTTTATTTCAATCTTTTACTTTAAAAGCGATTCGCTAACATAGATGTTTCACGTGAAAACCATTGTCTGTGTGCCCCAGCACAGCCCCACCCGATTTTTTTAAAAAAACTATTTCTATATTTTTTTCTATTACCCTTGACTTTTATTTCTCAGTAACCTTTTTCAAAGAAGTATGTGTTTGTATTTTGGAACTCGGTGTTGAGAAAAAAAGAGGGATGCATATTTATGAATGAACCACCCTTGTTTCCTTCCATACTATAGGAATTCTGATCATATAGGGGAATAAACTCATTAAAATATCAGATATGAACACTCTTACACTGTTTTCAGTTTTTTAACTCTTAAAACAATTGGGAACATTTAGACAGCCGAAAAATGAATTAAAAATAATTTTTTGTGAAGACATATACATGGCTTTTATGACATACTGTACTATTATTTTATAACAAACATAATACATGCTGCATGACCTTCTATTAAATATAACATTAAAGCACTGACGATTTTGAAAAAAAAATATTGTAGTAAAATAACCTTATCCTTACTCATTCAGTTTCCATGCCTCAAACAATCTTAGCCAATAAAATAAATGAATGATTAGATACTAATAAATGAGAAATCTCAAAAGATCTCAAAAGGTACTTCGCGGTTTCTTGTGTCCTTACTCACGTCTGAAACAAAGCTACAATGTCTGAATTTTATAGGCTTTTATAAATCCATCAACAATATGTGATCTACGTAGCCGTCAATTTTCTTGACGGGGTACATCATTAATCACTCGCATTCCGGAAGCGGCTGTGCATTGTGATGAGCTGTTTAATATTCATTTTATTTAAAGGAAGTTTTTCTTATTTTCATAAATTGCATACCATCCTTATGACGGATCATTGTTTACAAGACTTTCATTAAAAAATGTTCTTTAATCATTTTTAATACTCCAACACTATTGAAATTATTATTCCATAAGGGAAATGAGCTGAACTGAAGTGATTGCATGTAAGTGTCTGTATATATACACTGGCCTCAAAAGTTAAGGTACAACCGGGTTTTTGTGTCTAATTTGCAAATGAATGAATGTAGAAACAAGAAATTTGGAGGATATGTGCATTAAATAGTTTTTTATTGAATGCGTCATAGAAATTTGTATAAGTGTATTGCAAAAACGATTTATAAAAAAAAGCAATCTCTGCGGAAAAGTCCATTCTTGAGAAAACAGCACATCACAGTGTTATGTGGTAAAATGGCATAAAAACAATACAAAAATGGGTTCTAATAAGGAATGTGTCCACCCCTAACTTGAATGCATTGGCGGCATCAATTTCCCATGCTGTTTATTAAGTTGTCGGACACCGGAATAGGAAGCGAAGACCAGACACAGAGTAAGCCTTGTTTTAGCTCATGTGACGACCTTGAGGAGGATTTAAAGCAGCAACCTCTCTGCCAAGATAGTCCCAAAGATGTTCTATTGGATTCAGGTCTGGAGATCTAGCTGGCCATTCCATTCGTTCCAAACCGTGATCCTCCAGATACTCCTCAACAATCCCAGCTCGGTGAGGTCGTGCATTATCATCCATCAGAATGAAGTCGTTACCAATAGCAGCAGCATATGGGCGGACATATGGATCAAGGATCTCATCCCGATATCTAAGACCAGTTATGGTTCCTTCATGGAACACATGCAGGTCAGTGTGGCCACCGAGCGAGATCCCTGCCCAAACCAGGATTCCACCACCTCTATAATTGTGTCTTTCAACAGTGTTGATTGATGGTATCTAGTGCGCTGTTCCCTCCAGATCAGTAGACGCCCTGAATTACTCCATTGTAAATCTGGACTCGTCTGTGAACAGCACAGAAGCCCATTGTTGCTTCGTCCAAGAAACATGTTCTCTTGCCCAGCATAAGCGGTTCCTTCGCAGTCGTCCGTTGAGGGGAACGCACACAACTGGTCTTCTTGCATACAGACCTGCATTGTGAAGACGATTTCGCACCGTAGTAGCGGAGATTCTTCTTCCTGATGCTTGAAAGTGGTCTGCAACGAGCTGCGGCACAGTAGTGGTTCTTCTCCTTCGTGCCGAAAGAGCTAGAAAACGGTCTTCTGCAGGTGTTGTAGCTCGTGGTCGGCCTGGAACAGGTCTTCTGGACACAGAATCTTTGGATTGGTATTGATCCCAAAGTCGCTGAACAACACTACGAGACACATTGAGACGTCTAGCAACATCAGCCTGCGACAATCCCATTTCCATCCATCCAACTGCCCGCCACCTTAACGAATTGGGTAAACGACGTCTCTGAGACATTTTCTAAACTCTATTGACTATTGTCACCGAAACTGCCAACAACTGTTGAAAATCAACACAACTTACACACAAAAGTACGAAAGCTTGATATTTGCATATTTTTCTCTCACTCATAAATATACGTTCTTTTCTATAAAATAAAAGTTGTAGCAATCGTTTTTGCATTAATGTTTTTAAAGTTCGTTATTATCATTCGTGTAAACTATGCATTTTATTGTTACTGCCATTTTTTTATGGTGAGCTTCGAAAAACATGTTGTACCTTAACTTTTGAGGCCAGTGTATATATATGGTATATATATAACAGACACAACAAATTTCATCAAAATCAGTCCTAAACGGCTGGACCGATTTTAATGAAATTTTTTGTGTCTGTTCCAGTGGATACGAGAATGGTTTAGATTCACAATTCGGTCCGATACCACAATTAGTTAAAAATGCAATAAGTAAAACCAGTTTTGGGCGCCCACTTTGATTTGTCTGCATTGTTGTAACACTGTTATTGTTACAATAATGACAAAAGTTGGCGTATAAAATCAGTTTTAAGCCAAAATGGAATTATTTCATGGTGTTGCCATATTGATTGTATTAATTAGCTTTGTTCAAAAAATAAATGCTTTTAACATGTGATTAACTTCAAATATGTCATTCAAATCTCAATTACTACAAAGAGTTTTAGGTTTTTTAATTTAAATTTCTAAAGAAGAATAAACCTGTTTACACATTTAATAGATATTAGTACATTTGATTAACCTTTTCCAACGCTGCCAAGTTAATTTGAAACAAAATATTGTAAAACTTCAAGACAAATTTGGAATTTTGTAATTATAAAAGATCTGCTTTCTTTATACATAAAATATTTTTAAAGAAGATGTATTTTTTCCGTCTTGGGGAGCCGTAAAATTACAACAAAAAAAATTGTAAACATTGTCAAATGCCAGTAATAGTTAATTATGGGAAAGCTGCCTCAGAACACACGAGTTTGAGCGATTCTAGTGCATGTACGGAAAAACAACTTAAGAAGAGTTCGTAAGCAGATAAAAGATTATTTTGTCAGATAAAGATGTTTTCTTTTGAATGTTTTTTGCTTTATAATGAGTATAAAAAATGAATTTTCCAGTAATTTTCCAAATCCAATTTAGTAGTTTGAATTTTAAGAAAGTATAATTTGTAAAATAATTAATCGATCTTTTAGTTTTTAATAATACATCGCGACTCATAGTTTTCTTTTAGAGAAATAATTTACTGAAAAACCTTAAAATATAGGAAAATGCTGCCATGTTTTCATTAAATAGTATTATTTCCTTTTAAATCTTTTTTTAAACAAGAAATGTAAACAAATTTTTAGGCTCCCCCCATAGTTCTTTTTTCACAGTTGTATATATTTAATCGAAAAATCAAACATCCAGATAATAACAGTCGTTTTATAAGCTGACGGTACACATTTTTTTATTCATTATTTAACGAATATTGATAAAAATTAATTTATTTTTTAAGAATTAAAGTTATATTACCTTTATCATTTATTACTAAATTGTTTATTTAATAATAAATTCGTACATTGTCTGTATTCTATAGAACAAAAATGGATTAACTTTGTAAATTTTTAATCGAAAATAGAAATTTAAATAAAAAATCTTATCCCTTCGTTAAAAAAGGGGGTTTTATACTTGAAAAAACCCATACAACACTGGACTGAACGGTGGGAAAAGAAACCTGTCTGACAAAGAGACGAAGTGGAAGAAATTTCTGAAAAGGGGATTTAAATGACATAAAGGTAGAAATCAGTCACATCACTCAGCAACACACACACAGAAGTACTGATGTCCAGAGAGAGAGGGAGAATTTCCATGGGGATAAAAGTGTACCCACGTAAAAAATCCCTTATAATGTCGAGCTAAGTGGCGAGAAAACAGACCCGTCCAACAGAACACAGATATACTTCGAAAAATAGTATTTTAATGACATTATTATAGAAATAACACACACACCAGGAAGTGCTGACACTGAGAGGGGAAGGGGAACCTCCCAAGATGCATAAAACTGTGCACTTGAAGAAGCCCGTGCAACGCCACGCCATCCTGTTAGTATATATATATATATATATATATATATATATATATATATATATATATATATATATATATATATATATATATATATATATATATGTATTTGCTTAGTAAATAAGTAAGTAGAAAATGTCATACGTTACCAAATAATGTATATTATTGATTATTATAAAATTACTTAAAAAGAATTGAATGAGTGAACACCTTTATTAAATCGTCTGTTATGAATAGATAAAAAAAACAATTTCTTTCATTTACAAAATCCTCATAATTATACGTACTGTTGAACCATTAGCAGGTTAATTTTCTAAGTAAATTTGCTTGAAGTTCCCTTATAATGACAGAAATGTCTTCGATTTCTCTTGTATAAAAAACAAGAGGATATCAAGACCAATAGACACCAATGAGTAGTTTTGGGCTGAAAAGAAGCTCGTTTTTGTTGATGGTAATAATTTATCATTCTTCGTCAAAAATACTTTAAAGTTACCATATTCTGAAGAACTGTTAGAATATTTATGAAACAATTTATTAAGTACAAAATTGTGAGAGTCTGAAAAATCTGTAAAGATTAGAAAAAATTATGAAAACAACCACATAAAATATAATTGAAGATGTATTCGACATAAGAGTTTGGGACAGCAATGAGTCTTATATATTTCCTCCTTCAAGCTTCGGTATTCGTATTTTAGGGTTGGTATGAAATACGAGATGTGAAACTTATTAAATCAGTGTTTCTCAAACTGTGGGGAGTGCCCCCTGTGGGGGGTTTTGACGACTCTACGAGGGGGGCGCGAGAATATTGAAAAGTCGAAAACAAAAGATTATTTAAAAAATTATTAATTTACTGAAAGTAAACAACAAAATATATTCTGACCATAACAAAGAATAAAATTCACATTTACAGTGATATATTACACTTATAAATGTATCAGAACTACACATTGTATTTAATAATTAATTTAACAATCCTGAGTTAAGAACAAGTTTAATAATTAACAGTGACCCCATGAGATTGTCATACATAAAATTATATACAAAAATTAACACTTATCTTGGTAATTTGTACGGTATATAATTAATCCCTTATATGCTGATTAAAATTTACGAGATTTGTTCTCCACGTAGGAATGCGTATGTGGTGTTTTTTTTCGGGGGGTGAAGAATAAAGAAGAGCAAATAATCGGAAATAGTAAATCTTTGACAAACATTGTCAAGGTCGTTTTATTGCATTTTAAATCCTTCGGAATAATTATATGGATAGCAGTGCAGAGAAAATATTGTACTTCGGAAAGACGTGTATATACGTCCGGGGATATTAACTCTTTGACTGAGTAAGACGTTTATATACGCCAGTGGAACTTAAGAGATTGTGGTCGTATTGTAGTTTTAGCGTCGTATTATTGAATTTAGTACATTGCTATTGTATGGGGGGAGGGGCGCGATGAAAATTATGATTGAATATTGGGTCGCAACTATGGAAACTTTGAGAAGCATTGTATTAAATTGATTCGAAATTGTTGAAACTAATAGATTTGGGAACATTATCAGCAAACATAGTTGCGTTCCTCATAAGCAGAATCTGACTCAATTTATTGCTCTAGCTTCTGTAAAACAAAAACTTTAAGAAGTCTCAGGGGTGTTAAATTCCTCAAGAGCGCTGAAAATATAAATTTTTTTCAAACACAGGTACATTTCTTTTAAATTTAAATTAAACAATTCGAATCCCTTACACATTATTTATAAAGGAACGGGGCTTCAGAAAAGTATAAAATGTTTAAAATATAATCGCATAATTTTAAAAATTATAAGCATATGAAAATAAGAAACCCTTTTCCATAAGAAATATTTATTAAGTTTTACGTTGAGCATACGATTTTCTAAAATATTAGTTTAATTACTAGCTAAGTTGATTTATAAAGTTAAATGTATTGTTATTACACTGTAGTAATATCATATTAGAAGAATAATAAATTATATTCTTTAAAAAAAAAAAAAAAGTTACATTTTCAAATTAAAAAAAAATTCATTACTTTTCAAGTATTTTGAAATACAAACACAATATATTATTTTTAAATGACGATGGTCTTAAAGAGTATGATACATTTTATAATTCTATAAAGTTTTATACACCAGAGGCTAATATTTTAGAAAATAACGTGCGCAACGCAAAAAATACTTAATATTTGTTAGGGATTTTTCATGTATTTATAATTTTTAAAATTATGAATATATTTTAAACTTTTTATACTTTTCTGAAGCCTCATTCTTTTGTAAATAACGTGTAAAAGATTGAAATTATTTCATTTAAATTTAATAGAATTATACCTGTTTGAAAATTGTTTATTTTTTCAGCCCTCTAGAGAAATTTAACACCCCTGAGACCCCAGCAACTAAGAAAACTTGAGTAACTTCTGCTATTGCCCAACAAGAAACTTTCACTGTTAAAATATTTAAAAACGAGCAGTTTAAGTTATAATATAAGTAGTAATTGCTAAATATGGTTATAATGCATTCTTTCTATGAAATATTTTATCTACCCAAGAATCATCTATTTCCGCAAGCTGATATTCTTGCAAAATTCATTAATGCGAGATCTAGCAGAAGACAAAAGAACAATTGATTAAATGTCAATCAAAAAAGTGGCTTAAGAATTATAGGAAAATAAGAGAAGTGTGAATCAGGCTTATGTAATACTTAATAACTTGCTTATATTTTATATATGCATGTTAACATGTTTTACAAAATTTACGAAACGTTCTGCTGTGTCAATTCTTCAAAATCCACGTTTTTCAATTAAAATTACGTAAATATTCACTTCTGTTAAACGACCCATTATAAAAAATTATCTTCCGATTATTTCTTGCTTGAATGGAAGTGAACAATACATAAGTACGAAACCTATTTCCATCTCGAATGTCATGCCAATACTCAAAATTAACGAATATTAGAAAAGGCTGATCCTCTCATTTATGGTTGTACCATTCTTTTTTTTTTTTTGAGGGGACACAGGTTATAGTTGGATAGCTGTACCGTCAATGGGAATTAGTAGGAATCATTTTTCACAAACATACAGATCAAATGCGGAATTTCTACATCTTTTCTTAGAAACAATTTATCCATTGCTGAGACAAAATAAAGTACTTGTTAGATATTAGTGGAATTAAAATCATTTTTGTTCTCACAAAACTAAAATAGTTTTTAAGTTAAGAATTTATTTAGTTTGGTGCATATAGTAACTGAAAATATTATATTTCATAATACTATGAAGAGATTGTGACTTATAAGTTTTAACTAAAATTATGTTTCAATTCAAAGAACGTGACATAATGAATGGTATGTAAATTTAAAGCAGATTGATAACAAAATAAAAATAGTATCTTTTATTAATAAGATATATTAATTTATAGTGATATCAATCAATAAAATCATGGTAATTTATATATATATATAAGTAGAAAAATATATTGACTTAAATTATTCCAAAAAGTTTATATTCAATTAAAACAATTAATTAAATAATACATATCATTCAAAAGTGTAATATATATATATATATATATATATATATATATATATATATAATCCAATATAAAATAATTTTTTCAATATATAATCATATACATATACATACACATATAAATAAATTTATGCATATATATACATATACACAAATACATAAACAAAAATATAAAAATAAACATATAGTTATATACCTAAGATAACTAAAAGTAGGAAGGAGGCACATAGTATAAAAACAAATTCCTGGCCTTAGGAACCAGGATTGCAGGTTTAAACAAATTTTGCGGCGCCAACCTTCACCTGTAATTTGTCATACTATGTACCAAGAGGAAATGAAAGAGTTATATATGTAGAATTTAAATAAAAAATCATTAAGCTTAATAACATAGGAACATAAACATAACCTACTAAATCGGAGTTAAAACGATGGCCAAGAGTGCAGTAACGTGTTCCCGCCAAATAGGGAGAACAGAACCGCATAAAGTTAATTGCGATACGATATAAGAAACGATTAATTGCGATACGATATACGATAATAAGAAATATATATATATATATATATATTTCTTATATATTATAATATATATATAAATATTAATACTACTACTCTAAAGTTCCTTCTAAGCCAGTGTTTCTCTAACTATGGGGCGCACCCCCAGGGAGGGGCATGATAAAACTGCGAGGGAGGCGCGAGTAAATTGAAAAATCGAAAACAAAAGATTATTTAAGGAAATTATTAATTTATGAAAAGTAAAATACATTCTGACATAATAAAAACAATTAAATACACATTTACACTGGTACAATACTCTTATAAATGTATCAGTATTGCACAATGTATTTTATAATTAATTAAACGGTACAAAATTAAGAACAAGTTTGATAATTACCAGTGAACCCATGGGGTAGTGTCATACAAAAAATTATATAAAAAAATTAAGATTCATCTTGATAACTTGCATGGTATATAATAAATATCTTAACTGCCGGTTAAAAGTTACGCAAATCTCTCCTCAATGCCACCGTTTTCCACCTAGGCGAATTTATGTGATGTATTGGGTGGGGAGAGGGGGAGAAAAGTAATAAAAATAAACAAATCCTATGAAATAAGTAAATCCTTCGCAAACACTGTCAATCTAATGTTATTGCCTTCCAAAACCTTAGGAATAATTTCATGGATAGCAGTACACAGAAAGGATCGTAATTCGGAAAGACATATATATACGACCGGGGCAATTATCGCTTTAGTTGAGCGAGACGCTTATATATGTTAGTGACACTTAAAAGTTTAAATTCATATTGTAGCTTTATCGACAAAGTATAGTGTTATTGAATTCAATACATCGTTGTTGTCTGGAGGTGGGGGTGATGAAAATTATGAGTAAATATTGGATCGCAAACAGTGAAAGTTTGAGAAGCACTGTTCCAAGCTTAATTATATTCTCTAGCATTTAAATGGATTTTTAGTTTAACTTTAACTCATCATATCGGCAGTTCCTACATTTAATTTTCGACAGTACCTTAAATTTACAAACCGCAGAAATAAGTAGTGAATTCTCAAAGTTACATAAAACGTTTTCAGTCATCCCAAAAGGATTGAAACAATTTACAGGGTCAAAAATCAAAATACTTGATTTGGTACGAAAGTATATTTTGTAACGATTCATAAGTTTTATTGAAATAACAAACTAAAAAATATGCCTTTTATTTCAGCTTAATTCTATGTTTAAATATTTGTCTCAAGTATAACGCATTTATTGTCTAGAGAAAGCGAAAAGCAATAGCATTTTAATTATAGCTACATTCACGAGTAATAATCTTTGCACATTGCTCTATTTTAACTTCTTCCGAAAGAGGACACTGGCTGCTACTGATATAATCGTTGGAATTTCTTAATTTTAGGCAAATAGTTCCTTAGATAATGCAATGCTTGGCCTACTTAATAGTAACAACATTCTGTATCCCTCTCCAAAGTGCCTTAATATAGCCTGACTGATTTTCTACTAACATAATTGCAAAGTACTTATAGCTCAGTACTTCCTGCTAATTAAATCCCTAAGATTTAATAATTTAATAAATATTAAATGGTTTAACTTGAGTTTAAAACTACATTTTTTCTTTCCTCCTTCGACATTTTTGCTAATGTGTTTTGAATTATCACATATACATCTAAAAAATGGATATTTGACTGGTGTACATTATTGTTACTGGGTTGAAACTAATAATATAATTTTAGTTATTTGTCTATAATTAATCATCAGTGAGTTTTAAATTATATGCTTCATCAATTATTATTTTGGTGAAATTTAAATTTTAGAACAAAACAAAGATATGCACTTTTTTTTTAATATATGAATGAAAAAAAATCCATGAAATTTTAGATATCATAAATTTGTATACACCCCATCCCCGTTTTTGGAAAGCTTTATTAGATTCATTTATTTATTGTTGAATATTTTATTTTACTTAATTTTTATAACTTTTTTTGTGATTCAAATGATTACAGATTGTTTCATTGCCATTTGATGAATAACTGACGCTATATTTGTGATGGATTTCTACGTACCAGCCTTCAGATTTTTTTTTAACTTTAAAATATTTATTTTACATAGAGAAACTTCGAAAGCACTAAGGAATTCGGGATCTGTTTTTCATATATTAATTTTATATATCACTTTATATATCATGAATTTCCTGCTCTCTTTCTAACAACTTTAAACATTAATTTCATGCCTAAGTTATTAAAGAAAAATACAAAGTATCCTTACTTATTAAGTTATTTCTGATAAAAATATATTTAACAAAAGTTTTTCATCAGTTGTAGGAAACAAGATTTATGCAATATGATATTTGTATATTATTTTTTAAATCTAATTACAGTTTATATTTCTTACTATCCCAAGTAATTTCTTTTAATATTCTGAAATTTATTACTTAATTTGTAGATTATTCTTAAAACCTAAGTATGGAATAAGAGTGAAAATGTACAATTTGTATCATATTATTACACTTCTAGATATCAAGTCTATGATTTGTTGTAAAAAAGTTTTTCAAATGCAATTAATTATCTCTGCAATCTCATTTATTTCATTTATCAATAATATTTTTATTAACTGTACATCCATATTTTTCTTATATGACACGTCCTTACTTACAAAACATTCAAAAATATTTTAAAATTCATAATCATCATGAAAACTACGTATTCAATTTTACTATTATAATTAAATGGGAGAAATATTTTTTGAAAATATAACTAACGAGAAACTTTTAAAACATTTCCTTGATATTCTCTTAGAAGTAAATTAATAAAACTGTTGCTGCAATATTTTTTTCTTAAGGTGACAAAATAATTGTCTGGTTATTTTATCTCTCATATTGATACATTTTCTTTTAAAGCTCTACATTAAATTTTCTTATCAGGAGAGACAAAATAAGAACTAAAGTGTTTACATGTTGTGATCTTACCAGGAGTTCCAAAAGTTAAAAAATAGAATAAATTCGAGTGATCAAGATAACAAAGAGTTTATTACCTTAATATTTCTTGACAGCATAGTCAAGTACTATTTTTTGAAAGGATAAAAAAAAATAAAAAAAATAAAGAAATCACTCTAATTTATTTTCATGCAACTACTCAGTAAAGAAGAATTTTGTTGATGCCTAAACTGTGTTAAGTTAGTAATCAATAACGATCATAAGGAGAAAAACCATGTACATAAGTTTGCCATCGTAATAATTAAACATTTATAAAAATCCTGTAAAAATTGAAAGCAATAAAATTATAGCTACCTTTCTGTTTTATGTAAATATTAATTGTATGAATTTCTGAAAGTAACAGAAAATAAAATTTATTGCAATTTGGATGTAATTTCAGAAATGGAATAGATTAAAAGTCTAAACTCTGTCGCTGCGCAGCTATTTTATCAAAGTGGTATAAAAATTGTGTATTTTTTATCACGTATTTCAAACCTACAAATTAAACCTAGATTTTAGAGTTAAAATATACAAAAAAAATCTAAATGAGTTTGTATTTTAAAATATAGAATTAGATATTAAAAATATGAGCATAAATGCATGAATAAAGACATAAACAAGAACAGCAAGGATTGCTCATCTAAATAGTCGAAAAAACTGCATACCCGCATCGAACGTACTATGCTGCGAATGGGAACAGCTGAGAAAGGGTACGGCTCAGAACGGTATACGTTTAATATCCAAAATGTTTTCTGAACAGATATATGCTGGACCACATAATATTTCAGTTATTCTTAAATATGTGAAATGGTTAATTCCTCTCTAACTCTATTATAGAAAGACTGTAAAAAGAACTAATTTTTGCCAAACATTAACACATAATGTTACTCAAAAAACAGATTTCCTGGCAGTGGCATGACTTCAAAGTGCTGCCAGCTCAATTGTTACCACTTCTACACTTTTACTGGATTCTAACAAGATACTAACACACAAATTTACCTAGATGATATTCATAATTAAAAGCATGACATTGCTGAAACAATTTTCAAGTAATATTTCATTGATGAAGTCACAATAAGCTAGCTACAATATGGCATAAGACAAAAACGAACACATATGACAAAGGATTTGTAATAATAGAATGAATGCTCTTGATACTTTGGACACATCCAACTCCTTATTTCAGTTCTACTGTAAAGGGAGCTCCATCTCTGTAAGTCATTCAATGACATCCTTCCTGCAAAAGTTCAGCTTTTAGGCCAAAATCAATAATTGTATTTGTTGATTAGATTTTTGAAAATATATATGAACGCAATGACCTCAAAGATTTAGCACCAAAAAATATTTTAGACAAACAAAAGTGGAACGAATCAAAATTCGTCATTTACATAACCTGATCAGGTGACCTAGGTGGCCAGATAGGGATGAAACTAGATTAAATTCTGCAAACAAATCTCTCAGGAGTGAAGATTGTGTAAATATGTACTACAGTTTGGCACGCTGTACATGTAGTTGAACCATCCTGATGGAAGTAACAATGGGTATTTGCCTTCTCAGTTAATGTTGCCACAAAGGGATTGTTACTGACCAACTCACACTGACACAGCTTGCACTAAGATTTGCCTGGTTTCGATCCCTTGATCTGCGCGTCACGTCCAATCACTCAGTTAGGCCACTTTTATTTGCCCCACCCTATATAAAGGATGAAGTAAGACAGTCATAATATTGTAATATCAAATTATTAGGCTAAGGGTAAAGACTGGAGAGTAAGAACAGTTTATGACACCATTCAATTTTCTTTTTGCTTATAGTACACCATGCTGCTATAAATATATATATATATATATATATATATATATATATATATACAGACGGAACTTTATATAATGAAGTCACTAAATCCCGAAAAATGTTCGTTACATGGAAAATTCGTTATATGGCGGTTCCTTTTTAATATACTTTATAAACCACATAAAATACATTTTAAATTCATAAGATCTATGTATTAAAAAAGTAATTATTCACACCTTTTTTAGAATAGTATATGTTTATTTTATATATCTTACCCATAAAAAAAAGGAAAACAGTAAAAACTGTAAGAAAAATAAGAAAAAAGAATGTCGAAGAATACACAGTATTTTAAATACTAAGAAAATAATTCTATATTAAAATTAACGAATTTTAAGGACAATTTTTAATTTGAAACATACAATGTTAAAGATACATTACTTTACATAACTAGAGAATGGGACAAGTCTACTGAGTGTGAAAGAGGATGTCGAATATGTTTCTTGTGAACTGAATAATGAGGGATAAAGGTTGAACTTCTTGGATGAAACGTTCTGAACTCTCTTGCTCTCAGCGCGTTAAGATGTAATATAACCAATTCATGATTTATGGCTACCATAAAATGTGTTAAAAGAGAGAACAACTTGCAATGTCCAGAAATATTTTAAAAATAGGGAGAAAAAAAATTGAATTTCAAAATAAAAAGTTCGTTATATAGAAAATGCACTTCGCTATAGAGCGGTTATTTTACGAAGAAATTCTTGAAACGTTCAAGGATCCAGAAAAAAGTTCGCAAAGTATAAAAATTCACAATATAGAGGTTTGTTATACAGAGGTTGGACATTATATACACTGCTCAAAACAATTAGGGGAGCAAGCAAAAAAGTGAAGAAAACCGTGTGAGACAGCCACGTATTGGCATACAATGCATAGTACACGCGTATCAATGCGCAATACAGAAAAAAGGCGTAAAAAAATTTGGAATTAAGCTTTAATTCTTTGAAAATATGGAAAAAACATGAAAAGATGATTTAGGGCATCAATTTGGTTACACGTAAACGATAAAAAAGGTACTGTTTAGGCATGATGCATGAGTTTTAATAGGGCGTGTGGTCTCCTCGAACAGCTAAGACTGCTTCACACCTGTTTTCCATGGATACGATGGGGTTATCGATCAGACTTTGGGGAATACTGTTCCACTCCTCAAGAAGTGCAATCTCCAAGTCTCGGACAGTAGCAGGCGGCCTTGGTCGCGCAGCAATGCGTCGTCCGAGTATGCCCCGCAAACATGCTCGATTGGATTCAGGTCAGGGGAGAGCACGCTGGCCATTCCATACGCTGTATTGTTTCAGCTTCAGCATGTTCTCCACCAGACGAGCTCTATGCGGTCGGGCATTATCATCCTGGAAAACAAATTAATCTCCAATGGCTCCAGCGTAAGGGATGACATGAGGTCAAAGTATCTCGTCTGCATACCTTCGGCCCGTCAAAGTGCCATTCCGAATGATATGCAGGTCCGTACGTCCGCCTATGCTAATTCCACCAAATACCATCCAACCAGCTCTTCTGTATTGTGACCTTTCATGAACGAATGCGGGTTTATTTCGAGTGCCCCTGTCCCTCCATACAAGAACACGTCGGGTGTCACACTCTAGACTGAATCGGGACTCGTCTGTAAACAGCACTTGGCTCCAATCATGTTGCTCCCAATCTCGATGTTCAGCAGCCCATCTTCTTCGGGCCACACGGTATCGTGGGGTCAACGGAATGCAGACCATTGGCCTACGTGCATAGAGCCCTCCCTCATGAAGCCGATATGTACTGTTTGGCTGAACACCCTTCGTCCTGTGGCCAAGAGCAACTGTCTTTGCAGCTGCGTAGCATTCTCTGTTCTGTTTCGACGGGTTGTTAACTGTATATACCGGTCATCAGTTGATGTAGTGGCGCGTGGCCGACCTGCCCCTGGTCGACGTCTAACATTTCCTGTTTCTTGGAATCGATTCCACAGCCTTGCAACAACACTTCTGGCGACTCCAACAGCGTCCGCAACACTACGTTGTGTTTGCCCGGATTCCAGTCTGCCTATAACACGCCATGCCATGGATTCCGGTAAATCACGTTGCTGAGACATTTTCAAGTAACCTTGTCTCAAAAAAAAAAATACTGCGCAATCGAATTTCACAGTTACGGCAATAAAACAAACGTTTCTGCAACATCCCGATTTCAGCCCTTATCTCCTTTTTCTGGTTTTTGACATCATGAACTTTGATTTGCATATAAAGTTTTCTTCTTCCGTTTCCTGGTAGACTTTACATTATGGATGATTCATTTTATGTTTACTTATTGGTATACATCTTTGCTTACTTTTGTTAAAATCATGTGCTCCCCTAAATGTTTTGAGCAGTGTATATATATATATATGTACTATCACAATTTTCTTATATACACCTATGCTACTTTATTCTATTACAATTTTCGTTCTAGGTTAACAAATATATTACACTACAATCATGCTATAGCAAATTAATAATTTTCATTTTATCAAAAAGCGAGAACAAAAATTACTTTTTGAAATAAATTTGTTAAAATGAAACTAATTCCTTAAATTAAGAAGATGAGTAATTATTTAAATTATATATTTGTTAAACGGAATGCGTTAGCCTCTCTCTCTCTCTATATATATATACGTATATATATGCATTTTTAGTAATTTAAACACCATATCTATCCATATCCCACGATCACTCGCGCGGGTTGTTCTGTACACTCTAGAAACAAGAAAACCATTCCAGCATTCTAAAAAGAATGCGCAGAACCTATAATTTTCTGTAGCTGCACATTTTAGGTCATTGAACCTTCAGGCCTGATGTAATCCCTCTTTCTCGAACGATTGGAATGTAATAACCATCAAAAGATTATCTGGGGGGCTGAGAACTCCCGCGAGATGTTGAGCATATGTATACAGTCTGCTCTGAATGTTTGGAAAATGATTAATATATTATTTTTCTACTTTCTACTATCATTATTTCATTAATTATAAAGTATATTTATTATTGGTATATACGTTTTACTGGTTTAGGAAAAATATAAAATTAGGTGTTTTAAAATGAAATTTTTGTATGTTAATTTAAATTAATGTTAGTCTAATTTGTATGCAATAAATTTAATAATGTTATTTGTATAATACAGAAAACATCTTGTACTTTATATATATGTATCATAATGACTTAATTTTATTTTTATAATTAAATTCACGTGTTAAAAGTTTGGGGTGTTCTTTTCATCCCGCGAGTAACGATGGTAGCAAAAACAGGCGCGAGTGACCGCGGGTTATACATATATATCTTTTTTAATACCATACAACTTTTTATATATTTGTAGATAAATCCTTAAACTGCACTCTTAGTTTTTATCATAATCGCATCCATTTTTTACAGAAATAAGTTCAAAATCAAATATTGACTGTTATGCACGTGTTAGCATATCATCTTCAAACGTAATAAAGAACTCGTGAACCAAACGTGTTGTTCAAGTGGAACTGTAATTTCCAAAATTCTGCACGAGAGAATTTTTCTATTATACTTTTTTATATCTCATGGGAAAGAGAATAAACTCGGGTACATTCTGAAGAAAGTAGGCTGGCAAAATAATAATAAAGATGCATAGGTGCAGCAAAAGATAAATATATCTGGTTCTGTGGCTTGGGAAAGGATCGTTTGTCTTCTTTCATGCGAGATAACAAATAGGGGTGTCTGCAGCAGATCGTATTCTTCAGAATCATTGGAAGCAACAAATTATTACTTTGTGGACCCACTACTTTACTAAAAGCGCAGCTTGTTATTTTTGTACATGGTGGTGATATTTTATCTTTCTTGAAACTTATTTTTTCACGGTTTAAGAGGAGGCCTGAACATTTGAAATTTGTAAGGAAAATATTAAGGCATGCCGTAGAAAATAATCATGTTAGAAATTTATATGTGATAAAAGAATTTCACTTACTTATGATTTCAGTATCGAGTGTCACATTTATTTATTTTCTAAGTTGCTGGTAAAGGAATTTTTTCATTAAATTAATTTTAGTTAAACATATTCATAAGTAATAATTATGGTTTCCATTAAGTATACATTCATTCCTTCCAAAAAAAGGAAACCCATTAATGTGCATCTTAAATCCATTTTTATAAAATCTACTCACGCTATTAAATTTTAGATTTGTTTTCTGAATGATAATGTTCACATCAGAAATAATTACTTATATTTAAGGGAATTCGATTGATAAGCAATCTTTTAAAAACCAACAGAAACAAATTTGCTGGATCTTTACTCAATACTAAATCCAGCTAAGGAAATCATAAACTTTGAAAATATAATTTTTTTTTTTAATTTATTGTCAAAAAGTGCCATTAGAAAACAAAATTATTCAGTTCATCCTTTTTCCTTTAAGGTGGTGTCCTGCACATGCATTTTCAAAAAATTATCGATTTTCACTTTTTTATAATTTTTAAGCACTCAAACATTTCTGTTTAAAATTATATATGATATGAGGAAATACGATAGTTAAAAGTATTTTTTATTTATTTTTAAAATAAAGCTACTCCTTGGCGCGCATCAAGTTAGCTCTACTAGGAACACCTGTGTTTTCATTTGCTTAAGTTTCTGATGAGCACGAATCCATGTGATGTTCAAGGGGAATAATAGACTGTATTTGGATTTTCCAAAAGTGTCTGGGCTCACGTCTTTTAGATCTTAAAAGCGAAACAAAGAAAAAAAAAGTTAAGTTATAGAAAAAGCCTAAGTGGTCGTAACAGCATGAAAACTTCTACTTGGACTGTTTATTTTCACCTTCTGCCTTCTAACGAGAGTCCTTAAAATTAACTGTATCCCGTGGGTATAAATGCCTAGTGCATGTTTCAGAAGCTGAATGTAACGAAAGGTACTATGATCACAAACACTACATACGATAATGAAATAAATCAAGCCAATTTTTAGATATCTAAGTGATCCTATGTTATGAAGAAAATGTTTATATGGAAGGACTTAGGACCTAAATGAGTCAGTTAATAGCTCCATAAGGTCAGTGATACCAAGATCTACATTTGTGGAATTAAAAACTCCAAAATATTAGGGGTAAATATGACTTTTACACTTTTCAATAGGAGTCATGTAGCAAGATTAATTATTTTAAAACATTCTGATACTGAACCAAGTTATAACTGTGCACCATGCTTCTCAAAATTAGGTTCACCTAGGATTAGTGTAGTCCAACGAAAAACAGATAACAAAAAAAAAAAAAAGGCAGAAATGTTTAGAATAAGAAAATCAGAAGAATATTTTGTATGAGAAGAAAGTTAAAAATGGCTTTATATGCTTCTGGAAAGTACTAAAAAGAGTAAACAATTAAAAAATTGCAAACTTTTAATTTAAAGCCGATTTTCTCAAAATGTAATATTCTTTACTTTATGTACCTTTTTTCTGAAAAACTACTTATCATTTAATCTTTAAATTTTCAGTGAGCAAACTTTTAATATGCTTACATATTTTAATGGAGAGATTTAGATGTATCTAGGAAGCCTTTTTAGATATAACTTTCTAAAACTAAATTTTAGGGGCAAATTTTGGACAATTTTTTTAAAAAAAATTATAATTAATTTAATTTTTAACAAAAAGACAAAAACCATCGTTTAAGTGTTATTGATAGTACACATAATCTACTGCAAAAATTTTATCCATGAGAAGTAAAGAGTCTCTGAGAAAATGGTGCATAAACTTACGTTATCTAACATGGGCTCCTATGCGTCTGTCAGACCCCTTAACAGTTGATTATTACTATTTTGTTTTAATAAACTGACATTCAGAATGTTTAGCTACTTAAGTATCATCTGGTTTTGATTTTAGCTGAATCTGAATGGATCTTCACGTATCCACGAGAAGAATTTTTTTTAAATAAAAATTTTTCTACATTTATTTCTAATTCAGGTTTTCTATGTTGATTAAAGTTTTTTTCCAGTGGTACATTGTTTTGAGAATTATATTATAAGGGAATTAAGAATAATCAATTTTTAGTACTAAATTAAATAAATTGGATCATTTTTAAAAATTCGTACACTATTTTCTCTTTCTTGCAATCCAACAATACAGGTCATTATAAAAGAATGTTGGCTGACCTTGTGGCTGTTGAATTGTTCATTATATATATATATATATATAGTAGGCTTTAATTTTATAATTATATTTTATTAGTTTAGTAATTCTATTATAATATTTAAATTCCTCCAAATGTTATTCTTTCCTTTCCTCTTGGTACGTAGTATGACAAACTACAGGTTAAGGTTGGCTAGCCATAAAACTTGTTTAAACCTATAATCCTGGTTCCTAAGGCCAGGAGTTTCTTATTGTACTACTGTGCCTATTTCTTCCTTAGTATAGTTATGTAAGGTTCTATAACTATCTGTGTATTTTTATATTTTGGATTACGGCTCCATGTTTTTGGTTCTTTCGCTTTGTTCTTAAGTTGTTTTTAGGATTTATTAGTCTTCTTTTTAATTTATTTACTGCTATATTTATATATATATATATATATATATGTGTGTGTGTGTGTGTGTGTGTGTCAAATTGTGAGGAAACTTTTGGATAAAAACTATAAAATGAGAGATTTACACACATGGGCTTAACGTCAATTATTATAGTATAAACACAGAACTTTCAAAATCTTTTTAAAAAAGCAATAATACAGAATGAACAAAAGCAGTTTCGAATTTACACAGTACATCGAGATTTTATCAAGACATCGCTGAATTTGAGACGAGAGTTTTAGGGAAATGGAATTCGAGCCTTGATGGCAGAATACTGCTTATTATTTATACGAGAAACATCTGCTTAATAATACAACAGGAAAACAAAAACATTAGGAAGTACATTATTATATAAATTTAAATTATTATTTTTTATATTATATTTGTCTGTTATCATTATCATTTATAATGCGTAATATTTTTTTTATTTTTAACTTTATATAAATATAAAAATAATCTCTTCCCGCCTCCAAATTAATTGGTGGTCATTAAGTTAATTAATAATGGTATAAATAGGGAGAGTATCAAGTAAACTATATGGCAACTGATCAAAATAAGGTCATACAAGGAGGATACACAAGGAGTTTTTTTTACATAAGAATCAACAGGAATATTATCAGAGATTTTTCTTCTTTCTATTGTAGAGTTATTTGGTTATTATTTTTCAAATCTTGCTTCCCTTTTGAATCGTTCTTTCTTTTTTTTAAAAAGAAGAATTAGCTTCCATATTATCTATGTTGTTGATTATAAATTAAAGGTCTTATTTATAATCACATTTTAGCATGTGATACACTGTAACTTCCTTATATATATTCCTGAAGGCAAAATAGTAGAGCCATATATTATTATTTTGATGTTCTCAGAATATATTGAATTGAATTTATTACAAACTTACCTTAGACTTCTGAATGTTATAAACGAGTTCGCATTCCTATAATTGTGTTTTTGCTTTTAAGTTTCATTTTTGCTCAATAATATATACAGATAAAGCATAAATATGAAGCTTTGAAACATTAATCTTGCACACACTTCAGTCTTAACTTGCTTATGCATTTCTCCACAACTATTGTACTTCGATCTTCGATATTTTAAGTGTAATAATTGTAAGAAATTGGTTCCATGTTTATGATGGGCAGTCTAAATAATCATAAATATTTTGCGTACACTTTCGAAAGTGTTTTATGTAAAGCACCAAATATATATATATATATATATATATATATATATATATATATATATATATATATATATATATATATATATGAAATATTTCTTATATTTCTGGCAAGTAGTAAATACATATATATATATATATATATATATATATATATATATATATATATATATATATATATATATATATATATAACTATCATGCCGTTGCGAGTGGATGTTATTACTGCACAACAAGGTTGATCTTAATTTAGATGGTTCGTGTTTATTATTTGATGACATTGGCGAAGTAGTCCTTTGCAGGAGCAAATCTGGTTTATTCAGCATTCAACATATAGTGTTCCAACATAACAAGTAGCAGACAAAATCCTGCCAACTCCTGAAATATTTCTTATAATATTTCTGGCGAGTAGTAAATATAACTATGATGTGGTGGCCAGTAGTGGATGTTATTGCTGTAAAGTAGATCTATTTTAGATGGTTGGTAATTATTATTTGATGACATTGAGGAAGCAGTTCTTTGAAATAGAAAATTTGGTTTATTCAACAATGAACGTATAGTGAGTGCTCTAATATAGAGAGAAACAGACAAAACACAGAACAAAAAGCGAATACACAACGCGTTGCCGTCGACTGCAAAAAAAGGACGAAGATAAAAGGGAGTAGGATTTACAAAGATCTCGATATTTATACCCAGCGGGAAATCACATGATTTGGGGGGATCGATGTAGTTTCAAAACTTCGCGTCAGGTCTGTAGCTATAGTTATGATAATTAAATGGTTGTCCTGAAGGACTGAACCATAGATAAATCAAATGCTATTAAAGATTAAATTACAGGGAATTATTACACACACATATATATATATATATATATATATATATATATATATATATATATATATATAAATATATATATTATAAATGCGACAGTTTGTGAGGATGTTTGGCCGTTTTTCACGCAAAAACAGCTGAATGGATTTTAATGAAACATTACTTATACATCAGAATAACACATAGGCTATAATTTATAGCATAGGCTATAACTTATAAAGATATTATGTGAAGTGTCCAAAATAAAACGATATTTGTCAAGTAAGTAGGAAAAAATTCTGCCATCTGCAAGCAATTCTGGCGTGCGTTGCAAAAATTTCACGACAGCATATATCTATCTTTTGTTTGTGAAGAAACCCTTTTTTTTTGGCTACGCAAGGCACTTGCTTCTAATTAATTCTTGTCATCAGCATAAACCGTAATTATTTTTATTTCAGAATAAAGCTAAGTTTTGAAGGGAGATGTTGTTAAAAATCTCTCTTTATATTTGAATGTTTTTTATGATATTATTATGCCCATTTGGTGGTAAGAAATAGATCTTTTTCAAAATAAATGATTTTATCGGTACCGGTACTTAGAGTAAATAAACTTTATCTTTCACACTACATAATTTGGACAAATTTCAAAATTTGTTTGTGGTTAGTAGTTAATTATAAAGCTTAAATTTTAATTCAATAGGCAGATATTGCATATTTAAGTATAAAAATATTTATAACTACTGTACTGTATTTTTTGGAGTGAGTGAGTGAATGAATATTAATGTCGCACTGTTCAGCTACAAGAGGGCCTTTGGCAACGGATCAATTAAATTTGACCCATGGTCAAGTGACGTGGGTGACACCTGAGCTGTCACCCCCTTTTTCTAACTTCCACACCACACCAACTTAGAAGGAATATTCTACCAATACTTAGCAGGAATATTCTTTGAAATCCACTCGTCCAAGATACATGGCATCACGAGTCCTATGGTCAGTATTTTAGCGGGGAAGGCGAATAGTTTTGTAGCAGATATTGCGTTTTCAGCGGATTGCAAAGATTATTATTTTTGTCCCGAAAAATAGTTTATGTCAAAATTTAAGTGTTTTATGTTTTTGTATATTAATGAAGACCTCAGAAAACGATTTGATTATTTATTTTAAGTGAACGGTGTATATAATTAATTTTACAGTGGAATATCTTTAATTAATTTATTAGTTCTAACGGATTAAATTTTCCTAAGTGGAGTATTTTGTTTATGTATATCCCTTAATTTTCAATGTAGTGATCCAAAAAAATATTGTATGGAAAAAACTGCAGTAAATCATAATGCGGTGGATAAAGTATTAACGTGCATCGCTCCCCTACAGGGTGGGTCTTACAAAGCTCTAATAAAGCTCGAGCTATGAAAGTAGCTAGACATTTCCCAACTTGACTCTATTTTTCAGTTCATCCGTGCGAAGAACGGGTATAAATATATATACATAATATATATATATATATATATATATATATATATATATATATATATATATATATATATAATATATATATATAATATATATACTATATATAGTACATATATTTATATATATATATATGTATATATTGTCTTATTTTCTACAAACAAGAAACAACATCCAACACATGAGTCACCGATATTAAAAATAATAAAATGGATGCTGCAGTATTATAAACATTGCTGACTTAGAACAGCTAATATATAATAATTTATATAAAAGTGGGTTTGAACATGATTTGGGCCAGCCAACCTTCCCCTTTTATGTAAATAATACAGGGCAAAATCTTATTGAAATTATTGGATAGGTATATATATCGAAATACATTACAAGATAGAGGTAAGCTACCTAAAAATGCAGAGCCCACGCTGAATCTGAGTGCATTAAATCTGTTATTGCCAGATTCTGGACCCTAATGTAGATTTAAATCATGTAAATGGCTGAAATGTAGAACTTACCAAAAGTGTAAAAAGAAGGGAAATACAAATTAGTAAGATAGTTACAAATTATCATATTTTGTAACACTAGAGAATATATGAATAAAATAAAAATAAATGATTATATATATTATTAGAATATGGAGGTATAACTATAACTATGAAATATGTAAGTTTATTGTAATAAAATATTATGAATCTCAAAATTTTTAAACCTTACTATTTTGAATAGCTTTATTCATATAACTATTAATAAAATTAATTGAATATTTCTGCTTTAAGCAATATTTAATAAAATGTTTATAGTTATTTATTATTTCTGATTTTTTGACACCAGAAATTTAATGCTTTGTATATAATTAATAACAACATTTCTGAATATAGAAACATGTACATTACTCTCCCAATGAGGAACTATTATAATATTGAAATTAAAACTTCTCTTTTATCATAAACATTAGAAACTATTACATTTTGATATGTATGTCTAGAAAATTTGCTTCATTGTTATTACTATTTGTCTGTATTAAATTAAAATATTGTGTATAAAAATTAATGTTAGGCATAAAATTGACTTGTTTTCCAAAAATGATTATGTCATCCATATAACGATAAATGTAATATTTAGAATTATTAATGTAACTACTTTCAAAATAATGTAAGTATAAATTGGGAAGACGTTTGCTCGTAGAGCCACCTTGTGGCAAACCTTTAATCAGCAGATAATAGTTACCCTTTTTATATATATAGTTCTCTTTAAGTACAAACCTAAGTAGTGAATCAAATCTATCATACTTAACATTATTAAATAAATTATCTTTATGTAAATTTACATGCATATTAATCAAATAATGAATATTAATAGAGTTAAAAATATATTCAAAATCTAAACTATAGACTGAGTAGATCTTTTTATCTTTCATCTGTTGAATAAGTGATTTACTATTTTTAAGAATGGCTGTGGATTTAAGATTATTTATTGTATCATGTAATATCCCCCATGAAGAATTTTGCCTGTTTTGCAAATATATGTATTAAATCCATTTGTAACTATCTTAAATTTGACTGGTTCGTTATGAAATTTTGGAGTAAGAAATATATGTGGAAATTTAAAATTATTATTAATTTGAATTCTTAATTATTTATAAAAAGTCCCAATACGATTATTTGTTTCTCTATCAGAAACAGATGACTTAATAAAAGCTGTATTATTATCAAAATAATTGTTAATCATTAAATTATAATATTATTTACGTATGAAGGCAAAACTTCCTAGAACTTTATCAACATAAACTATAATAAATTTATTTTGCAATTTTTTAATCTGACTTTAATATTATTAAAAAATATTTTATTATATGTATCAAAGTTACATTTATTAAGCTGCTGTGTAATATTACCTTTGAATTCTGTGAATGCCTCTATAGGTATACTATATTTAATAGCTCTTTTGTATATAAATTGCTCAATATCATTACATAATTGATTTTTTATAATTTTATTATTATTCGAAATCATTAATTTAAAACCAGTACCTTTATTCATTATGTTTCTAAGATTATTGTCTTTTACAGTATTGAGGTCACCAGTACCAACATGTTTGTGATGTTTATCAATGAATTCTTTAAATTCATTACATTTACATATTAAGTTATCTTACTTTATAGGCACATTATAATTAAAAATTGATCTACCTATTTTTTATTGTATTTAAAGGCTTTTTAATAGTAATATTTTTATTGGGAAAGATGGCATTTGTTTATTAAAAATGCCAAAAAAATTAACATTATCATATGATTTATACATTTGGTAATCTTTATTTACATTAACTTTTATATTATGTTTATGTTTCAAAAATTTGTGAATGTCCTTTATAATATGCAAAGCATGACAATCTTTAATTTTACGGGAAATTAGTACATCTTCTGTAATACATAATCCTGTCTTACTGACTCCAAACATAAAATAATTGATGTGTTTTATAATAAAATTGTCATCAAAGCCATTACAAATATCTATAATACTATATGTAAGGACTTTTTTGCCTCTACTTAATCTTTTAGTTCTAGCCCCTCTAGTTTTTCTCTCTTTTATTAGATATTATATTAATCTCATTATTGTAATAATAATCTTGAGAATTTTGTTTAATTGCATTTAGATTTTTTCCCTTCGTATAATATATTTAGTCCATAAGTATAAGCTGCAATATAATATTTAGCATAGTAATTTTCCCACCATAAACTTTCTTTAATATTAGGAACAAATTTAATAATATTGAGGGAAACGTGTTCAAATCCATGTGTACTAAAGTGTCTTATTTCTATTTTATTTGATTTTTTAATACTGTTGAAGTATATAGTATCTGACCTATGTTGTTTAATTTTAATATTAGTTTTATTAGATGTCTGACCAATATATTTAAGTTGGCATTTATTACATGTCAATAAGTAAATACAGTTATATGTTTTGCAGAAGGTAAATTTAGAATCCTCTTTGATTTTACCATTATGGATCGTTTTACAAGTTTTACATCTTTTTTCGCCACATCTTTTGTAAAAAGGGATTTTACTATCGCCAAATTTACTATTTTGAAGTTTATCTATTACATTTGTAAGCATTAGAGTTATTTGAAACTTTATTGCAATGCAAAAATTCTATTTTAGAATTCTTTAAGTATTCCTTATTCCAGAATATTCTAGTAATATATGTATTAAAAAGTCTCGAAGAATCTCTGCAATGACATGTATTCAATACTTTGTCACTATCTACTGTGTTCATCATGTCTGTAGTACATACTGTTAAAATAATAGCCAAACAGATTATAAGATACTACCAATTATTAGAATATGAATTGCTAAAAAATATAAACTAACTAATTAGCCTACGGATAAAGCAAAATAAAGAGAGTCAATGGTTACTTTCTATCGATGCTAAATATACCATTATAATGTACAACTGAGCAAAGACAGAGTATATTTACTGAGCCTAGTTGCCAGTCTCGAAATTTATAAATTTAAAATTATTCATATTAGTGTAGAATTTTTAATTAAGTATCTAGTAATTAGAACTTAATATCTATAGCAAAACATTCACTATAGTTATAATGAAATAACATCTAAAATTTATACCATAAAAATGTACTGTCATGTTTACAAATATATATATATATATATATTGTAGTTTTTTATTACAATAAATATCTGTATGCTTCTATTCAAAATGAAATAATTTGACATTAAGATCGATCGAATAGTTTAATTCCTCTCTCAAAATGCTTTATTTTCTATGCCAATTCGTTCATAGAGTTTTCAAAACAAGGTAGGCAATTAATTATGGTTTAAAACAGCATCTTGAGAAGCAATAATTTACTACTAGAATCAATGACTCATTAGTAGGCTTTTAGTATTTCAAACTGTTCATAGGTAAATAGCAATAGCTTATGGCAAGATTGTAGCTATTAGGGTTGTAGAATATTGTTTCGAAAGTCCTCTAATCTCTAATTAAGAGTTGCTGTATGATGAAACAGAAGCTTATATGCTGAGATAGAGTATCAATTATTCTGTTTTTGAAGTAGTCAATTATGTTTCAGTATTTAGAGTGAACTTACATGCTTTTAATATCGCAAGTTGTGAATGCTGTAGCAAATTTATTCAGTTGTTTATTTATGAGAATTAAAATTCTTTTCGATGAATGTATCCCGTTACAATGATACAATTTATTTGTAGAAAAGTAATCACATCAGCTAGCAATTTTTAAGCTTATTATAATAAATTTTATATTAATATAGATTCTTTTACTTTCCACATTTGCTTTAATTTTTTAAAAAGTAAAATTATAAATGGAACAAAATAATTTATCAAAAGTAGCAGTAGAAATCAATGTGTCACTCTAAGATATTGGACATTTTTCCTTACAAACACATATATACATAACATAAGAACACTTAATATGATACTTAATAAAATAAATTGCAAACTCAATTACTCAACTTAAAGCTGAATTACAGAACAAAGATTTTTTGTACCAAATATACTTCTACGAATTTGCGGTACATTTTCTATAGTCTCCCTATAAAATTAGATAAGCATATATATATATATATAGGTATATATAATCCAAAATAAAAAATTCAATATAAATATATATATATATATATATATATATATATATATATATATATATACATAAATATAAACGAAAATATAAAAATAAACAGATAGTTATAAACCTAAGATAACTAAAATTAGGAAGAAGGCACAGTAGTATAATGACAAACTCCTGGCCTTAGGAACCAGGATTGCAGGTTTAAACATGTTTTGCGGGCAGCCAACTTTCATCTGTAATTTGTCATACTATGTACCAAGAGAAAAGGAAGGAATTATATATGAGGAATTTAAATATTGAAAAATCATTAAACTAAATAACATATGAACAAAAACATAACCTACTTTTATTTGGAGTGTAGACGATGGTCGGGTGTACAGCAACAAGTAATGTGTTCCCGCCAAATACAAGAGAGTGAGAGCAGAACCGCATATAAAATTAATTGCGATAGAATATTAAGAAATTTATATATATATATATATATATATATATATATATATATATATATATATATATATATATATATATATCTATATATATATATAAAAGAAATATGTATTATTTATCAAAAACAAGAAATAATAGATAAAGAACATAACAAGAAATAGCGCAAAAAATATATAAGCTGAACAAGAAGAACAAAATTATAGAGAAATAAAAGAACTACAAAAAAGAAGAACCTAGCGAGTCAGAAAGCAATTTCGGACTTAGGACCGAATAAGTGGGGTTAAACTAGTTTGAAGGCGCCAACCTTCCCCCTTTGCAACTCGGTAGGAAAACCAAATAAAATAAACAAAACTTCAGAGAAAGTATAGCTCAGAGAGTATGATAAAACCACTCACTACTATTATGTAACAAACTCTCCCAAACTCCTAATGCAGAAATATCGCAAAACAATTACGTAAGAAAAGTAGAAAAATCATATATAATACAATTACATAAGAAAAGTATTTTTCAAAAAATAATTAAACAAAGTTTCTTTACTCACAGAGCTTTTACGAAGAGAATCAAGCGTCTTGACATCAATGAAAATCGATTATTCACCAAGTTAAAAAATTCGAAAAAACATAAACACATCTTTTGAGCTGACTTTTAAATCAGCCAGCAAAGACAAGTATAAAATGACGACAATCAAATATGGTAAAATTTGAATTGGTTGATTGTCAAAAATGTAAATTTGCTAGGCTCTAATTTGTTTGGTTGTCAACAATGTGTAAGATGTTTTAGATGTGTGTGGAAAAAATGTAAACTGTGATATGAGTGTTATGATATAATCTTCACAGCAAGACCACTAACACAGTGTTTCTCAAACTTTCAATACTGGCGCCCCCCTTTCAATCACAATTTTTATCGCGCCCCCCCTTATACATAATAATTTACTGAATGCAATAATAATGCACTTTTACGATAAAGCAACATTTATTATAAACCGTACAAATTCATGACATAAGTATTGAATTTTGTATGTTACTTTTAAGCAAAAAAAAGTTAAGTAATAGAATAATTACTAAGTTATTTTTCTTTTCTCTGATTTTTAAATTGGAACATATTACAAAATGCGGTGGTTGCTTAGAAGACAAAATATAGAAAATGAACTCGGAGGGTCAATTTCTTATCTTAAAACTGCTTTCAAAAACTTTGCTCTGTAAGACAAGCAAATGGAAGTAGCTAATAATTATTAAACTTGTTTTTAATTTAGTATTAATTAATTAGTCATAAAATACTATGTGCACCACTCTTACATTAAAAGCAGTGTTTCCCAAACTTTCAATACTGGCGACCCAATTTTCAATCATAATTTTTGTCTCGCCCCCCTGTACAACAATAATGTATTTACTGCAATAAAAATGCACTTTGAGAGAGAGACGCTAAAGTTACAATACGATCTTAATTATAAACCGTACAAATTAATACAAGTATATTAAATTTTGTGTATATGTAACTTTTAAGTAATATATATTTTAAGAAAATTACTTAAAATATATATTACTTAGAATTATGTTATTTTTCTTTCACTAATTTTTAAATTGGAACAGATCGCAAAACGATGTATTTAATTAAAGATTTATTTCCTTCAGCATTCATTTCTCAAAGTACAAATGTCATTAGAAAAATAGTCTAGTCAATGTGTCGCTCCCTATCATATCCATCACATCTGGCATTATAGGGTACGTTTGCGTGAGTCTGGGCAACCTATCGGTCGGCTGCGCAAAACATGTACAAATGCTTTTCCTCGTACAATTCCAGTCAGTTTCGGTCGACTCGATACTCCTATAGCTACCGAATCTAGCTTGAATGTACATTTTTTTAAATTTCCACGTTAATTGTAATTCACGGTAATTAAGTATTTATGGCAGTAGATTAAAACAATATCATACATACATTTTTAAGTCGTAAGCAAACATTAGACCATAATAAAGAATCAACAAGTACACAGACGAGCGAGCATGGTTCCGAAAATTAAATCAAGGCGATCTTCTCAAAAATACTTAAATTTTGGATTTACCACTACTGAAGTAAATGATGGAAAAAAAGTCCCAGCTCGATATGTGTTGAAACTTACAAATCTGTAGAACAACATGTGAAAGTTGTTCTTAAAACATGTAAAATCATTTAGCTATGTTGGCAAAGAATTTTGAAAAGTATTTTCTGGATGAGGACAGCTTGGTAGCAAGTTACGAGTGGATTAGGGATCTATTTCAAGATACTCCAGAAGGGCTCTCAACTTCCGAAGAAGAAATCTTCATATATTTTACATCCAGTGAAAAATTAAAAGGCAATTTGTAATAAATCGCTCTTTGGATTTGGGGTAGAGGTGGATGAGGAATTATCTGTACTGAAAACAAAAGCACTTCGTATACTATTACCATTTTCGACATCCTACCTTTTTCAAACCGAATTTTCTGCAGTGGATGCCTTGAAGACAAAATATAGATCTCAGCTAAATATAGAAAAATATCTCTTTAAGTGTCAATTTCTGATATTAAATCTTCCTTTGAAAAACTTTCCTGTACAAGACAAGACCGTGGAAGTCCCTAATAATTAATAAACTTGTTCTTAATTTAGTAATAAGATTGATTGATTGAATATTAACGTCACACTGTTCAGCTGCACGAGGGCTTTTGACGACGGACCACGTAATTTTGAACCATGGATAAGTGACGTGGCTGACACCTGAGCTGGCACCACTTTTTCCTAACTACCACACCGCACCAACGGGAAAACGTTTCAACTGTCAACAGATTTAACGTGCATCGCTGCCCTACACGGCGGATCTTTAGTGGTACTGGGTTCGAACTCGTGACAAGGCAAGCCACGATCCGATACCTATACCACTCGGCTACCGCGGCCAAATTCAGTAATAAGAAATTATTTATAAAATACCTTCTTCAGTACTAATAAATCAAACGTATACTGGCTGAAACACCGACTCTTCGCACGAGTTCATTTTTTAAAAAAATAAAACATTATTCTTGATATAATAGCTGAACTGTAAGGGGAGTAAAACTGTGTGCACGACATTGTATACAAAAATGTAAAATTATTTTTTTTAGATAAATGCTATAATTGTAAATAACTGTTTAAAAGAACTGTAATTTTAAAACTCACACAATTAGCATTTAGAATTAATGTTAAATTATGAAAAAGAATATAAAATTCCGATGAAGAATGATTGTGTTACTTTTAACATTTAGAGCGAGAAGACTTCAAAATGTTTTAACCCGAGAGCAGGCACGTACTCGATACTAACATTAATGGTAGTGCGGGGGACTCAGTCACCCCAATCATTTGTTTAGAATTTTTTTTTTTACTGTACACGATACAAATCGGAATTCTAGTGAATATTTTAATTTATAGAAAGTATACTTACCTTCTTTCAAGGACTATTCAATTCTTTGATGATTTGAGAAAAATCCAATAAAACTGAACTAAAAAATGATTCAAAAGTACAAGACCATAATAAAAGGACGCAAATCAGGCACTTTTCAATTATTCTACAGAAATGTTAAACCAATCAATTCTTTTCCAAATATCGCAAAACTCAATTATTTACAATTTCCTAAGCGAAAAGCAAACGCATAAAAGATGGGAGGGAACTAATATTGATAATAACCATACCATAAGATTGAAGGTCAATCAAATGATTAGCAAACGTACTATGCAGCCTGGCTGAAAAGTGAATCATGACTTCCTTTTCTTTTTCTACAACTAATGTACAGTATTTCAATAATAATTACAGTGGTGAATTGTTTATCTTAGAATTTTTCTCAGGGTCTGGGTTTCGATTTTCTTTTAACGAGTAATATTTTATGTTAAAACGTAATAAAAAAATCTCTCATTGAGGAAATACAGCAAATAAAACAAAATGTTTTTTTTTCTTTAATTTGGTTTTGGGATCAAAGATAGCTATTTGATGACGGAAAAAAGCCAGATAATAAACATAAATTATGTCAGTGTTGTTGTGTGTATTTGTTTTATTATGGAAGAAAGCATTTTGTTTTACTTCTCTTTCCGGTTATTTTTTTTAAAAAAAATCTTTAAATTTTCGATACACTCGCGCCCCCCTTGTAGGGTCATCGCGCCCCCCCAGGGGGGTGCGCCCCACACTTTGAGAAACACTGCACTAACATGCTGACTTTGAAAACCTATTGTTGTGTGGTGGATTTGGAATTCGAAGTAGCAAGACGGTTAATGTATTTGTGATGAATATAAGATCTCAAGAAATTAAAAGAGTATTCATGATCTAAACAACATTGAAAATTTTTTTTAAATTATTGTATTTATCTATTTTGTGGGTAGTTAAGTTATCATTTCTAAATAAAAAAATCAAAATGATATTTCTGTAAATTGATATATGAAAATTACTGTTCCATACGGGAATTTTAATTATATGGAACTTAAACGAATTTCTTTTGTCAAAAATGTTACTGACTACATTATTGTTAATAAGATGCAAGTCTAAATCCAAGAATTCCACCCTATTAGAGTTGAAGTTAGTTTTAAGAAGCCTGAGATAATCAGGGTAGAATGTAATATTTGGTTTGTATTCACTATTTTTACCAAAAATTATTATATCATCTATATAACGATAAATTAAGTAAGAATCATTTATAACATGATCTATTTCAAAAAATGTAAATATAGGTTCGCTAAACAATTACTAGCTGGACCACCCTGAGGTAATCCTTTGATCTGTTTATAAAGATTATGATCAAATGTAATGAAATTTTCTTTAAAACGAGGTTAACAAGAATATCAAATGTTTTCTTTTTTCATTGAAGTATATAATTCATATTTATCATAAATTAACTGAAGAACCTTAATCATATCGTCAATATCTATAGAATTAAAAGGTCCTCGAAATCAAAACCATGCATAGAAAAAAAATCAACATATCTTTAGTAACTCTAGCAATCTCTAAGCTATTTCTAATAATTGCCGTGTTTTGTAAATTATCAATTAGATTTTGAAGAAGAGATTGCAAGATCTTTCCAGACTTCGTGATATATGTATTTTATCCATTAGTGATATATACATATATATATATATATATATATATATATATATATATATATACTTTTAAAAAATCATAAAAATAATATTCATATAAAAATTAGTGTAAAATATAAAAGAAACGCAAAAAATATAATATTATTAAAATTTAATAAGCATGCGGCGCCATCTGTTTAATAATTGTACAATAAATTAGATATTGTAGAAATTTAAAAATCATTACAAAACATAATAGCAGTAAATAATTACAGTAATACAAATTATATCATTAAAAACCATTATAAGTATAATTACAAAGAAAGTTAGCAAGATATCCATGTTCAATACAGTGATTAAAAAAATGTTTTAAGATTTAAAAAAATATTGGCTTTATCGCTAACTAACACATTTATACGATAAATATAGTTAAAAATAATATTTCTATATATAGATATTGATAAATTTGAATTCCAGTAAGGCACTTTGATGATATTGATATTAAAGGCATCTCTTTTATCATAAATATTACTATGTAGTTTCAAATCCTTAATATACAGTGTTACATCAAGGTAATATGTTTTGATTGAATTATTATTAATTTTAACTAAGTTTAAGTAAGCCGGATAAAAAGTAATATTGGGATTTAAAATATCATTTTCACCAAAAATAATTAAATCATCAATATATCTAAAAATAAAGTAGTCATTATTAATAATATAATTATATTCATAAAAATGTAAATAAAGATTAGCCAAACTATTGCTAGCTGGGCCCCCTTGTGGGAGTCCTTTCTCTTGCTTACATAAAGAACCATTAAAATTAATGTAATTTTCTTTTAAGACAAAATCTATGAGAGTTTAAATTTGTTAATATTTATATTAAGATTTTACATACTATGGTTTTCTAAAATTACTTTAATAACATCATATATATCAATGGAATTGAAAAAATCTATAATATCTGTACTATTTTTAATTATAGCTTTATTACATTGCTGATTAATAAAGTTCTGTATAATATTATGAAGTAATTTGCCTGCATTAGTAATATAAGTTTTAAAACCATTTGTCACAGTTCTAAATTTAACAGGGCTTTTATGGAATTTTGGAGTTAAAAATATATATGGATACTTAATAATTTTAGGAATACAAAAACCTAATTTTTTATAAATAGCAATAATTTGATTACTAATTTCCTTATGTGACAAATCTAATTTTTTAAAAGGTCCATTATTTAGAAAGTTATCATTAAGAATATTATAATATAAATACTTACAAATCACAGCATAGTTACCAGGTACTTTATCAATGTAAACTATGATAAAATTCTTTTGTAATTCATAAATTTTCTGTTTTATACCTTTAAAAGTAATTTCATATTGAGAATGGTAACTAAAATTCATAAGGTCTTTTAAAATATTGTACTTATACTCATCCAAAATATACCAAAACGTGTAGTTGACGTTGTAAGATTATATATGTGAGTTTAACTTAAATATGTTATATTATTTGTGATACCTGAAATATCAAGATTTATTTTTTATTTGTAACAAGTTTCATATTAGTTGCAAAAAAGTTATTTAACGGAAAAGAGGAAAATTTGTATTCAATAAAATATGTTTGTAGACATACTGTATTTTAAACAGATATTTTTTCCATAGTTTGATCCCTAACAGTCTTTAAATCTAATTGTGTATGTAGTATCATTCCACGTAATGTAATCATTATAATTTATTCATCATGTATACATACTATAGTTAAACATTACTTTTATTCTGCATATAAACATGCTTAATAAAATGATGGTATTCATGTTCTACGCACTATTCGATGAAATTTTAATATTTTTGAATTCATCTGTTTAGTCCGTAGCTTGAGTAAGGATATAGTATAAATATCTTTAAATTATATTTCTGTAAATCGATATATGTAAATTACTTTTACAGGATAGTATTTTAAGAGTATGTGAATTTTAAATACGCCACTTGTATTACGCATTTTACATTAAAACATATAATCTCTTATCATGGTCTATAGAAATGCAATGTATTTCCGTGTAAAAATACTTGTTTCACACATTGTCTTATTCATGCATTAATTCATTGCAATGCTATTTTATAGTAACATCCATATCACAACAATATCACAGATAAACACTTTAAAATTGAATATACGGATATTCTCTACAAAACATAATGTAAACAAATAATGAAATCCCTTACAAAATTACGATTTTAAAGGATCCAACTTTGTTTAATTATAGCTTGTATATCTTGCTGCACCACCAAACATTTGTTAGCAAAAATTCCAACGAACTTTTGAATTCATTAAATCAAATCTATGAAAATATTACCATATTAAATGAAATAAATCAATTACTGGAACAATTTGTGGATACCTGAAGAATATATTTGAACTTCAGTACGCTTTATTGAAACATAAGTAATTTGTATTCGATAACAATACATATAAGCAATATGTATACTCTAATAAGTATTATATTTGGACTTACAGGTAATTTGGGCCACACATATTAACTTTTTATCATCAAAGATGAGGAGGGAAGTGGAAAAATAAGTATTCTTATACTATAGTTGAAAGCTTGTAACATTATCTACCAACCTATCTCCATACATATGAGCGCTTGAAATTTTAACACACTTTTATTACAGGGAAAAGATAATTAATTTATCCAATACATTGAAAGAAAATTTGACAAACTAAGAGTAAGGTAAGGTGAAATTTCTATTATAATGGCCACTGATAAAATGTTAGAGTTAAAATTCTTGGAACTCATTTCACTAAAACATTTCTTAATTTGTTGATTTCCGAAGCATTTGTATTTGTATGGAAAAAGAATTTTTTTGTTCTTTAATTTCAATTATGTTTAAACAACTAAAATACAAAGGTAGTTATATGAACATTTAATCTTTGAGGTTTATATCTTTCAAATGTACTCAGTATAGAAATCAATATAATTCGCATAAAAATTCAAATATGCCGTACTGAACTTAAAATATGAGAATAAGAATGAAGAATGCATGAGCAATAGCTTCTAAAATTCCACTCATCCCATTAGAGGCGTGTCTCTACAGCGTATCTAAGCCTTAGATAATACTGAGCGTTGACACCTGGTGAAGCCATTAGCATATGAATGAAGTCTATTGAAAGGATTGTAGTAAAAGCTAATAGCCCAATAAAAGAGCTAATTCAATAAGTTAAAAGCTACTGGAGAATATCATGATGAGACTTGAGGGAATTTTATATCTAAGAATTACTGTAATAAATGTTAAAGTGAAGTATTTTTATTTTTACAATACTTTGCTTCAAAATAACTAAAAACGAATAAAAAATTTTAAACACAGAATAAAATAAATTATTATGAATATAAAAGTACGAGACTATATATATATATATATATATATATATAAACTAATTTTGTAAATATTAACTAGAGTGCGTCTTTGTATAAGATTCAGATAAAGACAGCGTTTCTCAACTGTGGGGAGCGGCCCCCTAGGGGGCGTGATAAACCATCGATTGGGCCCGAGCCTATCGAAACGTCAAAAATAAAACATTATTTAAAAATATTAATTTAATGAAATTATCCAAACGTCAAAAATAAAACATTATTTAAAAATATTAATTTAATGAAATGAAGCAAAACAAAATACATTCTGTTATAATAAAAAAAAGGAATTAACGCCGATATAATATAGTTATAAATGTATCAGTACTTGACATTGTATTTGGTAGTTAATTTAACAATACCAAGCTAAGAACAATTTTAACAATTACCAGTGACTATACATGTGCTTGTCATATATAAAAAATGTAATACTTATCTTGATAATTTGTACGGTTTGTAATTAAATTTATAATGTAGATTTACGTCGAAGTACATTATTATTATTGCTTTCAATGCATTGTCATTGTTTGGAAGATGAAATGGGGGACTCGAAGAAAATTACGACATAAAATTGGGTCGCAAGTATCGAAAGTTTGAGAAGCACTGTGTAAAGATGAATATTTTTTTTTTATTTTAGATTACCAAAACCAATATGTTGTTGTTGCCGTGTGTTTTTATAGTGGAATACATATGAAATACGAGCAGAAGAACAGAAACATACAATACAAACAGAGAAGAATATAGACATTTAATACAAATGATGATCCCAGCATATAACAGAAGGGATGCTCTGCTTCCCATTCTAGACGGGAATCCCGAAGAAGATACAGCCATGCCTCACTCGGGATTCGAACTAGAGACCACTACGTTACAAGCCGAGGGTCATATCCACCATTCTGAATGGAGGGCACTAAAAACGATATAAAACCATTTTTCTAAGCTAATTTTTTTGTAAAATATATTTTGAATATTCAAAGTTACATTACAGTAAATAGACACAGATGAATTTAATAAAATAATAATAATAATATAAAAAGTATTTAATTCCGTGTAATAATAATGTTCGTGTAACATTAAAGATTTGCATTTCTGAATGAAAATTAATATGTCATTATGATTTTAAAAAAAATTGCAAAATTTACATTTATGATTATGGTTATCTAATAAAACAAATTGTGTAAGTTTTATAAATAGTTTATGATTTTCAATATAATTCGGAAGCTTTGAACTCCTATATTAGAGTTAATAAAACTATTCGTGTTCATAAACTTACGTATCTATATGTCCTTCAAACAACTTGTACACAAATTTTAAAAAGTAATAAAAGAAATATGACATATTTTATTAAAGATGAGAAAACAATGAGGAAAAAATGCAATATTTATTTTTATATACTCTCCTATTTTTAAAAAACAATTATATTCTGATTATACACACTGTTAAAAATAGTTAGCTTGAAGATATTGACACTTATAAGTGTTTATTTTCCGTAAATTTAATAGTTAACAAAATTCAAGGAACACTTAAGAAATGAATTTATTAAATAAATAAAAATATTGCTTGCTTCGAAAATCAATTATCATGTTTGGCTTGTCACAATTTAAATAATAATTTAGACTTGTTAATTAGCTAACTAAACTAATATCAGAATAAAAGGCTTTACTTTTTAAAAAGTTCTGAATGCGAGCATTTGTATTAAAACCTTCTATCTGAAATTAATAACATTACCTTAATCTGTAATCCGGGTCTTCGGAAATCGATTTTTATAGAAGTAATTACTATTTTTCATTCAAAATCATATAAACGCTTACAAATACATCTTTTAATAGAACTCCTTAGAGTGTGAATTTAAAGATATCCCTTTTTTTCCATTCTTGTTAAAAAATGTATTAGTACTTTTGCTAAATAATTCTAATAAAAATTATTTTGTATCAAAAATATTTAAGCAATATTTCAAATTGAAAATAACAAAAATTAAATACTTCTTATTTAAGAAAAGAGAAGTACCTTCAATGTTTTATTATAGTTGTATTTAATTTTATATAATTCAAAATCTGCTTTATGACAGAGGACAATGATGTTTTAAGCCAAATACCATCACCCTATTGTTAAATTAAACTAAATTATAGAACTTTTGGACTGTAAAGTTAATATATCAGGTCACATCGAAATATTTAAAAAAATACATAATTAAAAATGTATATAATTTAAAATTTTCTCAAGAAGTGCAACCTTAAAGCTTAGGTCCCACAACCAAACTATCTTAAAATTTTTATTTATAAATTTCACCGATTTATAACTGCACAACTAATTATATTTAAATATCTTCTATCTTATGTAAAAATAAAACACAATTTATGGAAGGAACCAGCGATAAAGAATACGATTAACTTAAGCAAGATGGATCATTAAAGCAAGAAGAAAAGAAACAAACCAGATTATCGCCTTTAGGTAGCGAATTTTTTATGCCGATAAAATTTCAAAAAAAAGGTACATTTTTTATTGCATGTAACAAAGCATGATACTTAACAGAATGCTAAAATGGAAGAACTTCATTTTAATTTTCAATTATGTGTATGTAAAGTTTCAACACTATTTTTATTTTATAATGGTGGAACACAAAACCCCTTAAACCTTTTATTTTTATAAGCAAACTCTGCATGTTATGAATAATGTTTTATACTTCTTAAAAGAATTTCTCTCATACTTATAAAATATTTCTTGTTCGTATCCCTTTGTCAAATGGTTGAGTGTGTTGCGCGTATATATATATATATATATATATATATGTATATATATATACATATATATACATATATATATACATATATATATACATATATATATACATATATATATACATATATATATATATATATATATATATATATATATACAATTTGAAGCATGGTGTCATATTACAATGGGGACAGAGAAAATATCAGCCTTTTTGGATTACATTTCTATTTTCATTTCTTCTCAAGCAACAAATCGCACATTGCCTTGTCAATCCTTGTTCTTTATTAAATGTTTTCGAGAATCTATATTTCTGATTTCAACGAAAAACTGGGATGATAAGTATTTCAGTACCATGGATAAACTGCATCTCTTAAAAACACTAGCCCGAATAATCTCAATATAAGAGTGAAAAAAATGTGCAAATTAAAGATAGAAACAAGAAAATACTAGTACCCGTAAAGCCTATGGGTAAACTGGCTATGACTAGATTTTTGTAGCACGGGCAAACGATTTAAGGAGTTAAGCAGCACCATTATTAACGAAAATGAATTGGCATTAATTTTGACTTCTGCTTTTTCTATTATCTAACGAGTGGATACACCAAAACTATTTTAAGAATGAGTTAGATAGTTTTAATAGAGTTATCGAAACCAGTCAGTTTCATATTTGATTAAAATCACTAAAATGGAGAAATATTTCTTTTCCTCAATAAATCACTGATTTTAATGTGTTTTAAAGTACTACATTGGTCTTAGAACCGAACTTAATATCAAAGTACTCGTAAAATTCAAAGGTTTATGTAACTTTGCATTTATGTTTAATAAAATATAAATTCTTAAAAATTAATTTATGTAAAAATTATGCTGTACTTATAGAAATAATAATTTTTCCACACTAAGATCAATTTATCTTACTATAAGATGGAGAAAATGAGCTCGTGTTTTAGGCGCAGGAAAAAACAATTAGCTTAATTTTTGAAAAAAAAAAAGAAAAGAAATTTTTATTATTAAGTTTTTTTCCCTTCACTATTCAGTTTTGCTTCACCAACTTTTCTTCTTATTACATTTTTATTTAATAATTAGAAGCTCTAAATAAAAACTATACATTTTATTTAAATCATTTTAAACTGAAATATTTATCTAACATTTTATATATCTTATTAGAAAGAACATTTTGATTAAGGGAAAAACAATTTGCTTTGATTTATAAACCTTGCTTTTTTGAAAATTTTCTTAAACATAACTCAGATTTGCTAGTTCTATTCAATTTTTTCTTCAAAAATCCATTTTTTTCTTTGCTTCTTTTTATAATAACATTTATGAATTCAAGAGAGAAAAATATATTTGAAATATGTTTGCAGTTGAATTTATTCATTGTAATTAATATTCATTAATAATTCAATGATTTTCAAACTATATAATAAAATGATGGAATAATAATAAATTCATTTTGATTTTCTCACAGAAATATATTTAATATTTTTGTTTTTGTTTTGATGAATAAGGAAAAGGAACTTTAGATTATTTATGTATTAATTTGAACCATTTAAAGTTCATAAATGCATTAAATTCCCATAGATCATAAGAATTCATATTATATACGTATTATTATACATAATCCATATATTAGTTGTAAACTTGTTTTATATGAATTTACTCTACTTTAATTAGTTTTATTATGGAACATCTGACAGTTTTATTCAAAATTAGTTACATTAATTTATAATTATTTACTTAATTTCTTAATAACTTAATATTCCATAGTGATTAAGAAGTTCGCTAATGTGTAAACCATTGTTCTATTAAAGCTACAAAGTACCCTTTTTCAAAAAAAGTTTTTGGTGACAGTAACAGTAAAAATAATTTGTGTTTTATGTTCAGATTATATTATTTAAATTGATTTTCAAAATAAAAAAAGTCATTTTGAAAAGCTGTTATTTTACAATTTTAAAAACTTAAACGTGTTTGAAGTTTATTTAATCTTTTATAAGGCGCGTTTTCTTAATTTATTAAAATTATTTTAAGTGATTTATATTTGTTATATTATTGAAAACCAAAGGTAGTATGGAATTAAAAATATGTTTCCTTGTTGAATTTAACATTTTTTAATGCTAAATCTGGAAAAAAAGCAATTTTTTTAAAATATTATCTATCCGATTTTTTGAAAAAGTAACTGGATCTCTCATGCCTAAAACCATGCTAATTTCTATAGAATATATATATATATATATATATATATATATATATATATATTTGGGAGTATCTACAAAAAAATTCAAGATTCTATCTAGAACAGAAAAGAATACTTTTTGATTAGAAAACACTTTTATCTCCAAAATTAAAAGTTTGAGAATAACACATTTAAAGTTTGTTAAGACATGAAACAAAAAATTAATAATGCCTTTAAAACTATAATTTTTTTAGTATGTTATTTTCCAATTTATGCCCTACATCGAAACATTGCTTTAATTAAATGTGTGACTGAATACTTTTTTTTAAATTCAAAATATGCCTTTGCAAAATATTGTTACAAGTTCTTACAGCAACAGATATTATTCAGTTTTATCTTATCCTACAATTTTTATTAAAGTTTTAAATACAAAACACTTTTACACAACATAATAATGAAACAAACTTAAGATTAGTCGGAACCCCTATACCGACAATGTTAAATTGAGCCATTTTTGGAACCTGTTTCTCAGAAATTGTTAAATATAAAAACTTCAAATATTGTCTGTATAATAATTAGGCATTTTTATTTAAATAATTGTAAAATGTTTCAAATATATTGCTTACATTTTTCAAAAAAATTCATCGTAAAAAGTATCGCTTTGAAATTTGTGAAAATTGTCATTTTTTTACGATAACTACTCAGCAAAATATTTTAGAAAAATCTCCGAGAAAGTAGCTCGATTATATGTAGTTACATATTATTTATGTGCAGTAAAATTTGCAAGTAGTTTCATTCAGTATTTTCTGAGAAAAGTACACGCACTTTGAAAACAATCATTTTGAGAAAATTGCATTTTAAGTGTAAAAAGGCACTTCATCGCAAAAATAATGAATTACAACATATATCTGCCCTATTTCATTAAACACATTAGTATCTTCTTAATTTTTAAGTATAAAATAGGAAACAAGAAAGCCTTAAAATGTTCAGAAAATACACATGTAGTATTTTTCAATTTTTGTTCAACGAGATTTTTTTTTTTTGCATTTTGCATCAATTTTCTCAAATCTGTGTCCAATCTACGAAGAATTTTCAGCTTTGATGCATTATAAATATCAAATCTGATCAAGAAACATCATTTATATAATGAAAATATGTATCAATATGTAAAAGTCATGATTTGGGAATACATCATTTTATGACGCAAAAAAATTAATTATGGATTTATATGTTCCCCTGCAAACCCAATTTCTTAAAGTTTCCAAATTCAAAATTTTCTCTAAACTGTACAAAAGATTTCTAAAGTCAAAAATAAAACTCTTTATGTTTTTAAATATGAAATTTGTGTATTTTTATGCATGTAACAAACTTCTCGCAACGCCAAAAAGCATTAAACATCTGAGTTGTAATTAGTTACCATTTATTGAAAAACTTTTGAATATTAAAGCTTAAAAACTTATTTGAACAAAAACTAAACATTAATATTTGCAGTTAAGCGAAATATTTAAATTATATTGTTTAGTTTTCTTAAAAACATGTAACAAAATTATCACTATGAATTTTTTAAAAAAATGACATTTTTTGTCACGATATATGGATTAATGTCAAATATTTTGGAAAAATTCCCCAAAACCTCACATGAATATATATAGTTACATATCAGTAACATGAGGGAAAAAATTCATTATATTCATGCATTAAATTCCGAGAAAAACATGAATACAGTTTTAAACACATTTTTCAGAAAATTGAATTTTCACTATAAAGTTCCATTTAATCACAAAAATAATGAATTACAACATGCATTTGTTCCAATTTATTGAACATTAGCATTTTTGCAATTTATTTTGCATAAAATAGTAAACAAAAAAAAGTCTTAAATTGCCCAGAATACATTTTTCAGGGTTTTTTTAACGAGATTATTTCTAGTAATACATCAATTTTCTCAAGTCTGTATCAATTTTTGAAGAATTAGTAGCTTTCATGCTTTACAGATATCAAATTTGAACATAAAGCATCATAAATATAATATGAAAATGTTTCAATATGGTTTTTGAAGGAATTTGAGATGGTATTTAAAAATACCTGTTTATACGACATTTCGAAAGTTTTCGCTGGGATTTTGTGAAGGTATCATTAGGTTTTGTTGTTGCAGACAGTTTCTAAGTTTTCAACTTCAAAAATTACTCTAAACTGGACGAAGGATTTCTAAAACAGCCAAAATAAAACTATTTTTATGTTTTTAAACATAAATTTTTTTTATTTTTATGTATGTAACAAGCTTCTCGCAAAGACAACAAACATCACATTTTATGTGTAATTTCATACCTTTTTCTGAGAAACTTTTAAGCATAAATACTCAAATTTTTATTGTACATCAACTAGAAATTTATATTTATACTTAAGTGAAATTTTTTTAAGTATATGAATTAGTTTTTTCAAAGACAAAGTGTTAGTTCACCGAGCATTAATATTATGAATTTATTCAAAATTGTAATGTTTTGTTATATCTGCATTCTATTTGGATGTTTTAAGAATATTTCAAAGATGTCATTTCAGTATACACAATTGCATTTAAAAAAACATAGAGTATATGCATACAGTACATTTACACATTTTTAAAAAAATAAATCTTAGAGAACAGGAATTTTTATCTTACCTTATAAAAAAAATTGTATCCTATAATTTTGTTATGCAAGATAATGAAGGATAATAATCTTGGTTCCCCTTCTATTTCTATTGATTTAATGAATGGTTTGAAATGTCTTTTGCTATTGTTTAAATGAAAAGCAGGTGTTTTACATATGCAATATTTTAACAACTGTTGCCTGTTCAGTATCTATATTGGTACCAGTAAAGGCATTCATCATTTTTACAAACTTGGCTCCAAAAAGACGTAAACAAACTAACAGTTAAAATTGCAGCTAAGTTTCATTTAATCTACAGTTAATTGTGTATAATTAAATGAAATTTTGTGAAGGCTTTGCAAGTTCTCAGATTTAAAAAGTCAATATTTACACTTAATCTGTCAAAGTGGGCGTGACCGGGGCAGCTGATTATTTTTTAAAAGTCATTTTAAAATACTTCTAATTCATATAATGACTTGTATGTTATATCATTGGAAAGGTAATGATTTGGAAATTTTAGAAATACCAAATTAAAAATCTATTTTCAAAAAGTTTTTACCCTACTGACTAGCCTAAAGCTAGAAATCACCAAGTTTGCAAATAATACGTAATTTATTCTCAGTTTTAATCGTGCAATTTAGCACATTTAAGTTTTTGTTGTGCGACTTTAAATTGCTGTAATGTAATATCGTAATGTATTTACCGTAATTTAGTTTGGAACATCAGAGAAATATTCTGTTCTTTCTGCAATATTTGTATTCAGAACATTGGTATTCTAAAGTCTCATTGTATAACAGCATCAGCTGAACGCTGGATTTTAGATTTATCGTTTTCGATCATATTCTAAATATTATTTCTCATAGCAACCAGACTACGATTTGGCAGAGGCATTTTCTCAACAGGAAAAAAATAATGAAAACAAAAAAAACGTATGAGTTCTATAAGCTGTGCAGAAACAAGTATTGATTTTGAAATCAATCTTAATTACGTAACTACGAGAAAACTCAAAAAATTCAAAACATAAGCAAACAGAAATTATTTTAGTAATGATAATTGCAATTAATAGCCATTTGACGCTGAATAAACAGATTGTTCAAAAATATTTTTAATAAATATAATTTAGGGATCTAAAAGTGATTTAAAATGAAAACGAAATTTAAATCTAGACTCAGAAAATTTCAGACATCTTAAACACTAATTTATTTTCTGATCTAAAATTTTGAGGCAGGTTTTCCAAATATATGGGCTACAGGAAAAAGCAACAGTAAGATTGTTTGATTTTTTTTTATTCTTAGGTACCGTTATGTCTGAATAAACGCTAAAAATCAACATAATTCAATAAATGCTAGAAATTAAATATACTTTTCCTGGCAAATATTAAATAATATAAGTTATACTTAAATCATTTTAATGTTTTTTTTTGTTATTTACAACAGTCAAATATTTTTGTAATGACTAAATATTTAAATAATATAAACTGCTCTATTTTTTTTTTGTTTTTGAAAATAAAACACTTTTTAATAACATTAATTCTTAAGTCGTTGTAGTAATTCCTCTCTTAATTTAATTTCATGCATTGTAACATTAATTTTAAATCAATTTAAATTTACTTATAATTACTATAATAAGCGGTTATTGCCATTTAATTAATAAGTTAATCATTAAAGTAATACATACAAATATAGTTATGCTCAAACTCCAATTCACATAATTGCATTAAATATAACATTCCTAAAAGCCTTATATTTTAACTTTTACATTATATATATATATATATATATATATATATATATATATATATATATATATATATATATATATATATATATATATATATATACAAAGTTATAGTAATTTGCTACTCTCTTTTTAATTTTTATTTCTATTCTTTTTAGACTTTTAGGAAGTGTTACATTTCAGCCATTCACAAGCCTTGAATCTGCATTATGGTCCAGAATCTGACAATGATTTTATTATTGCACTCAGATTTAGCGCTGGCTCAGCATTTTTAAGTGCAATTTTTAGGTAAGTTACACCTATCTTGAAATGGATTTAGACATTCTTATTCATTACTTTTAAAAGGGTTTTTCTCAGTATTATTTGCATAAAGGGGGAAGGTTGGCTGGCCAAAATACATGTTCAACCCCACTTTTAAGTAAATTATTTTATATATTAGCTGTCAGCAATGTTTATAATAATGCAGCATTCATTTTATAATTTTTAATCTCGGTTACTCATGTGTCCTCCATTGTGTGATTTTCCTACCGTCTATGTGTTTTTCGAATGTGATTGATATGTATGTTTATCTTTTTTTTGTAAAAAAATTAGACTATATATATATATATATATATATATATATATATATATATATATATATATATATATATATATATATATGGGAGACAACAAGGGATCCAAGACGTTGGTCTTTCTTCTATTTTATTTTAACATTAAACAAAAAATTAATTAAAAAGGTAGTTTTTACAGATAAGTTTGACGATGATATTCAGAAGGTAACGCCTGCTCGCGCACCTCTCGCGTTTTCCTTTCTCTCTCTAATTCCAAGTTTTTCTCAAGAGTCTCTGTTTTTACAGTTTCAGTTCTGCTTTTACTTTGATGCGCCTGCGCGCGAAGACTGTGTTTTGCTTTTGGCTGCATGCCACAACGGCCATTCTGACCGTACGCTGTCCGCAGCGGTATTTCCATGGAGACCAGAGGAGAATCTGAAACATACAAAAAAAAACGGAACAGACAAGGACTATACGACAAATATATAGAGATTAAACATATCATAATTTTTCTGAACTAGACAGTTTCTCCATCATGTGAAGGCACCTCTTCGACATCCGGAAGGTTCCACAGGAAAACATTGTGTTTCACAGGCATGAGAACGTCTTTTTAATGAGTTGATCTTTGGTTGAACGCATCGATATTTTCCCTCTGTAGAGTTCTGGACGTCTGTTCAAAACGATTTCTCTTTTTCCTTCGTTTCCACTGCCAGGGCTGGAAGATCCTTCGGAGCAACACAAACCGATGATGTTTACTCTTCATAGGTAAAGGGTTAGGTGAGCGGGAGATAAATTCCACGGAACTCGTTTTCATGGCACCATTGGCTTTCTTACACAATACTATATCAGAACATTTTTCTCTTACAATACTCAATTTTAACTTAGTACTCTTAATTTTATTACATTTATAATCCTTAATTAGAGAACTCGAATCATTTCTAGTATTAAAGTTCTTAACATATGGCAAATCATAACTACAGTTTTTTATCACATTTGAAACAGAAACATTTGGAAAAGAAACACTTTAATTAAACTGAACACCCAAATCTGCATTCAAAGAGGATCCACTTTCACTCAATAAAACATCGCTCTTTGCGTGGCCTAGTTTCTCTATTTCAGAATATACACTGGGATGTATAATAAATTCTTCGGTCAAGGTCGGTGATATTGCCGTTCCAACACTTAAGCTAGGAGAGTGTTGATTAAGAGAAATATTTATGGGTTTAACTTCTACCATACGCTGTTCGCCAAAACATGAACTTAATGTTATGATCTCTTCGGAAGGTGTTTGCACTCTAATTAGTGAGGAATTTAAAACTGGGATCTGGCAACCTGAATCAATCAATGCTGTTACGGGCTGATTTTCCACAAAAATGTTTACGTATTGAAGATTTGCGCATTCATCGCTATTTTGTTTTTCGCTCTCGATTTTCAAAGTATTCACGTTTATTCTATTATGGATGTGATCATTAGATTCTTTAGGTTTAAAACGCTTCTCACAGTCTCTTGCGCAATGAGATGAATCACCGCATATAAAGCAATTTTTATTTTCTCTTTCATGATATTGGGGATAGTTCTCTTTAATCTTTGGTTTAAAGTTTTGTGATCTATTTTTAAAGGGGTCTTGGGTATATCCATAAGTAATAGGAATTTCTTTATGTGATCCGCTTCTAGATGAAATATAAATATCGCACTCTTTAGCTAAATCAATAGGCCTAAACCAATCTTCTGCTTCTCGAATGCCAATATGAGTTGCAGTTTCCTTATTTAAAGTTTCAAATAATTTATCAGAAATTATAAGATCACATAGAGATTCAAAGGAATTAACTTTTCTTAACGAACAATAATATTGGAAGTTTGCCGTCAATCTTGCAGCAAATTGGATGTATGTCTCGCCTGATGATTTTACAGCATTTTTAAATGAGTTTAAACACTCGCGAGGGGTTAATTGGAATTCTCTGAGTACTATAGATTTTAGTTTTTCATAGTCATTTAATTCCTCTTCTTTAATATACAGTAAGACGTTATGAGCTCTTTCGCCCAGAAGATTTATTAAAATTTCAGATTTATATTCGTCATTTATTTTCTTGGTTAAAAATGCGCGTTCTAATGATTGGAAGAACAGATTAAAATTTTCAGATCTGGTGGGAACAGGAAGAGATAAAGTTTTTATACTTTTTATCATATTTTCTATGTTAGTTTCGAACTGTTTTTCTTCGACTTTAGCTGCAGGATTTAAACTTAATGCTTTATTTTTAGCTAATTGAAGTTCGATTTCTTTTTCTAATTTTGCCAACTGAAGTTTCGCGAGCTCAATTTTTTGTTCTGAAGTTACTTCTCTTTCGTTTCGCGATACCCTCTCATCTATACAGTTTTGAATTAAAGTTTTAACGAAATCTGGATCACTTTCAAATGTACTACTGTTCTCAATTTTAGTCTTTAGTTTAACTATAGTGTCAGTACTTTCGACAATACCGTCTAGCTCTTCAACTACTCTTATGAGATCCTCTTTAAGAGCGTTTTTATACATTTTATAAAAATTTAGAAAGATCCTACCTTTTTTTTTTTCTTCTCTGGCTCCCTTGTTGCTCGCACGTACGATGTATCCAATGAAGAAAAAACGTTGTGAATCCACTGATTTCACCTCTTCGCAGGTTATATCGTTAGATGAAAAATAGTTCTTGAAATTGTTCGATTTGTCACCTCTTCGCAGGTGTTTGTGAGTGGTTCCAACCTCTACACAGGCGGAATTTTCGTCGATGGGTTTTCCAACCTCTACACAGGCGGAATATTTGTCGATGGTTCGTTGCAAAATATACCTCTACACAGGTTATTTTGTTATTTGTTCCGACCTCTACACAGGCGGAATGAAGTTGAAAAATTCAACCTCTACACAGGTTGAACGAAGTTTCCGAAAATGGCGGAGCGTCTCCCTTCACGGACGCTGTTGTTCATTGTCGAGACTTTGGTTCAAAATCGAAGTTTTATCCATCGCGGCCGAGCCCCCATAATTTGTGGGAGACAACAAGGGGTCCAAGACGTTGGTCTTTCTTCTATTTTATTTTAACATTAAACAAAAATTAATTAAAAAGGTAGTTTTTACAGATAAGTTTGACGATGATATTCAGAAGGTAACGCCTGCTCGCGCACCTCTCGCGTTTTCCTTTCTCTCTCTAATTCCAAGTTTTTTCTCAAGAGTCTCTGTTTTTACAGTTTCAGTTCTGCTTTTACTTTGATGCGCCTGCGCGCGAAGACTGTGTTTTGCTTTTGGCTGCATGCCACATATATATATACAAATACATCAACGCGAAAATCTCAGAAAACACTCATCATTGGAAAATATCTATGTTTCCGCAAATCAGGCATGAGTAAAAAACAAAAAAAAAGAGAGCACAAAGAAAAAAAGACTACTTTTTTCTCAAATTTGTAGTAACCTCTCATTTATGTGCCCCTAGGTGTCGCACTTTTACTGCTGTTACTGACAAACAGTGAGCCATAAAAAAGCTACTTCTGTGGTAATCTCCTGGAGAAAACTCGCATGATACTCCAAGAAAGCGTTTGTTCCTCTCGATCGTTAGTTTGATCGTGACTGTCAATGAATAATGAATGGTATCTTCCTCCTGTGCCTTAAGACCTCCATATCGCATATTCCGCATCATGTAATTGTTCTGGAATATCTTCTTTGTTTGGATGTTGTTATTTGAGAGCTATTCCAAATGACAGCTATCCTCGTCTTGTTGTTGAAGCCCTTGAAACAAATCGTTTGAAAATACGTGAATGGGTCTCCGTAGTTTTTTGAATGAGTGATTCCATTTTGCCTTATCCTAGGGTTGTTTTGGAGTAAACTAATGTATTCTTTGAGTAAAAAGGCAGTTGTGAAAATCGGTGCTTTTATTGGAATGTTTGCTATTAAATGTGCAACAGTAAAAAATTTCTGGGAACTTTTGTAAATAATGAGAAATGTTTTTTTTTTCTCCTTAAGTTAAAGTTTGAAAATTTCTAAAACGCAGAAGTACTGCTGATTAATAACTTAGTAAAAATTGAAGATAAATTTCTGTTACATTTAAAGATATGATATCTTAAGTTATTAGCTATTTATTCTGCTGTTAAATCTGCGATTGAAGCAAAATTATTTTTTATATGAAAACATGTATTTTTTTATTTAAAATTTCTTTTTGTACTTATTTAAAAATATATTCCATAAAATTGTTAATTCATGTATTCAATAAATAAGTGAAAGTTAATATTTATCTTAAATTTTAAATATCAATGTTTTTTACCAATTGGAGGTGTGGGACATAGATCAGAACAGTTGCATACAAAATACGTTTTGGTGCTATCATCCACACTTTTTTCTCAGTCAAGACAGATATAATTTGTTTTTCATTTTGTGGAATAGAGCTATCTTTTGGTTTTACAAAACATATTGTGTTTCGATTCTACGCTACGAAGAGGTCAATCTACAGACAATTTTATAAAGTTCGAAAACCCGGAAGTGGGCCTTTGATCTACCAGAAGTGGGCATTTAAATTGTTCAAAATCTATCATGACGTGTCTGATAACTCAAAATATTACAAATATATTTCTATAACACTTTTTCAACCTGATATTTATGCTATTTTCTAGAGAATGCACTAAAATATTTCTTATAGTATGAATACGTTTTGAGTTAGGGCCAGCTATTTAAATAATAGTCTCCTAAAGAATGTGACTTTTCTTATAATGTTTACTCAATCAGCTCTAAAATTTTCAAATTTTAATAAAACATTAAAATTTTATTATATTCTCTATATAAATGTATCTACTTTGTTTGGGTAATACTTTTACTAATATAAGTTTATCACTTTTCTCTCTGATTGCTTTGAAGATTTACAAAAATATTCCTAAAATTTCACTTATAATTGTGATTTTTGTGGAATTTAGGCAATTTATTTTAAATAGTGTTGGTTAAATATTAGTATTTATTGCTATTGAGTTCTAACATAGCATTTATAATGTTTAAATATGTTATTTTGTCAAAAATTACTCCAAACTTGTTCGTAAACCTCACCCCCATAAAAGTGTTCTATTAATGCTCCTATTCATTACGCTTTATAAAGCCGAACAAATTGAAAAAAGAAATTAATAAATATTAATTACTGAAGCTTTTACTCCTTTTATTTTTGTGTAGGCTGTACGCACGTCGAGGTTTGGGCCAGATTTCAGATTCCACCAAAAATATTGTAAAAGAGTTCTTCATACATATTTAAATGAGCCAAATCTCAAAAGAATGACTTCTTACAAATGATAACAGAAATATTCTCTATCCCGTACCGTGTACTCCTCTTTTTTTCTGGAACCATTTCCACTACATCTTGAGTACTTGTCTAGTGTTAATCATCTAACCTAATCCTTGTGACTTTTTTACTTTAAAGAAACAATGTAATTTTAAGTTATAAAAAAAGTCCTTGAAAATAAATTTAATGCGTGCCACGCTTGATTTTAACACCAAAGGCTCTAAATATATAATTAATACCTGTGATTAATAGTGTGTGATAATACTCAAGAAAGTATTTCTCTTTCGAAATATTAAAAAATAATATCATTGACTTCTTACATAAAAATAAGCACAATTGAATGACAATGAAAAAAATAATTTTTCCTCTCGTTCGGTTTTTTCCCTCAGTATGTTTTGCAAAATTCCATCTTATTATTTTTTTTTTAAAAAAAACAACATACATATTCCTTTTATTTTTTCTCTCTTCAGTTTTCTTTTCTTTTTTTTCTGTTACAAGTTTTTCAAATGCGATATTTACAATTCCTCATCAATGTGCAAAAAAGAAAAGAAATTAATTTTAGTGACATATTTTTTTAAAAATACGATGCTTATTATTTATTTCTTACCTTATTTCCTTTTTTATCATTTTTATTACTTCTTAAAAACGTTTTTGACCAATTTAGAACTGACAAATGAATTGAAGAAGTTTTATAAACTTCTGGAAGAAACGTTCTGCCTGTCAATTTTAATTATACTCTATCTTTAAATAGGTAAATATTGAAATCAATTTTAAAAAAGGGGGCAAAATTTTCCTAACGGAAAAAGAAATGCTGTAATATTCAGAGTTATGGAGATATAATTGGTTCATATAACAGTATGACAACATTTGGCTCATTTTCAAAACTAATTAAGCTTATTATAGTTAACAAACACCGAACACAAAAGAGATATTCTTACACTAATACAACTGATACCAAAGGTGTGTTACCTTTGTTGGATGGGATGATTTGTCTGCATCTGGTTCACATCTGTGATTAATTGTTTACCTATGCGATCAACCTAACAAGCTGTTGAGATATTTCTACTTCGCTACAGTATACAGTAAAAATGTTTGTTAAATGGTAATTAACCTTTTTATCAGTATCTAAACGAACTAAAAATGATTTGTGTGATATCTTAATTGTTCTCTTAGAAAAACTATACATTTTTTTGTAAATATATATTAGGTATAAAATAAAATATTCAGTCGTTTATGAATACGTGCAATTTTATGCGTTGTCGATCCCCAGCTAGAATTTGAATCCTATTGAAAGAGGTTTAAACAGTTGGATTAATATACTGTTTATGTGTGTACACTATAAAAATTTTATTCAGTTTTTTTTTATTTGTAAAACTGTCGACATATGAAGGGAAAAAAGTGTCCTTAAGATATTGCATGTATTTTTGAGTTCGAAAAAGGGAATAACGCGATAGAGGCAAAAAGAAGCTGGTGGGACGTGACTGGAAAGAAAGCAGTAACAACTTGAACACGCAAAAGATGACTTGCGAAATTTTGCTTGGGTGATTTTCTTTGAAAGTTAAACCCAGATCAGAAAGAGCATCAGATGTCAATAATAAATAAAAAAATTATAATCAATAAAAAATTATTTAAGTACAATATTTTGACAAAAAATTAACAGAGAATGACTAATTTTCAAAATATTTTCCTTTTTTTGAAACATGCTTCTATTATAACAATATTTTGCCTGTGTATAGCTCAAACCTCAGTACAGATACTGAACTAGAATTTTTGAAATATATAACTTAGAAGTGGGTTTTTCCATGTTTTACAACAACAAAGGGGATAAATTTTAAGAAAAAACGCCGATAATTATTTCAATGGGTTGTAACTCTGAAAATAATGTGATTTTTTCACGAATCATAGTTGAGCCTCTGTACAGAGATCTGAGCTCTATACAGGCAAAATATTATTATAATAGAAGCATTTTTTACAAAAGGAGAACGTTCTGAAAAAAAAGTTATTATAAGTTAATTTTTTGCCAAAATATTGTATTTAAATATTTTTTTGTCAAAATATCCTCAAAACAATTCTATACGTGTATTCTTATTAAGTGACACTAAATATCATGAAAATTATCCATTTATGCGGTTTTTTTTAAAATCACGGTTCCGAACGTGGTCGGATATCTTAATATCCACAGAAGTAGGCTTCAAGCTTAGAATTTATCAGTCTACTGATTTATATTACATATAATCACTTGGTTTCGTGAACTAACTCGCTATATGTGTGCCACACCAATTAAGCGCAAAAAACTTAAGGAACAGAATTTCGATTATTTTCAATCCCGGCTCGTCACAAAATGGAACCCTTTTTTGACTGAGGATGAAAAGCGGATTAATGTACAAACAAGTTGTAAGAAAAAAAGTATATCTTTACAAAGAGGAGACATCACCTTTCATATCCAAAGCTGCCGTGTGTCATAAAAAGGTTATGTTACGCCGTTGGGGAGATATCAATGGTATAGTGCACTATCAGTTGCTGAAAGAAAATTAAATGATCATTACTGTTCGCAGCTAGATGTCTTGAACATAAATGATTCAACATAAATGTTTCTCATTGTCCAACAGAAAGGGTGTGATTCTTCATTACGACAACGCTCTCTAGACTACACGTAGTTAAAAACACCGCATAAAAAATAACATATTTGAGTTGGGAAACTTTATTTCAGCCAGCATATACTCTTGATATTGCACCATCTATCTATCATCTCTTTAGATCACTACGAAATTTTTTTGATGGATATAAATTTTGAGGGTGTCCAAATGGCAGTTGGAGGATACTTTGTCTCCATAACAGAGGTCTTCTTTTCAGGGGAAGGGGTAGATAAGCTGTCAGAACGCTGGTAGACAGTTGTACCTAACAAAGAACAATATATATTATATTTAATTTTAAATGAAAAGGGAAACTTTTATTTTACTTTTTCTTTAGAAAACAAACAAACAACATAACTTTTCCTTACACCCAATATTTTATACAATTAGCTAAAATTTGTAATATAATTAAAATGACTGGACCATAATTGCAATGTTTGTACTAGAATCTTAAAATTCCCCACATTCAAAAACATAAGATATGGATGGATATTTGAAGGTCGTCTTATTTGCTGAAATATATTTCGCTATAATTTCCGCTATAAATCTGACCACGTCAGTACTAAAAACAGAAGTATTTCATAATTAGTATGTTTTTTATAAATATAAAACTTTCCTATTATATTATATTCTTATTCGAAACAACTGAGAAATGCACGTATATTAAACTTTTATCGTAGTTATTTGGAATAAGGAATGTATTTTCTTCAAAACTATACATACACACATATTAATGAACTCTGAAAATTATCTTCCAAATATAGGATTCTTTGTTAATTCCTTTGCATCGTGTGCCATCTATCTAAATTTACAATTGCAACTTCAGATATGGATGAATACCAGTAATTTTCATTTCACATTCAATATATTCTCCTTTGCAGGAATTTTGATTTCGCAGTTGATGTGGAATAGAAATTCCCTTTCAACACTTCACTCAGAATGCAAATGTGAATTGTCTTGCAAAGATATTGTGAAAGACAATTAACTCGAGTTAAGTATCTTCGTAAGAGAAAGCATTGGAAAGCCTATTCAAGATTGCCTTTGATAATAGCTCAAGCTATACTGATATAGTCAAAAATGATACAAATTACTATTTACATAGATTTAATTTGTAGAAATTGCACTTATTTTTATATAATTACACACGGTATTTATATGATTGTATGTATATGCTAGCACTTTAAGATTTTGTTTTAAAAAATGACCTCACAATTTCCTGAGCTAACACTTTAAATAATTCTACTCCACAATATTAACCACAAAACTTCATTACATAGTGTAAAACTTGATCTTTTAAGATGGTATATATTAGAAAAGATTACTCTACATTTTTGTGTTACAGATGTATTTTGGTAGATATCTTACAGTTCAGATATTTAAGAACTTCAGTTTTATGATTTTGTGATTTCAATTAAAATGCAACATATTGAAAATTTTATCTGATATTAAATATTTTTTCTAAATTTACTCTACCATGTTAAATAACAAATAATTTATGGTTGAAAAAAATGAATTTTTTCTTCTGAATTTTGAATTTATATCATGTATTTCCTTTATTAAATCCCTTGATAATGCAATTGCTTTTAAAAATAATAATTAGTACTACCAGAATTATATGACACAACAGTAAAAAAAAAGAACCATTTCAACAATTAGGACTTTCTTCTTTAATTGGTGAATTATTTGAGAATTCTAATTAGGCTCTTTATTTAAATTTTAATAATGAATAAATTATTTTCAATGAGTACAGTATTAGTATAAAATGCCTGACTTTAAGTGAAATGAGTTTATTATTTTTTGATACTTAATGTTTAAAATTTTATTCGCTGCACTAAGCAAACAAATGTAATCATTGAAATGAATTAGCTTCCAAGAAACTCTAGATCAGTTGTTCGCACATATTATATAGATGAGTTGAAAGAGATAATGCAAAATATATCTCATAAGAAACCAGGCATCTACACAATGGCAAACAATATATGTAGAGTGAATTTGGAGAATATGAGCACCAAATCGTTTAATTGAAAATATACTACGCTAACACATTTTCCATTTTTTCCAAAGTTAAAACATTTCAAACTTTACAGTATGGATTGTCTAATGGTATATGAACAAACCTTTTACTATTTTGCTGTGTATAGAGAAACTCCAAAACAAATTTCAAAATTCCCACATTTGACTAAATCTTTAGGTAATATAGGCACAATTGCCATAAATATGGGTAGGTTGCATTATAAAAAAAATAAGAGAAACTTTCTTCTCTGCATTTATTTTTTTAAACGGAAATTCATTTTTACATAAATTGCATGTTTGGCAACTTAAAATAAAAAAGTTTAAATCTTTGTTATTGAGCAAATTCTCTCACAAAAAAATGTCAGTTAAATGTTTAGTTAAGACATGTGTTTCCCATAACACTGCGATTTCTCATGGGAGAGTTTCAACAAGCTATATGATTCGTGAGGAAAGCTTAGAAATTATGCACGGTTAAAAATATTTCAAAAAAACATATAATAAATATAATCTTAACTTATCGGCATTATGTTGCGAAATAATTGCCCTGCATCTCTTACAAAAAATTAAAAGGAATAATTATGTTTTAACAATAGCTAAGAATTTATAAATTTGAGTGTTCCAAAATACAGCTAAAATTTCTAATAATTCAAATATCGGCCACTATGTGATTCAGATAAGACATAATTCTTACTATGCATCTGCAACTTAACAGAGTGCCGATTGTATCTAAGCTTCTACTAGTACAATGCTGAGATCGACTCAACAATAGAGGATATTTATATCCACTGCTTGATAAGTAAAATATAATAGATACACCAAATTGCTTAATCCTTAAAGTGGTCCATGTGTATATTATATAGATTTAAAAGCAAAATCAATGCACATAATGAAGTATTGGTCAGGGAAACCACGAGTCATAAGTGTTATAAATAACAAAAAAATTAGAAATACGCAGAGAATAAATGCCAAGTCTTGGAATTACCGGGGCATAATTATTGAATATCCCAGAAAAAAAAGTCCATGTAGAGAAGTAGAATTCACTGTTTATAAAAGTCTGTTATGTAAACCACAGCTTAAAAGTTCCAGGAAGAAAAAGTTTAGTATATTTCAAATCATTCGACTTCTCAGTTTTGTTTACTGACAAAAAAAATAATGACATTTTGACAGCCCCCTGATGTGTAGGAATGTTACAGGAATTACTTGAATAAAGACGCTATAATAGCAATAAGTTCTACGGTGGGGAAAAGTGGCAATTCTTCAATGGTTTGTACATATTTTGTTTAAAATATTCATGATTCTTATGATTTCTTATGACACCGAACATTGCATAAAAACCATAAAATGTTATTTATTGTTTTTGATGAACTTCTGGATGGCCTAAAAGGGACATTGAAGCAAAAGCTATGCTGTCAGGTACTTCAATTCTAATTTCAAAAAGGCTCCTTACTTTATCTAATGTGCATGGCGTAAAGATTAATTGATGCAATGCGAATATCGAACAAATGAAAATATAATTCATGTTTGTAGGTTATGCACTATTTTTAATATTACAATATTTAATCAAGAATATGAAGAATGGGGACAAAATACTGATTGTCAAAATAATTTAAAAAAGCAACAGTTTTTTAAAGAGGGTCAAGTACGTATTCTATAGTTTTAAACCTTTCCCAGATTTTCCCGAGATGAGCTCGGGCAGACGAAACGTACCATTCTTACTTATCCCAAGTGTAGTCCGGGCATTGTGAAAATTTACACTGTGCAATCGGTCTTTCCAAAATAATTTTACGTGTGCTTTTTTTATGGTTTAGAATATTTGAAGAAGTACCATTCGGTGGAATTTTCTGCGAAAGGAAGACGTCCGTTTGCTGAGACACCAGAGAAGGAAACTAATCCAACACGATAGTGTATTATTTGCTGCTCAAAGAAAAAACAGTAAAGGGAAGAAGGTAAAAAGAGAAATAAGGTTGTATTGTCCAGGATGGGGTGTTGGGTTGTGTGCAGTTGCGTGTTTTCCAAGTTACGTTTAAAAAGATATGTATGTTTGAAAATAAGCATGATGAAAAATTGACACTTTTTGATACATAATCCAGAAAAAAAATAACCCGGAAGGAGTTAATAAATACATAAGCCAACATTTCTTAAACTGTGGGTCACTATAACCTTGCGTGGGTGGTCGAGCATGTCGAAAATAAAAGATTATTTAAAAACTTATTAATTTACTGAAAGGAAGCAAAACAAAATACTTTCTGACGTAACAAAAAATTAAATACTCATCTAACTGATCTAATATGCTTATAAAAATGTATCAATACTGCTCGACGTATTTGATGATTAAATTATCAATACTAGTTTAAAAATTTCTAGTAAATCCAATGTTCTTGTCATACACAAAATTTAATACTAACCTTGATAATTTGTACGGTTTATAATTAAAGTCGTATTGTAGCTTTAGAGTCAACGTACATTATCAAAACATTGTTAATGTGTGGAGAGGGCTGGGATGAAAATAATGATTTAAAATATGATCGCAAATACTGAAAGTTTAAGAAGCACTGGCATAAGTAGTTGTTATGGGAGAAATAGTCGAAATTGCAGTAAAGGGAATTGGACAACGATATAATATACACAACTCAAATTATACTTGTATGTTTGCATAAATGTTTGTGTGTGTTTGTTAATATCGGGGAGGGGTAAGAAAGAGAGTTTATAGAAGTCGTTGCTGATTAATGATGTTTGATTGTTTCTTAGCTAAATCTTTCAAAAGAATTTTGTGAGAAAGAATTTTGTTACAGTTGCAGGTAAAATGTTTATTGTTTTTAATCTTCTGAATGTGTAACGTCTCAAAACAACTTATTAAATCACAAGCTGGTATACTCGTTCTTCGCACGGGTGAACTGAAAAATAAAACTCAGATTAAAGAATAAAGAAGATTTTAATGAATTAATTTTAAGTGAATTGCAAATTAAACAAAAAAATCTTTCTGCATATCTCAGCTAAACAAAAAAAAGAAGGAAAAAAAACACCTTTTTTAATTTTAAGTATGTAGATCTAATAGCTAGAAAAAAAGATTTTTTTTATTTATAACTCCCCGTAACACTCTTGAGGATCGATTTTAAAAAATAGCTCCCTAAGCTAATCTCTGCTCAGAAAAAGTAACACGTTGTTAAAAGTTTTATTAGTGAACGCTTAAAATAGAGTAAATAATTTATATCTGAAAGTGTAATACTTTCTGTTAATATTATTTTCTGTTGTATTTATTTTATGTTAAAATTGTAATATTCGGAAGCAACACCGTTTCTTAAATTATAATGGCAAGTCAATGAAAAACAGCGAAATGTAAACAATAGAGTCAAGTTGGCAAATGTCTAGCTACTTTCATAGCTCGAGCTTTATTAAAGCTTTGTTAGACCCGCCATCTAGGGGAGCGGTGCACGTTAATACTTTATCCACCGCATTATGATTACTGCAGTTTTTATTCATACAATATTTTTTTTTGGATCACTATATTGAAAATTAAGGCATATACATAAACAAAGTACTCCACTTTGGGAAATTTAATCCGTTAGAGCTAATAAATTAATTATATTCCACTGTAAAATTAATTATATACACCGTTCACTTAAAATAAATAGTCAAATCGTTTTCTAAGGTCTTCATTGACATACAAAAACATAAGACACTTAAATTTTGACAAACTATTTTTTCGGGACAAGAATAATAATTTTTGAAATCCGCTGAAAAACGCCGTCAGCTACAAAACTATTCGCCTTCCCCGCTAAAATACTCATCATAAAACCCGTGCTGCCATATATCTTGGAAGAATGGTCTTCAAAGAATATTCCTCCTAAGTTGGTGTGGTATGGTAGTTAGGAGAAGGGGTGCTAGCTCAGGTGTCGTCCACGTCACTTGACCATGGTTCAAAATTACGTGATCCGTTGCCAAAAGTCCTCGTGTAGCTGAACAGTGCGACGCTAACATTCACTCCAAAAAATACATTTCAGTAGTTTTAATTATTTTTACACTTAAAAAAAAAAAAGCAATATCTGGCATATTCAATTAAGGGTCACTTCACGAAAATCCATGAAATAATCGATTTTTCAATTTTGATTGAAACATAAAATACCATTCTTTTTCTTTCTAATGCAGTTTAAATTTTTGCTCTAGCTTAATTAGAAGTATTTTTAATATTTTTTTAAAAGTTGTTTACATCTGTCAAACCCCAAAACCGCTGATTGCCACGCCCTCTCAAATCAAAACAAAAGACACATGCTACTTTTCAGCCTTATCAAATGGTTTAAATTGATTAAAAGAATTTATTTTGATCAGCAGCTTATCCAGGAAAGAAGTGAAGTGAATAGTTATAGATGTTTGTTTACTTACAGCCTATTTTTTACCTCCTTAAATACAACGGATTTCTGCGATCGTTTTCAATAGTGTTTTCCATCAAAAACATTAATAAAACATTTACAAAACGTTTTTTAAACTCTGGTAAGTAATAAAATGTTTAAAAAACGAAAGAGTTTGGAAAGAAATGTACAACATTCCAAACTTTTATGGTTTTAATTGTTGATAAGTCAGACAATTTCAACATAAATAAATCAGCTTTAAAATCTAAGTTAGGTAAGTTTAATAAAGAGTATGTTTCTTTTTAGATTCATTTGAATGTTTCTGTGAAATTCCTGACATTATACTGTTCTTTTGTGCTTTGAAACAACATTAATTACATAAAAATAATGTAAAAACCAAGGTATTCACATAAATTTTGGTCACCAAATCTAGGGTTTGGCTACAAAATTGTTAATATGTTGTAACTTTTGTGGTCTTATTCAAACATTTCTTATTACCAGGTTTTCTAAAACAGTAGTTAATCAAAAAAGGTACAAAATTATATGAAGTGGACACAATAGAATTTCATATGCTATGAGGTCTATTTAAAAAGTAGCAGTTGCAAAAATATTTTGCGGAGTTATGCATTTGTCACTTACACCATAGTGGTTTTGTGATTCCATGCATACATTACATAATGTGACAGAGAAAGTAACCAAAGTGTCTATGGCTTTAGCTGCTGCCGAAACAATATTTAAAAATGGATAACCAAAAGTACCAGAGGCTATCAATGGTACCTGGCTAAAAATAAGCTATATATTTCTAAATGGTGTTGTTACGGCAGTTAGTTTGGACACTGGGAAAGTTGTTGATGCTAAAATATTATCGCAGAAATGTTTGTGTAATTTTAACAGCGATGTACATAGCAATGAGTGTTCGGCAAGTTACATTGAAAATAGTAGGGGAATGGAAGTTGAAGAGGAAGAACTTTTTTTTGTATCTCTCATCACTCGCAGTCATTACACAATTTAAGATATACACAATATTTGCACTATATGGGAACTCTAAAGCATACATATCAGTTTTAGAATCTAAAGATATGTCAATATTGAACAATTAGAATGTGTTAATAATGTTGAGAAAATGATGGGAACATGACTTAGGGCCTTAAAATTAAAATTAAAAGACAGGAAGCTTAAAGACAAAAAATCTCTAGGATGCCGTAATGGCTTGACAGATGCTGAAATAAACAAATTGCAAAGTTGCTATGTTTTGGCTGTTCAAAACAACTCGGAAAATTTGTCAGCCATAAGGCAAGCTATATGGGCTATAATTTTTGATAAAATGTTCACAGGTTTGAATCTACGACACGGTTTATGCCCCATTTGATGTGACTTGTGGTGTAGATTTAATATGTCCACATACTGAAAGGTTACACATACAGGCATAAACACGACTTACCTATTGTAATTAGGAATTACATAAACAAAGTATTTAGAGGTCACTAATCTTGAACATTTATCTGGATGCTTGCTTGATAAAACTCAAAATATTAGTGAAAGCGGAAATAGTTTTTGGTGTATAATTCAAAAACTGTATTTGTGCAATTGGAAACTTCAAAAACTATAGTACATGAAGCTATATACTTATATAATCAAAGCTTCATTACCAAATTGAAAGTTTTAGATGTATTAAACATTCAACACCTGAATTTTACCAATGCCGAGAATTGCAAAATGTAGATCATCCGTGTATTAGGAAAGCAGAATAGTCAGTTTTACAATGAACCAAAGAAGCCAGAATTAAAAACAAACAATTAAAATGTAGGCAAGAAGATGATCTTGCAGATGACACTAGCAATCCAAGTTATACACTGCGGAACAATTGCTAAGGACGGATAACACTATCATCCATAGCAACCACAAAATGAAAGGAAGAAAAATGTGGAAAATTAGAATAAGTGCGGGATATTAGTAAGAAGAAGTATGGGTATGCAAATTTTTTCCACGTCTGTTCATCACGTGATAGCGTACATAACAGCTTTAAAGGTTTTGACACGTGTGGACAGTTGTTGTTTCAAGTCAAAGTTTTACAGGAAAGATTTAATAGACGAACTTAAAATTTTTGGCATGTCTTCCCGACATCACATAGATGATTTTATGCGTGGCCGAATTATTGGGAAGATCGAAGAAGAGCTAAAAATAACAGATGTTGCCAGGGAGTTCGACATCGCTCACAGCGTTGTTTCACGGCTGTGGAAGTCATTTAAAACTACTGGAATGTGTAGTAGACGGCACGGGGGAGGTCGTGTTAGAAGTACGACGCCTGCAGAAGACAGATATATCGTCCTATCAGCAAAAAGGAACAGGCGCACCACAGCTCAGCAGGTGGCAAATCAGTTTCTTGCTGCCTCAGGAAAGCAGATCTCCCGAAAAACTGTTGTCAGACGTTTGAGGGGAGGAGGACTATACGCACGCAGACCTGTTGTGTGTGTCCCATTGACCAGACAGCACCGTACTGCCCGTTTGCAATGGTGTCGTGAGCATCACTATTGGACTGAACAGGACTGGACATGCGTACTATTCTCAGATGAAAGTAAGTTCAGTCTGTCATCGGATTGTAGGCGTCAACTGATCTGGCGCGAGAGTGGTACTGCTTATCGTCCAGAAAATATCCAGGAAAAGGACCGATATCCGACATGCAGTATCATGGTGTGGGCCGGCATCGTGATCAATGGCCGCACGCGCTTACATGTGGTTGCGAATGGGACTATGACGGGCCAACGATACATTGATGAAGTTCTACTTGCTCATGTTCGTGTTTTCCGTGGTGCTGTCGGTGATAAATTTGTTTTTATGGACGACAACGCAACATGTCATCGAACACTCGCTGTTCAGGATTGTCTAGACAGCGAGGGTATTCAACGTCTCGTATGGCCAGTGCGTTCTCCAGATCTAAACCCCATTGAAAATGTGGGATGCTTTGGGAGGCAAGTTGCTGGTCGAAACTATCCTCCGACAAACAAGAACACCCTCATCCGTGCACTCACAGAGGAATGGGATAAATTGCCTCAACAGCTGCTGGATAATGTAGTGCAAAGTATGGTACGACGTGTGGAACGTTGCATCACACTCCACGGTGGACATATCCCGTACAGATACCTTTCTTTAAGGTGCCTGCTGACTTTTAGATGCATTGTTCCATTTCTCCGTACGCAGATCAAATGAACATTTTTTTTTTTTTTTCTTTCAGATGTTTCACAGCTTTTTGTACTTTCCAGAACAATAAATATTCTTTATTCTAATGTCTGAACAGTGTGGCAACTATATTTTATCCTACTAGGCCTCATGTCTCGCTTAATGTTATGCTACATAGCAATTTGTGATCCTTCCTTAGCAATTGTCCAGCAGTGTAGTTCTGGTATGCATTAGTTAATAGTAAGTTTGTACTTTAAATCACTATTTCTCAAAAGTGTAAATTTCAACACAAAAGGAACATTTTTAAAAAACTACTTATTTTACAGACCTTGAAACTTTGCACATATGTTAACACTATACAAATAAATTTTTTAATGAGAGATTTTGTCAAAAAAATTATTCAAAAAAATATTTATGGATTAAAATGTACAAGAATTTTCATCGTTTTAAAATTTTTGACGTGTTACTCTACATATGAATTTTTTAAAAAAACTAATCAAAATTTTGAAAAATGCTCCCATTAAATAATAAAAACAATACAATGAATACACAAAAAAATTCATGACTGTACAACCAGCCAATTTTTAAAAATGTTCCTTAAACTTGGTCATTTTTAACATTACGGAGATAGGGAAAATGCTGCGTGAAGTGACCCCCTTAAAATTATAGCGTTATAATTAGCTACTAACCACAAACAAATTTTGAACATTTGTCCAAATGATGTAGTGTGAAAGAGAAAGTTTATTTACTTTAAGTACCAGAATCGATAAAAGCATTTATTTTGAAAAAAGATCAATTTCTTACTACGTAATGTGCATAATAAAATCATAAAAAATGCATGAAAGAGAGATTTATAACAGCCTCTCCCTTCAAAACTTAGTTTTATTCTGAAATAAAAATAATTAGGGATTATGGTGATCACAGGAATTGATTAGAAGCGAAAGCCTTGCGTAGCCAAAACAAAAAGGGGTTATTCACAAACAAAAGACAGATATATGCCGTGGGGTTTTTTTGCAGCGCTCGCCAGAATTGCTTGCAGATGGCAGAATTTTTTCCTACTTACTTGACAAATATCCTTATATTTTCAACACTTCATACAATATCTTTATAAATTATAGCCTACGTGGTATTCTGATGTATAAGTATATTACTGTAAAGTTTCGTTAAAATCCATTCAGTTGTTTTTGCGTGAAAGACGGCCAAACATCCTCACAAACTTTCGCATTTATTATGTATATCTAGACGTATACACCATTTGAAGGAAATTAATTACTCTTATCTTTTCATTCTTCCATCAAGATGCGTTGGTAATTCGTATCTACAAAAAGTACTACGAAGCTTTCCTTGTAGGCCTTAATACTTAGGAATATATTTTTTTGGGAAATACTCTTATATAATGGTAACAAAAGCATTAAAAGATTACATTTTACTTCAGTATTTACTTTTTAAAATGTCAACTATTTATATTTCATTTGTACCTGTAGAATTTCTTCGCGCCAAAAAGTACACAGCAATAATTTCATTCAGAAACTTCAGAGCTGTTTTCCTACAAACCAACAAAATGTGTACGAAGCTATAATTTGTATCAATTGATTGGCCAATGTATATTGGAAGTATAAAGAAAACTGAACAATGCTTCAATTTCTCTCTGAACGCCTCTAAAAAAAGTAAACTCTTTCAAGATTTTCACTAAAAGATAAAATCTAATAAAAATAGCCTCCGAAGAGCTTTGTCGTTGAGAATGAAGTTCTGTGTTCAACAAAAAGCCACGAAGTGTATTTTCATTTAACTCGGCTGTGGATCCTTCAAATCTTGTGAAGCGGAGTCTCGAACAAAGAGACACAATCAAGTAAAACGACGAAGAAACAAACTTTTTTCCCGAAGACGTTTTGACACCTTTCCAATTTTTTTTCTCTTCAATGATTGGATATAGACGTGAAAGGAGAGTAAAATTCAATTAACGGATTGACGTGGCAAAGGTATTTTTTGAATGCCTCAAAAAAAGGGAGCACTTATACGGTATTTCCTCGTAACTACATATGATGATTAAAGCAATATTCGTTAATTACACTTCATTTTAGGTTACTTTATGTTTTTAATCAGTTATAAACTTTAGACGGCTTGTAATAATGTAAGCATCTTTTTAAGGTATCCGGACACATTAAAAAGGACCAAATTCGGTCAAGACAGATATTTTGTTTTTTTATTTTATTGAATAAAACTATTTTTGGCTTTTTTTGCGAAACATACTTTGCTTCGTTTCTACGTTATCCAGCGGCCAAATTATAAACAATTTTATAAATTTAAGAAAACCGAAAATGGGTCTTCGTGCTACCAGAAGTGGGCATTTAAACTGTACAAAATTGATCATAGTGATTCCGATAACTCAAATTTTACGAATATATTTCTATAAAACTTTTTGAACCTGATATTTGTGTTAATTTCTAGAGAATGTATTTAAGTATTTCTTATTGCAGGAATATTTTTGAGGTATGGCTTGTTGTTGAAATAATGAACTCATAAAGAATGTAACACTTCTTATAATGTTTACTCATTCAGCTCCAAACTTTTCAAATTTTAAAAAAAACATTAAAATTTCAGCACATTTTCTAGATAAGTGCATCTAATTTGTTTTAGTAATACTTTGACTAATATATGTTTATCTCACTTTTTTCTCTAACTGCCTTGAAGTATTTCAACAATATTGCTGAAATTTCTCTATGGTATTTTTGTAAACTTAAGGTAATTTATTTTTAATTTTGTTAGTTAAATAGTAGTATTTATTGGTAATGAATCCTAAAAGAGCATTTATAATATTTGAATATATTATTTTGTTAAAAAGTATTCCGAACATCTCTGGGTACCTTAATAACACTTAAACTATGTTTTTTTGGTTAAACATAAACAATTCAAATGTTTTATGAAAAAGAAAAGTATTTAATAATCTTTGCTTTGAGTATTTTTCTCACTTATAATCGATTTTAAAATATTTATATACCGTATAATCCGGCGTATAACGTGCACCCATAATTTCAAGCTGCATTTTTTATTTTTTAGTTATATTCGCCGTATTACGCACCCCCTTTTTTTACGAAGAAATCTGAAACATTAGTATACATTGCTATTATGTTTTGAAGTCATTTGTTCCAGGTATTATTCCAAATTTTTGAAAAAAATAGTATACTTCTAGAACTCTACATCACTTTTAGTTCATAAAGCAAGTCATTTCTTTTAAATAAACAGTATTTCGATACAAATAGAAGAAAATTTTTTTTTTATGTTCATCTCTTTTCTTATTATTAAAGCTATCGTTTTTATACCCGGCGCATAACGCTCCCCCTTAAATTTCCATCTTATTTTCTGTGTTAAAGGTGCGTGTTATATGCCTGATTTTACGGTATATACATAAGTTTATTTTAATACAATGATGTTTGTTTCCTAAATATATGTAACTCTTATTATACCATTCTAGTAATTATTCTATAAAATTTGTAATTTATTTATATAAAACATGCTAATCAACAGTCGAATTTTTAAAAGCTCATTTATTCTGTAAAAAGTCAAGTATCAGACTTAATAAAGGAAAAAAAAACTTCAAGTTAAAAAATAAGTTAAAATGTTACTTAAAAGGTTATGCAGAAGAGATTAATACTATTAATAATAGTATTAAATCCTATATATCGAGCATTTAAAAATATTATTCCACAGTAAAATCGTTAACATTTCCGGAACTAAAACAAGAAAAAATATCTTTATTATGAAATTTAAACTAATTCTTTGAGATTGTTATGAGATTTCAATTTTGCACAGTTTTGGCTAACATAAGGGGTTCTTTGCAACAAGTAGTATGGCTAAGCAAATGGAGAATGTTAAATGTGGATTTTTTATAACCTTAACCTTTTACCTACCAACTGTACTTATAAATACCACTCACTTTAAAATTACATAGAATAACCATTTTTACGAATACTCTGACGATACTTAGCAGGAATATTTCTTTTTAAATCCACTCTTCCATGATATATAGCAGCACGGGCTCTATGATGAGTATTTTAAAAAGGAAAGCGAATAGTTTCATAGAATACATTACGTTTTCAGTGGATTGCGAAGCTTGACATTTTTGTTCCGAAAAAGTAGTTAATGTCAATAGGTTTGTGTCTTTTTTTGTATGTTATTGAAGGCCTTAAGAAACGATTTGACTATTTATTGTAAAAAAAGTATATATAAATAATTTTACAGTTTAATATTTTTAATTAATTAATTAACTGTAAAGGATTAAATTTCCCAAAGTTGAGTTGTTTTTATGTATATTCCTTAATTTTCAATGTTGTGATTATATATATATATATATATATATATATATATTGCATGAAAAAAGTAAAATAAATCATACTGCAGTAGATAAAGGGTTAAATTAATTATAAAAGAAATCCCTTGATTTTTTAAAAAAAAAAACTCGAATTTTACATAAAATAATAAAAACTTTAAAATTTAAAATTGTTATTTTTTACATATGCAAAGTAAAAACCCCTTGCAAACTAATATGAACAAACATGGAGCAATTATGCAAAATTGGCCTATTTCATTCAATTGCAAATCCCTTACAGCTTTTCATATTCCCCTGGTTATTTATTGTTTAATCAACATCGTATTGAAAAACACACTCACCAGCTGCAGATAATGGACTTCATTATTTTGAACCAAGATAAAGTGACGATGATGACAGTTTAGTTAGCCAATTTCCTTTCTTACTTTTCATATCGCTCAAACCTACGTACTTGTGAGTCTTGATAATGTTTAAATTCTTCAGATCATGCTAGACAGAGCGTTTCTCAAACTGTGGGGTCCGCCTCCCTTGAGGGGCGTGGTAACTCTACAAGGGGGGCACGGGAATATTGAAAAGTTGAAAACTAAAGATTATTCAAAACATTATTAATTTACTAAAAGTAAGCAAAAAAATACTTTCTGACATAATAAAATATAAAATACACCTTTACACTGATATAATACACTTATAAAAGTATCTTTACTGTATAATGTATTTTATTATTAATTTAACAATACTAAGTTAAGAACAAGTTAGACAATTACCAGTGACCCCATGGGCTTATATTAACACTTATCTTAATGATTTGTACGGTTTATAATTAATTCCTTAACTGCCGATTAAACGTTATGCAGTTCGGTCCCCAATGCCACGGTTTTCCACGTAGGCGCACGTATTTTGATGGTTTTGGGGGGCGGGGAGAAAAGGAATAAATAAGCAAAATCCTCTGAAACAAGTAAATCGTTTGCAAAGACTGTCAAGGTCATTTTGTTGTATTCCAAAGGCTTAGGAATAATTTTATAAATAGCAGTGCGCAGAAAAGATCGTATTTCGGAAAGACGTATATATACGTCCAGAAGATTAATGCTTTGGCTGAGCGAGACGTTTATATACGTCGGTGGCACATAAGAAGTTAAAGTCGTACACACACACACTGTAGCTTTAGTGTAAAAGTATAGTATTATTGAATTCAATAAAATGTTATTGTATGGAGGGGGCGCGATGAAAATGAGGATTGAATATTGGGTCGCGAGTATTGAAAGTTTGAGAAGCACTGTGCTAGACTGTGTAATCTCATGAAATACAAAACCTGAATCCACTACTTTTCATTTATGGATCAGTGACTTAACCAACTAGAGATATCCTGTTCGAAATAAGAGCTTAAAATTCACTTTTGTACGCATTTTTTTTTAAATCTCTACATACCAATGAAAAAAGCGACTCATTCCCTCATCACAAAATTTCCGGTAGTACAGACTTGAAATTTTGTGAAAATATTTCTTTTGCTGTATAGAGATACGATAAAATCAGTTTTGCGATATCGATTCCCAAGGGAAGTTGTGAGAATATAAGAGGGTTGGGAGGGTCATAAATAAAATTTTTCGTAATTTAAATATTAGTTATCCTACAAATTTTAAATCTGGAAAACATGTTTCTTTAGTGCAGTAGAAATCTTATGAGCAGCGGTGAAATGCACCCCCCCACCCGCATCGCCGGTGCCTCAGGGTTCTAAGGGGCTCAATGCTTGACTGCCGCCAAGTACCTAAACTGTAAAATCCAACTTGGGGGCTCAAATGTACTCCGTTATGTGCCACTGCTGATGAGAACGTATTTTGCAGAAATTGAATCCCAAGAGGACATTTGAGAGATTAAGCATGGATTACAAATAAGATTCTTGTTTTGTATTCATTTGTTTTTTCGTTCGAAAGTTAACATATTTGTCTACAATGGCAGCTAATAAGATATTCAGTTCACACTTTTTAAAGAATCTTTTTGTGAATTAGTGCTCATATACACCTAATTTTTATTCTTGCTATTGAATTTCATGATATAAATTCAATATTATAGAAAAATTTAACTTTATAAAAATGAGTTAAACAGATATATGAATTAAATAATCAATTAAGTTAGCTGTGACGGATCTTTACGGGATCTTCTCATTAATCCTCTTGAGGAATCTTTGGGCTAGCATTCGCGTTTAATTCACAGTTATCCCTCTCAAGAAGAAACCCTGAGATGTAGATTAATTCGACTATATAAAGTCAGAGTTTTGTAATTGTAGGAGGAAAGAGTCGAGAAACTGTTACAGTCGCCACGAAGGAGATAGAAAAAAGTTTATTTTCACAGAAAAAGTTAAAGAGCGGTGTTTCCTACTGTATTAAATTAGTGGATTGGGGATTTGTAGTCAACGATAGATTACATTAAATTAAATTGGTCACTTGCGCTTGTTTACTTAATGTTTATAGCTTTCTCCCTATCTCTCTTAGGACATTCACTTAAAAGGTTAATCTGTTATTGATTAGTGTGCTTGAGTGAAATAAATATTGGTTATAATGGAAGTTATTGGTTCTGCTTTTAATTTTCCCACACTCTTAGTTAGGTAAGATGGGGAAGGAGCAACTTCAGGGGTAAGTCGTTCACACATAGTGCTCTAAAAAAAGTTAAGTAATGAGAGAGAAAAGGAATTCATTGAGCTCTATAATATATTTGTTTTATATAGCTCCTACAAGCAGAGGTATATATTTTTGTGTCGATTATCGTTTTGTTGCATTAAGGCGTGTTGGAAAGCTAAAATCACATTTTTTGACAATTTGAGATTTTTACATTTTTAAATTGTATAGATTTTAACCTTTCTAAAAATACATTACTTCAACCTCTAGGGTAATTAGAAGCCCTAAAACCCTATTTTTAAGCAATCCTAGAAATTGGGCCACGCCCATTTGAATGGCGAAAAATGTAAACAAAGTTATCCGTTTTTGCTTAAAATTTGAACTCCTGATATAAACCAAAACGTGTATCTTTTATTCTAAATTGAGACTTTTTTTTATTTTATAGCGAAGGAGAAGTCTCACTGTATACATTAAACTCAATTTATCTATAAATGTAAATTTTGATGTTCGATGTATCTTTTCTAGGAAACTACTGTTCACAGGTATGTAAATTTTTTATGATATATTTATAATGATAGCTAATTTATTCTGAAACAAGCTTTTTCTAAGAAACTCAAAATTTCCTTTTTTACAATTTTTTATATGAAAAATGGGTCAAATTTCGCAATGTTTCATAAAATATCTCATGAAAAAAATCAAAATGAGCTAAAAGCTTATTTCAGCATAATGAGAAAGGTATACTTTAAATGTATGAAAAATTTCAAGCATGTACATATAGCCAATTTTGAGAAAAAGTGCATCGAAAATAGCCAATTTAATATTGTCAGTATATTTATACATAGAGAGAGGCCTCCAACTCACCTTAAAAGGTTAATCTGTTGTAGATTAGTGTGCTTGAGTAAAATAAATATTGGTTATTGGAAGTTTCTGGTTCTGCTTTTAATCCTCCCACACTCTTAGGTAGGCAGGACTTAGAAGGAGCAACTTCAGGGTAAGTCACTCACATAGTGCTCTAAAAAAAGTTAAGTAAAAAGGTAAAAAGTGAATCCATTGAGCTCTATAATATATTTGTTTTATATAAATCCTACAAGCAGAGGTATATATTTTTGTGTCGATTATGGTTTTGTTGCATTAATGAAAATGAAGAAAATTATTTTTAACAAAACGTAGAACCATCTATCTGTTGTAATTAGGAAGAAAAATTAAATAATAATACATATTGAAACAATATGGTATACAAAAAATAATTAACTATTTTTTTATAAGTTAACCCTTTATCTACCTAATTATGATTTACTGCAGTTTTTTTCATGCAATATTTTTTTTGGATCACTACATTGAAAATTAAGGGATATTTATAAACAAAATGCTCAACTTTGGGAAATTTAATCCGTTAAAGCTAATTAATTAATTAAAGATATTCTACTGTAAAATTAATTATGTACACTGTTCACTTTAAATAAGGGGTTGAATCGTTTTCTAAGGTCCTCATTAACATACAAAAAATAAGACACATTTTGCATTAACTATTTTTTCTGGACAAAAATGATAATCTTTGCAATCCGCTGAAAACGCCTTCAGCTGAAAACGCAATTTCTGCTATAAAATTATTCGCCTTCCACGCTAAAATGTGCACCATAGAACCCGTACTGCCATACATCTCGGAAGAGTGGATTTCAAAAAATTTTCCTGTTAAGTATTATCAGAATATTCGTAAAATTGGTTATTCTATGTTATTTTAACGTGAGCTCATAAGTACCGTCGGTAGATAAAGGGTTAAGAGAAACTACAAATTTACTTCCCTCGCCTTTTATTTACTTGTTTATTATTATTTTATTTTGTGTGTGTGTGTGAATAATTTTCTGATATATATATATATATATATATATATATATATATATATATATATATATATATATATATATATATAGTCAACATAAAAAATTACCATAATTGTGGAATACCGATTATAGTCCCAGGGAGCCTATTTTTACCTGAATATTTTAAAATAAATTTCTGCACTCTCTCTCTCTCTCTCTCTCTCTCAGAATTCAAATCAGAAGGAATCATACATATCACCATTACATTAACTTTCACCCTAAGACAAATATCGCCCTTCTCAAAGAAAGCATTTCCCGGAAAATAGGAAATTGCAAGAGTTATCTTAAGAGCATTCCTCGTCCTCTTTCGACAAGAGTTTTACAAATCAAGAAGAACATCGTCGCTCAGGAATGTAATTATAATTAAAATGCAATTGCTTTTCGCTTTCCCAAGGTAAGACAAGCGTGAGAAATATTCAGGCGCAATAAAGTTACTGAAATTAAGCAAATGACATATATTTGCAACTAATTATTCTGAGAGTCCTTTGAAATGGTTTTATGCAAGAATTGGTTTTGAAACTATTGTTGCTCGATTTGTATCTGAATAAGTTATCATACAGTAATGGGGATACATTAGAATTATCAAATTACATGTCTTGGCACAATTAGTTTATTTTTGTGGGTTTTGAGTGGTATTAAATGTTTGTTTTGAAGTTGTGTATTAAATGTCTGTGATAATTTTGGGTTAAATATCTAATTAATCTGTTAGAGGGGTAATGAAGCTAATCATATTTTAAGATAACGTTTTGGAACTGTAACCTGATGTTCTATGTATCAGGAAGTTAAATTAGCTTATTTAATTAACTTAATAATGCCTTTTTTATTTTAATATATAATATATATTTATTCATATTTTGTACATATGTCTTTTACTTGATCTCTTTGGCTGAAGAAAAAGTGAAGAAACCTAAAAGAAAGTATACGTTTCCCAAAAAATTTCCATAATATGAGTGAATAAAAAATTTAGTGAAACCAAAATGTGAGTGAAATTAGACATAGTTTTCTTCAAGACATTTAATTTATTTGTAAATTCAGAGTAATTAATAAGAATATATATATATATATTAGGATTTCAAAGTCAGCATGTTAGTGGTCTTGCTGTGAAGATTATATCATAACACTCATATCACAGTTTACATTTTTTCCACACACATCTCGAAAATCTTACACATTGTTGACAAACAACCAAATTAGAGCCTAGCAAATTTACATTTTTGACAATCAACCAATTCAAATTTTACCATATTTGATTGTCGTCATTTTATACTTGTCTTTTCTGGCTGGTTTAAAAGTTAGCTCAAAAGATGTGTTTATTTACATTCGAATTTTTTAACTTGGTGAATAATTGATTTTCATTGATGTCAAGACGCTTGATTCTCTTGGTAAATGCTCTGTGAGTAAAGAAATTTTGTTAAATTATTTTTTGAAAATACTTTTCTTATGTAATTGTTTTAGGATTTTTCTACTTTTGTTACGTAATTGTTTTGCGATTTTTCTGCATTAAGAGTTTGGTAGAGTTTGTTACATAATAGTAGTGAGTGGTTTTATCATACTCTCTGAGATTTTACATATTCTGAATTTTTGTTTATTTTATTTTATTTGGTTTTTCCTACCGAGTTGCAAAGGGGGAAGGTTCGCGCCTTCAAACTAGGTTAACCCCATATATTCGGTCCTAAGTCCGAAATTGCTTTCTGACACGCTAGGTTCTTCTTTTTGTAGTTACTTTTTTATTTTTCTATAATTTTGATCTTCGTGTTTAGCTTTTATATTTTTATTACGTTATTTCTTGTTATGTTCATTATCTATTATTTCTTGTTTTTGATATATAATACAAATTTCTTCCATATATATATATATATATATATATATATATATATATATATATATATATATATATATACATAAACTTCGCGTCAGACTGACCCCTTAACCGAATCATCTGCTCATGCACCCCAGCGCCTAAGATGAAACTGAACTGAGATAGGCACAGTAGGCCTTGGCTCTCATGAGCTGTTGCGCCACTGAGTTCAGTTCCAGTATTTTCAGTTCAGTGTATTTAGTTAATATTTAAATATGAAAATGTTTCTAATGTTTTAAAAAATCTAAGATTAAAAATGTATACAAAATGTTATAAAAAAAGATATCCTTTTTTGTCAAGAAAAACAACAGATGTACAATGATATACAGATTTCAGAAGATTGAAGCATGGGAGATATATTTTTTAAGAAATTAAATATATGTATATAAAAGATTTGCATATAGTTCATGTACCACCTTTCAAAGAGAATATTTCAAAGGACATAAAGAACTTGATGCATGTCATTTCCATAATTTAACACATTTATACCTTTCAGTTAAAATTTATAACAAGTGTGAAATAGTTTCTGAAATATTATAAGACAAATGAGTTCAGAATTATTACTCAAAGGGGAAAAAAAGAGGCTTATTCACACACACACAAATTTATATGTCTAAAAATATAATTAAATGTGGTAAATTGTGCATAAGTCGTAAGTGATGTAATGAAAAATATACTTTTATTGTATTAATTTATTTCAAGTTATCTCCTTTTTTATAATAAAATAGTTTTTATACGCAATATTTATGTAACTTATGTTTATTTTCTTGATATTTTAATTTTATACACATATTATTGGTTGATTTTAATGGTTATGCACCTTTAAACCGATTTTGAAGAATGTAATGGTTCCAACGTATATATACATTGGAATAAATTTAAACAAATGCATACGATTAAATTATTTTTATTATTACACAGATATAAAACACACTTCATGTTCTTAAAGGTATAATATCCTTTGGTTCATAGGTTATGTAAATATTTGCTTTTGTTTTTTGATTAAGACAGGAAGAATTTATGCACAGAAAATATAACTATAAAATGTGGATTATCAAATATCTTATTTTTAAAACAAGAAAAAAAAACAGTTTTTCACATTTTTTAATCAGTATGAACAAGTTAAATCATATTTGCTGTTTAAAATAACTGTTTGTTTTTTACGTTGCAAATAAATCCAAATAATAGTTGTTTATATTATTCATCGCCAAAGTTCAACAGTTTGTGATGTTTGCAAGCCAGCTTGAGTTAAGAAATAAAAGTTGATTCACAGAATAAAATAAAGATCAAACTATATTTATATTCCTCCCATTTCCTATTTTTTGAACTCATGCGGGCTTTAAAAGGAAAGTTTTGTAAAAAAATAAAATATATCCTATATAAAAGGCTCAAAGTTTGAAATGCAGTGCGAGAAAATTGCATACACGACGTTTCAGCCTGCAACTACATGAACTCTCACGAGAGTTCTATTGTAATGCAACACGGAAGAAAAACAACATTCAGACAGAATACGAATATTTTACATATCTTTTTAGCTTTGTCTTTTTTTCTCCTTAGAAAAGAATGATTAGAATCAGGCACTGTATGTGCAAAAATTTCTTTTTTATTCAAAATGTAGAAATGTTCGATGAATGCAATAATTTCGAAATAGCTACCACTAAATTACATTCATTTTTCTTCTTCTTTTTTGCCTTTATATGTTTTATTACTTTAGGTTACGCTAATCCTTACTAAAACCATCAATTGAGGAAAATATAGGAATTCATTATAATTTAATTATTTTTCAGGATAATCAGTATAAGAAAATAGAAAACCGAATAATGCAATGTTTCGAAATAGCTCTTGTAATAATCACAACATAATCTTCCTGACTTATGTTTATGATTTTCTGTTTATGTTTTCAATAACATTTCATTGTGTTTTCAATAATATGTTTTCATAACATGTATTGTTTTGATATCATAAGACATGATTAATACAGTTACAATATATAGTGGAGTTATTTTCCTACCCATATTGGTTCAAACCAATTTCATTTTAAATTCTTTTTTTTTTCCTATTTTTCTAACGAATTTTTAAAAACAATCTTTTTATGAAAGTCAATAGAAGCAACTAATGTCTTTGAAAGATTTTTTTTCTCTCAAAGAATCATTTTGACGCATATCGGTATGGTATACTTCCCTTTAATGTTTTCTCAAATTGCAGAAACTGCACTTACAATGAATTAATCCTGTACTTTTCAGCTCAATATTCCTTAAATGTTTTTACGATTCAAAACCAAAATATGATACATAGAAACTTTTGTGTTGAAATTTTGAAGTTCATATAATTATAAATTATTGTGTGTTAATATTAGCAATAAATTAGCGATTCTCAAATTGTAGGCTACGCCCCTTAGGGAGACGTGATAGCTATACGTGGAAGGATCATTTTAAAGAATCGAAAATGAAAAATAATTTTAAAAAAAATATTTATTTAATGAAATGAAGCATAAAACCCAAACATACATACTTTCTGACGTTATAAAATTAAAATACACGTTTACATTAACCTAACACATTTATAAATGTAGAAAGGAAAAAAACATAATATGTGGCTGTTGTGGCTAATGCTACCTGTCTGACGTAGTCAGAACGAGGGTCACGAAATTCATCGTGGAAATGGGCTAGAAGAACGCCTGTCGTTGGCCTAGGCCTTGAGCACCATACAGGTGACAGTACGAATTAGTTCGGAGAAATTCCCCAACGGGACTATAGATGGCGACACCACATGTCTCCACCTCCACAATTTCGGCATAGTACTGAAAGAGAGGAAAATATTCTCCAGTCCTCTGCACTCGTGATTCAGGCCACAAGATTTCAGACCCACTGATTTAACGAGTACGTATTCCGTGTGTACTCGGAGGGTATTTGGTGGCATTTAGCATCGAAACCAGGCCTTCCAGTCTGGAGTCCGGTGCTCTAACCACTAGGCTACCCATGACCAGAAATTTAGTATTCATCCAACTACTTATAAGTGATTTACTTAAAATATCTATTACTTAAAAGTAACACACAAACAAAATTTAATTCTTATCTTAATAACCATGCGTTTTATAATTAAAACCGTATTGTAGTTTTGTCGTCAAAGCACATTATTATTGCATTCAGTATATTGTTACTTAAGGGTGAGGGCAATAAAAATTAAGATTGAAGATTGAATCGCAAATATTTAAAGTTCAAGAAATGCTGCCTTAAATGAAAAGGCCTTCAATATTTAGTTGAATTACAATTTGCGCATGATTGCGACATTGTTTTAACAATTACAAGAACATACCAAAACTTTAAAATTTAGTGTTATAAACTGGATAGTAATCTTATTTATATCCTACATTAAAGGGTTTTCTTTTAAAATTTTTACCTTGTATTTAATGAGTTTGAACTTGAAAATCATTTCATATCTATCAATTTTTTTTCTTACAAAATAAATAAGAAGACATTTACATTATTTCATTTATATATAAATTGAGGTCTAGACGTAGATAAAACCCCTAATTTCCACTTATTTTTATACACAATAATTTTTCAGCATTTTTTTAATTCAAAGTCATAGTAAAGTTTATATATATATTTTTTTACTATAACATATAGTCGTTTCTCAAATTATGGGATGGGCACCCACCCTAGGGCACCTCGTAACCCTACATGCGGGGTGGGGTTGAGATCGTACAAGTCGAACATGTGACGAACCCCCTGGGTCACACCTTGAACACCAAAATTAATTTGAGGCAAAGAACCACTAAGAGCCATTTTGAATAATAATAATATTTATTATTATTATTATTATTTTCTCAAAAATCTCTGATAACATATAATACGATAATGTTACGCGCTTAAAGGGATTTGCCTTTATATTAAATTAAATTACTAAGAATACAACTAACTAATAATCCAGCTCAAACTCAAGTAAGGTTTACCGAAACTGGAGATCCGAGAAACACACGTATTCGAATTCTTAACTTTCATTAACTTTAACTAAGTCGCTTAAACTGACGCTTATTATAAGCGTACGTGAATTATATTTACCGCTGGCTTATATCAGCTTTCTGGTACGTCTCGCAGCACGACGTCTTCACGAATTTAATCTCCTTGAATCTTCTTGTAATGCGTTTAAATTTACTGGCTCAATAGCCTTCAGTCATCTCTCTTGCTATCTAGCAACTCTCTACTTAAATACCTTATCTAATTTAAATATCCCGTTCATCTTTTTGGAGTTGATTGGAAATAAACGCGAATTTATATTCCCCAGAAAGACGCCTAAGAAGATTAGTGGAAAGGTTCCGTACAGATCCGTCACAATTATAAATGATTCTTGAAAAAAAATATTTATTTCTGAAAAAAAAAAGCTCAAAACAAAATACGTCCTGAGCTATAAAAATAAACATAATAGTTACCCTAGTAGTTAAAGAGTAACTTAAAATAATTATTACTTAAAATCAACATAAACAAAATTTAATACTTATGTTGATAATTTGCACGGTTTATGGTTAAGGTCGTATTTAGCGTCAAAGTACATTATTACTTTTTTCAGCACATTGTCATTGTATGGCGATTACAAAATACCTTTTTGAAAATCGGGACCTTTATTTTTTTTATTTTTTATAAGTGCTCAAAAGATTTCGATGTTACATTTTTATTAATCGTCTAGGGGTAGTTATAATCTTAGTTGGTAGTTTTTACAGCTGTTCTCGGTCTTTTTTGTGTTCGGATTATTCGGAGTTCATATGTGTTAATCCCTGAAATATTTCTTTTGACATTATTTAACCCTTTCGCTACACATCCCACGATTTCCCCGGGCAACGTAGATGTAGCAAAATTTGCGCAACTCACGATTTCCAAGGGTATACAATTTTTCCTACTATTTAGCTGTGCAAATATGATGTTTTTGTTTATGTGTTTTCATTTATGTTTTTATGTTCATATTTTTATGATCTAATTCTATACTTTAAAATAAAAGCTCTTTTGCAAAATTGACTCGTATATTTTAACTCTAAAATGTAGATTTAATACGTAAATTTGAAATACGTAATAAGGAAATACGCAATTTTTAAAACCTACTATAATAAAATAACTACGTAGCAAGTCGGTCAAGCGTATGGATTGAAACCGGACACACACATACAAACATTATGAAACAACAGGAACTAAACAGTCGCTTGTCTTATTTGCTAGTATCTTGTTTTCTATATACAAGCAAGCTTATTTACAAAACTCTCCTTTAAAAAAAAGGGAAATTTTTGGCTAATGGAAACAGAAGAATACTTAATTGTAGAGTAAACGAGAGAAATAAGATAGAACATAAATTTAACTTAAGTTCAAATCTAAATCTAAAAAGGCGTATCTCAAATAAATTATCATAAATATAAAGTACTGTTATCCTAACTATCACTTCATATCTGCGTCATGACTGTGTGTGAGTGTAATCACATACATCCAATTATTTATAATTTTATTTCATTTTTATAAATTACGGGAAATAACATGGACTCATTATATCAAACATAGTAAAGTTGTATTAAATGGTATATCTCAACTTTCAGTTCTCAACAACTTAAAGTTGTATAAATGGTATACTCCGAAAAAGTATATCTCAACTTTTTTTAGGTGTATATAGGTAGTGTATCAATCACCATTGTGACGCAACGGAAATCTTTTCGAACGAGTTTCGAAAACATGTGATTTTATTTTGTTTTGTATATGAAATACAGCATCCAGTTGAAATTTTGTGATTTTTTTAATGTGAAATTTATGCAGTATTTAATGAGTTTTTGTGTGATTTTCCTCGCAACTTAAGAGTATATTTTTTAATTACAGTCTTAGGGGAAGTTTCAGGTAGGCAGCAGTTTATTTTTAAAAGTTATTTGATATTTATATTTTCTTTTCTGTAATAAAATTCTAAAATTAGAGAAAGAAAACATTACTATATGTCCAGGGAGCATTTTGTTCAGTTAAGTATAGTGTACATTTTGATGATTATATTAAATGAAACAAAATACTACGATAGTAAGCATTTTTTAATTATTCTTTATATATTTTAATTGCTTTTTGGGCTGCAAAAAGATGAAATGAAAATAAATAATCCACTTTATTTATATTTTTAAAATGAGTCTTAAGGAATTTCAAGAAATTTTAAAAAAACATTTTATTGCGATATTTATTATTGGTGCGAAGCTCAAATAAAACGCTTTCGAAGAGAAAGAACAAACAAATCAAATGTATCTCACTTTAAGATATAATGATACAAGCAATGTAGTATCCTATCAATTACTTATGAAAAAAAGTTAAGATTTAATTGCTGAAAACATGTGTATCCAACTCTAAAAAAATAATAAAACTCTTCCAATTTTGCCTTACAGTAAAACATATGCTTGTCTTGTGAGTTAACTGCATGAGTAAGAGCCTTAGTTGGTTTATATTATTCTTATCCTATTAAAAACTGTTTTGAAAGAATTTTGTGCAATCTGACATATAAAACAGTTTGTAAGAATAATGAATGGAATCATATCTTCCTATAATATAAAAAAAAGTATATTTACGTTCATGACGGTCTATTATTCTATTCTTCATACATAAATTATTTAATTTTGAGAAGTTAAATTATTCACACTCTACGTTAGGAAAACTTGTCTTTTCAACCAACCGAACAGTCATCTAATAAGATTTTTCAATGTTACAAAATAATAAATTTGTAATTCATAATTTAGTTTTGTTATGCATATTATTTATACCGTATCTTTCGAATCTAAGTCGCATTTTTCTTCCATCGGCAATGGAAATGATAATCGGGTACGGCTCTGAGTCGAAGACGTAAAAATTCAGAGGAGAGCTGAAATTACACATGATACTGATGGTTGGAGCAATTACAGGTGCATGTACGTACAGTCTAACATCTATATTATGAAAATCTATTTAGCGATTTTTTCTATAAAGCGAATTTTTTTCCTGGAACCAAGAACATTTCACTATTTTCTTCCTAAAATATTTTCCCGATAGCGAAGTTCCTTTTCTATATAACGAACTTTTTCTCTTGTAAGTAGTTTTTTTACCCGTATTTTTAACGTGTTTCTGGACATTTCAAATTATTCTCTATTTTAACCCGTTTTATGGTAGGAATAAATTTTGAACTGGTTTCATTAGGTACCTAACTCGCCAAGAGCAATATATTTTTTGGCGTTTCATCAACTTTTAACCCTTTAAACTTACAATTCGTTAACTTTAATATAAAATTATTTTCTTAATGTTGAAAATATAATGTACTCCTCTACAATCCTTTTTCTTATTTTCCCTGCAGTTTTTCCTTTTCTCTCTCTTTTTTAATGATACATACAAAATAAATAGATATTAATTTACAAAAGGTATGGATAAATATTTTTTCAATATGTAGTGTTTATAAAGTTAAAATTTGTTTTATGTGGTTTATAAAATTTATTGAAAAGTGCACCTCTATGTAACGAACTTTACATATAAAAAAAATTTCGGGATTCAGCGACTTCTCGTTAAATAGAGGTCCGACTGTGTTTAAAAATACTTAATGCTGTTAAAATAAATTATTTATTCACTTCTTATTAGTTTTCATTTTAATTTTAATTTTAGATTTGTAAATATTGGTTTTTAATAACATATTTTACTTTCTCTCTTTTTTTTATTTTTCACAAAATCGTGTTAAAATATTTAGAGAGATGTTGAGTTGATGATGGCTTAGATTGGAATACATATATAGTAGTAAAATATAATATTAAATTTAAACAGCATTCTGCAAACAACTTTACCAATGGTAATGTATTAACTTATGTCAGTGTTTCTCAAACTATGGGGCGTATTTTCCTAGGGGAGTCAAATAACGCTACGAGGGGGGTACGAGCCTATTTAAAATCGAAAACAAAGGACTATTTAAAAAGTATATTGATTTACTGAAAATAGACAAACAAAATACATTCTGACATGTTCACGATTAATCAGTATATTTGCATTCATCAAAAAATATTACAAATACCGTCGGACCTCTATATAACGAAGTCGCTAAATCCCGAAAAAATTTCGTGATATGGATCCAGTTTCGAACAAACATCGATTTTGTAATTTACCTTTGTATCCTTGGTCAGCAAAAAACTTACGTAATGTTGGAGCTTTGCATTTAGCTTGAACAAAAAGATTGGTAGCACCAGTAAAGCATTCAAAAAATTTTAACCTTTTAACTTGGTACTGTATGTTTTGAACAACTATACTCTTCATCGTACTTCAAAACGGAACCCAATCAGATTTAATGTCGTTACTTTGTTCGAGAGGTTCATCTTTTAATATACTTTATGTCACATAAAACGAATTTTAGATTCATAAACACTATATATTTAAAAAGTAATTAATAACACATTTTTAAATATTAATCTATGTTTATTTTACATATCTTACCCATAAAAAAAGAAATAAAAACTGCAAGGAAAACAAGAAAAAAGAATAACGAAGAATACACTGTGTTTTCAATATTAAGAAAATAATTTTATATTAAAATTAATGAATTTTAAGGACATTTTCTAATTTAAAGCATGCAAGTAATATTAAAAATACATTATTTCATAACTAGAGCACGGGGACACGGGAAAATTTCGCTGAGTCTGAAAGGGGATATCGAAGATGTTTCTGATGAACTGGACAATGCGGGTTAAAGGTTGCATTTCGTGGATGAAACGTCCAGAACTCTATTGCTCTCGGCGAGTTAGGATCTAATCAAACCACTTCAAGATTTATGACCACCATAAAATGTGTTCGAGAGAGAATAACTTGAAATATTCAGAAATATTTTATAAATAGGGAGAGAAAAAATTGAATCACAAAAGGAAAAGTTCATTATACAGAAAATGCACGTCGCTGTAGAGAGTTTATTTTACGAAGAAAATCGAGAAATGTTCAATTTCATAAAAAGTTCGCTATATAGAAAAATTCGCAATATAGAGGTTCGACTGTAATTATATATTACGTAATTCTCACTGGAAAAAATGTTTTTCGAAAATAAATACGAAATATTAGTATTAATGACAGATACTATTTCACAAGGTAAATGTAACTGAAATTTAAATATAAATTAAAACCCATAAATGTATTAAATATTAAATTTCTAAGAAGCGCAAGTGGGTAAAACTGAGTATACAATACTGTAAGCTTTGCAAGTAACGTTTACAGTTCTATAGGGTGTTTTTTTAGAGGTATAGAACTTTAAATTGCAATAAAACAACGATGAATATTCGATTGACAAGAATTTTTTTTATTCGAAAGATAATCTTGTGGCATTACATTTTAAATATGATTTCTGGCATATGACTGCCACGGCTGGCTCGGATGTAGTCCAATCTGGACGTCCAATTTTCGATGACTTTTTCCAACATTTGTGGCCGTATATCGGCAATAACACGGCGAATGTTGTCTTCCGAATGGTCAAGCGTTTGTGGCTTATCCGCATGGACCAATGACTTTACATAGCCCCACAGAAAATAGTCTAGCGGTGTTAAATCACAAGATCTTGGAGGCCAATTCACACGTCCAAAACGTGAAATTAGGCGGTCACCAAACGTGTCTTTCAATAAATCGATTGTGGCACGAGCTGTGTGACACGTTGCGCCGTCTTGTTGGAACCACAGTTCCTGGTCATCATGATTGTTCAAGTCAGGAATGAAAAAGTTAGTATTCATGGCTCTATACCGATCACCATTGACAGAAACGTTGTGACCTTCATCGTTTTTGAAGAAGGATTCCACCAGCCCATAAAGCGCACCAAACAGTCAGTTTTTTTGGATGTAACGGTGTTTCGACATACACTTGTGGATTAGCTTCACTCCAAATGCGGCAGTTATGTTTGTTGACGTAGCCATTCAACCAGAAGTGCGCTTCATCTCTAAACAAAATTCGCTTATGAAAATCGGGAACAACGGCAATATCGTTTTGGGCCCATTCGACGAATCTACGCCTTGCTTGATCATATTTAAAATGTAATGCCACAAGATTATCTTTCGAATAAAAAAAAATTCGTGTCAATCGAATAATACATCGTTGTTTTATTGCAATTTAAAGTTTTATACCTCTAAAAAAACACCCTATATAAACTAATTCTTAATAGATATTGTAAATGTAATTCATTTCTATACAATTTAACTGAAATTCAACTTGCTTCTGAAGCTTTTGACCAGACAATCTGCTTTTATGTTCCATTTGAAGTGTTGAAAGATAATTTCAGCTTCTCACCAAGTGCGAAACTAAAATTCCTTAGGCCGGATATAGTCAGATACGAATGGAAATTATGGATGTGGGTCGACGTGTACAGTTTGGAGGTGCCTTTCGAGAATCAGAATTGAGTCATCTCAGATGCATCTGAATTGTTAAGCAACGGGTAATGTATATTAACAAGAGGATTTCTAGATTTCACCAGTGTACGGGGGGATAAGATGGTGTGGAAATGGTAAGGGTTATTCCAAGAACCTACGATAGTATGCCACAAAGTTCATATTGTATTGGTATTTTAAATATGTGTATAAGTCTTAGAGAATACAATTAAAAATAGTTTCTAGAAATTTATATCTTTAATTTTGGTTCATCTCCAGCACCATTAAATATCTTTCCTTTTTATGTTTGTTAGTATAATCGTTTCACTTATTTTTTCTCAAATGCATTTTGTTTTGTAAGTTATTCAAATAATAATAATCTCTGTTTTTATTTTAGTTTTCTTATAACTAATCATTTGTTTTTATTAATAGTTGCCCTGAGAGAGAGAGAGAAAGACAATTTCTAATTTTTTATATTTACTTTACATAAACGTAAAAAATAATAAATATTTTACATAAACAAAATGCAATTTTTCAAAGTTACAAACATTCTAAATGATTCGTCACTTACTTATTTCCTCTCTTTTGTCAATCCTCTCTTTTGTCAATTTTATAAATTAATATTAAAAATGTGAAATTCTCTACGAAGGCAATTATTGAATTTTTTTATCAAATCCATTTAGGTATTCTCTTCTATAAAAATATTATAAGATCAAATAGAATAAATAATAGTAAAAATTTTGTAATACTGCGACAATACAAAATGAATTATGCAATGATTCAACAAGATATTGGTATTTTGATTAAAACTTTTCTGAAAGGATTTCAGTGAATATATTGTAGGTTATTCCATTAAATGAAATAATATTCTTTGATTTTGTTGCTATAATGATCATCAAGTTGATATAAATATTCCCAAAAGACTTTCTTAAAGTATGAAATGAGTTTTTATATTACAAAATATATCCGATGCAAACAATAAAAATATTTTAAAGAAAAATCTAGATAACAATAAGTCAAAAGTTGTATTTTTTTAAAAAATCTATTCAATTGTCTTTATCTAAACAATGGACTACTAATTCTCGTGGGTTAAAATTTTGAAGTACAGAAAAATCTTTTCAGTAAGAAATTTTACCTTTAAGTACAAGGTGAGATGATGAGGCGATAATGTGTTTTTAATCTTAATGCTCCTTTAGTAAGCTCATAATAAAATTACAATATTTCTTTATTATTAAATAAAGCCATTAACTGCATAATACGAAAATTTGCATCTACATTTACATATGAGCATTTATAGCCCGATACGTCTATTAAATAATACGTCGTCTATTAAATAATAATAACGTCTATTTTTATAAATAATTCTGAAATAAATAAAGAACTAATTATTTTCCTCTATGTATAAAGTTACGAGAACACAATTAGTTTTGTTCCTTCAAAAACGTAATATAATTTTATTTCATTAGCAGCACTTATACAAAAGAGTTTAAAAATCATTTCCGAAAATTATTTATTGATATATTTTGAAATTTTATACTTTAACAAAGTTTCTAGTTAAATCATCAAGCTAAAGCAAAAAGTGTCAGAATGTAAAATACTCAACCATTTAAAGCACAGTGGGAAACAAAGCACTAAATAATTCCTCTAAAAGAAAATTGTAAACTTCTGTTTCTAAAATTGAATTCAATGCTTACACAGAGACAAATTGGACAGTATAAAATAACAGCAAAAATAATTTTTTAGGTTCTCTTATAATTTTGTTTCTTCATCACTTTATTCTAGATTGATCGAAAATCGCTACTCAGCAACATAAAAGAAAATGAAAGATATGATGAAAAATGTAAGTTTTAAAAAGAAAAGTAATTCAACAAAATACAGCTCACGGACTTTAAAAAACTGTCACTAAAATTAATTTCTCCATGGTTAAACATTTCAAACATTTACGAGAAGCTATGAATTTCTTGTCTGCGAAAAAATTCTACTGTAAGACAAATAATCGAAATGAAAAAATAAAAAAGAGCATAGGAACTCATTGTTTTAAAAAGTAATAAACAGGAGATCAAATACTTGAAAAGTAAGATTAAAAGAAGTGAAAGTGTCAAGAAAAAAAATCTTATCTTTGTTTCTTTGAAATAGTACAAAATAAGAACTCTTTATTTTAACATTTAGTGAAAAGAAAATATATTTAACACATATTTCTTTTTTTTAAATGAACAGCAAGAATCATATTATAGCATTAATAAGTAAATGTTTAAACCTTGGTATTCGGAATATTTTGCTAATAATATATATATATATATATATATATATATATAAATAACACTTAGTGACGTTATTCAGAAAGCCTCGATTTAAATGGTATCAGTCTTTTTTTTAACCAATGATAGTTTTATAGAAATCCTAAGAAAGTAATAAGCAGGAAATATTCAGAGTAAAATAAAAGTTATAGGAGGAATTTTTGGATACATCTGAAATTTTCCATTGATGTGCCGTTAAAACTGATTTCCAATCAAAATTTATTTAAATTTAAACAAGTATCATTATTAATAAATGTAACAAAATACACACACTTGGAAATTTAATTACATGCATGACACCAGTTTGCATAACATAATTTCGCAGTTGATTACCACATTATATCTTGCTATTCAAGAATGTTTAGTTGCAATTGTATTAGAAATGATTTTGTTCCCCTCCTCTAGCAAAAAACATATAATGTGTATTATAAAGACTTGTTATTATATGTATATATATATATATATATATATATATATATATATATACATATATATGGTATGATAAAATAAAAGTAAAGAAGTTCTAGAACCTACAGTGTTAAAGAAGGAAGAAATTGGAATTCACAAGACACAACAATGTACGTACAAAAAAGCCTTTGGACTAAACTGGAGACTTATTATGATTTCTAAATCTGTTGCTGAATTAGGCCAGCAATTTAGGATTAGCAATGCTTTATTGATCTAACCTTCCCCGTACAGCAGATATTTTCGACATAATAGGAAAAAAAGTAGAGACAATTTGAAAAATTAAGCCTATTTTTTCTACCATGTGGATGATGAACCTAACAATATATTAAAATTAAATTAAGATAAGCGAACAAATATGAATCTCGCAAAGAGAGGAATAATAAAAAAAATAGGAAAAAAGATTTGGATAAAAAAACTTATATGTAAAATAAAAATTTTGGGGGAAAATCAAAAAATTCAACCTTCTCCGTTAAGATCCCTCTTGAAATGACTTAAAAGATTGGAACTTCAACACAAGAAGGAAAACCGTGGCGCCACCTGGATAGTTATTTTGCAAGTAAACTAACTACTGAGATATTTTAAAATAAACAAAACATAAGAAATCTATATATATAAAAATGAATGTTTGTATGTATGTCATCGATGAACTCAAAAACTACTGTACCGATTCTTATGAAAATTGGTATATATATGAATTTTTCCACGGAGAAGGTTTTTATAATATGCTCATTGATGCCACTCGCCACCAGGTGGCGCTGCAAAGTAGCAACTTCTGCCTCGTTCAACAGATTGTCATGAAAATCATTATGACCATGTATTTTTACACAGAGGAAACGAATATGATATTCGTATTAATGGAAGTTACCACCAGATGGCGCTTCCATGTATCAAGTTCAATACTGATTTTAATAGATATCTATACGAATTCGTATAAATAAAAGTTCTCAAAATATATTTTTGGTGCGATAAGTAAAATAAAACTATAAACTTTCTTTTCTTCTCTTTCTCTTCTTCTCTTCTCTCTTTCTCTATTCTCTTTTTCTTCTCCTCTATCTCTTATTCCCTTCTCTTCTCTTCTTTATCTCTATAAAAATGATTGCTTACCTGTATGTCTTTTCTAGAATCGTAAACTATGTATTTGATTATGTGAAGATGTCATTCTAATGAATTTTATATATTGTCGTTACAGTTCATGCTGATATGAATTGAAACAAATGAAGCGAATGATAGATGACATTTCGAGTCGAGAGTGACATAAGAATTTGTGTAGGTTGTGAAATTCATATCTAGCTTACATTAAACAGACAATATTGTGCGTATTTTTATATTTGGGAGAGTTTTTCGAATAATTTTGTGCATTTCATCGTAAGCTGAATTAATTTAGATAAATACTTCAATCGGATTGAATATTTGTAGTTTCCGTGAGCTGATTATATTCATTTTCTACAGTGAATTTACGAAGATCATCGAATGTGTATGTGAAGGATTTGACTACTGACTGACATTCCAAACGCATTTGCTGTGCGGTTTTTTTCTTATTAGCATCTTTTACCATCTGCGACTTTGCGACGTTTTATAAATTCAAAAGCATCACGTCGTTCCTGTATAATTATGCCTCCAAAGCGACGAGCAATTGGCCGATCTACACCTCAAGCACGAAAGAGAAGAGCATTACGAACCTCAGAATCAGACGAGCAACGAGCATTAAGGCTGGAAAATCTTCGAGTACATGCCACTGAGACCCGTTCGTCTGAATCGTCTGACCAACCAGAAGTAAGATTAGAAACTGATCGAATACGTACTAATCAGATCCGTTCTTCTGAGACAACTGAATTACGGGAAAGAAGGCTGCAAAATGTTCGAATAAGCACTGCTCGATCAAGACGAACACTGCACGCAGATTTGAATCTTAGTGCGTTCCATTATGACAGTAATAATGATTACAGTCTTCATCCAAATGTCGTCATTGGAAAAATGGATAAAATTTGCGTGTATTGTAGTGCACTCAAATTTAAAAATGAAACGCGAGGAATGTGCTGCGCCAGTGGAAAAGTTAAGCTACCAGAATTACATTCACCACCTGAACCACTGTCAACGTTTCTATCTGGTGTTTACGTGTGTCGAAGCATTTCTTGGAAAACATCCGCAAGTACAATTCATGCTTCCAAATGACATCGTTCAGGTGCAACGAACATCGTGCGCGAAAATTACATGCCGGCATTCAGAGTCAGGGAAAATTTATCATCATGCCGGATCGCTTCTACCATTGCAGGACGCAGATCACAAGTTCCTTCAAATTTATTTTATGGCAAACAGTGATGAACAAATTGAAACAAACGATGTCATTATAATGCGGGCACTAGACGAGAAATTGTGGGTGCGTTATAAGGCCTTTTCGTTCAACACAATGAATTAGTTCGGTTGTTTAAAACCGCCATTCAACGAATGCCAGCCGATGACTATGCAGTTTTGATTCGAGCAGACAAAAGACCCGTGCTGGCCAACACGACACGAACAGTTCAATGCACCAACAATCGATGAAGTGGCGATCGTTATAGTTGGCGAAAGAATTTGAATCGCGCGACATAATTCTTCATCCCAGAAGTGGTGACATTCAGCGAGTCTCGAAACTCATCGCTCATACGACGGATTGCAGTATCGATTCTGTTTTTGCGAGGTGATGATGGATATCCTTTTAACATCAAAATGATAAATCCACAAACAGGTGAGGGAACGAATAAGAAAGTCAGTGCCATGAATTATTATTCGTATCGACTGATGATTCGTCAAAACGCTGAGAACCACATTCTGAAATGTAGACAATTGTTCCATCATATATCGTCGACATGTACGCGAAGATTGAAACCGAACGGCTATTATATATTCGATTGAATCAAACCGAGGTGCGTTCTGGAACAGTACATCCATTTACGAGACGCAATCGTTAATGATGGTAACGTCAATCAAACAATTGGGAAGAATGGCCATATTACCGTCTACATTCACGGGAAGTCCACGGCACATGCATGAATATGCACAAGATGCGATGACATACGTTTCGTGCATATGGTCGTCCAGATTTGTTCGTCACCTTTACATGTAATCCAACATGGAATGAAATTAAAGAACTTCTATTAGTTGGACAATCATCTTCGGACCACCATGACATTACCGCACGCGTATTTAAACAAAAATTGAAATGTTTGATGGATTTTATTATCAAGCATCATGTTTTTGAGACACGCTGCTGGATGTATTCCATTGAATGGCAGAAAAGAGGATTGCACATGCACATATTTTGGTTTGGTTAATCAACAAAATTACGCCAGATCAAATTGATCAAATCATCTCAGCAGAAATACCAGATAAGCACATTGATCCAAACTTATTCGACGTCGTCACCAAAAATATGATCCATGGCCCATGTGGCGCATTCAACAATAATTCATCATGCATGTCTGATGGGAAATGCACGAAACGATACCCAAGAAAATTGGTTTCTGATACTATCACTGACAATGACGGATATCCACTGTATCGTCGACGATCAGTTGAGGATGGTGGCAAATCCGTCATTCTGAAAAGTACGAAACATTGATATTGAAGAAGATAATCGTTGGATTGTGCCATATTCACCACTGCTTTCAAAGACCTTAAAAGCACATTAATGTTGAGTATTGCAATTCAGTGAAGTCGATCAAATACATTTGCAAATAATATGTCAACAAAGGAAGCGACATGGCAGTCTTCGGGTAGGGAATGTAGCTGCATCGCTCGACAGAAATCAGCAATACCAACTTGGACGCTACATAAGCAGCAATGAAGCAGTATGGCGCATCTTATCATTTCAATCCATGAACGACATCCAACAGTAATACACTTGGCGGTGCATCTCGAGAATGGACGGCGTGTGTACTTTACAGCAGATAATGTACGTGTAAGAGCATTGGTTCCACCGGCAACAACTTTAACTGCGTTTTACTCATTGTGCCAAGATGATCTTTTTGCTAAAACTTTGCTTTATTCTGAAGTACTGAAATTCTACACGTGGAATGCATCGACTAAAAAGTTTCAACGTCGCAAACAAGGTAAAGCAGTTGAAGGACATACCAATTTATATTCCAGTGATGCATTGGGTCGTCTGTGCACTGTTCATCCGAACAATACAGAATGCTTCTATCTAAGATTGCTGTTGATCAATATACGTGGACCAATATCCTTCCAAGATTTAAGAACAGTCAACGGTCAGCTGTGCGCTACTTATCACCAAGCTTGCCAAGAACTAAATCTTCTTGAGAATGATGCACATTGGGACATTGCACTAGCTGATGCATCGAATACTGCTCGACCACAGAAAATGCGCACGCTATTTGCCATAATATTAACAACCTGCTTCCCATCTAATCCAAAAGATCTTTGTGAAAAATACAAGGACTACATGAGTGAAGATATTCTACATCGTTTGCGCGCTGCGAATCAAAATCTGGACATTCAATTCACACCAAACGTGTATAATTAAGCATTGATTTTGATTGAAGACATATGTTTGACAATCGCTAACAAGGCACTGGTGCAACTGGGAATGCCTGCTTCAAACCGACCTGCAAACAACCTTTTTTGATCGTGATTTGCAACGAGAAACACTATGATTCTGATGAACTGGGGACATTCGTTAGGACAAATCTTCCGCAGTTGATTCTAGAACAACGCATTGCGTATGACAGAATTATGCGTGCAATCACAGAAACAAAGCGGTGGACTGTTTTTCATAGATGCGCCCGGTGGTACGAAAAGACTTTTTCTTCTTTCACTAATTTTTGGCAACCATACGATCACAAAAATAATATTGCACTGGCTATTGCATCATCTGGAATTGCGGCAACTCTTTTGATGGTGGCCGAACAACGCATTCAGCATTGAAACTGCCGTTGAATTTTCAAAACACTGAGGCACCAACATGCAACATCAGCAAAAACTCTGGAATGGGAAAAGTACTCCAAACGTGTCAAATTATCATATTGAAAGACGAATGTACAATGTCTCACAAGAAAGCATTGAAGCGCTTGATCGTTACACTGCGAGATTTCAGAGGAAACAGACGGATCTTCGGTGGCGCACTCATTTTGTCTGGTGATTTTCGACAAACACTGCCCATTATACCACGATCAACACCCACTGATGAACTTCATGCATGCTTAAATCATCAGTTCTATGGCGTCATTACAGAAATTGACTTTGAAAACTAACATGCGTGTACAACTACAAACGGGATGCATCGGTTGGAATTTTTGCAAAACAATTAAAGGATATCGGAAAAATGGGCGAATGAAGATTGATGAATCTACACAATGTATCACCCTGCCAGTAACTTCTGCAAGATAACGAAAGCATCGACGAATTGGTGCAAAAGGTTTTCCCAACATTGCACAAAACTACAAAAAACCATCAGTGGCTCAGTACGCGTGCTATATTAGCAGCCAAAAACATCGATGTCAATACCATCAGCTTCACCATTCAGCATGGAATACCCAGTGAAACGACAACATATAAGTCCATCGATACTGTGGAGAATCAAGATGAGGTTGTCAACTATCCAACTGAATTCTTGAATTCGCTTTGATTTGCCAGGCATGCCACCGCACGTTCTTACATTGAAAATTGGCGCACCCATCATACTTCTTCGAAACATAAATCCACCACGACTTTGCAACGGAACCAGACTCTCAGTCAAGAAAATGATGAACAATGGTATCGAGGCAACAATTTTGATTGGAAAATTCAAAGGGTGAAGACGTCCTGTTGCCACGTATCCCAATGATCCCGACAGATATGCCATTCGAATTCAAACGTTTACAGTTCCGGTGCGACTCCTTTTTCGCAATGACTATTAACAAAGGTCGGGGACAATCGTTACAAGTGTGTGGATTAAATTTGGAGAATCCATGCTTCTCACATGGACAGCTCTATGTGGCTGCTCACGTGTCCGAAGAACCTTCGCAGTTTATTC
>BMAU01000174.1:600000-762500 GCA_019973935.1 Trichonephila clavipes
TATATATATATATATATATATATATATATATATATATGTGTGTGTGTATGCTTTATGTATTTGTACTTTGAAAATTTTTTGTGATCATGTTTTCTTATCTTCCTCATTGTATAATTTTATTATTGATTATCTCCGTTTGCATGTGAGTGATCTTGTATTTAATTCTGTATCGTTATATTTGTATCCACTCCCCTCCCCTTTTGGTTCCCATTTGTACCTATATCCTTCTACATGAACTTCGATTGTTTTGAGTATTGGCTTGCGTTTGTAAGCCTTGTGTTATACTTGTCGGCACACAAGGAGTCTAACTAGAGTCTAAAAAAATTGATTTTTACACTAAAAATAATTATATAAAGCAATCAAAAATAGTTTTATTGTAAAAATATTATATAAAAAATAATAATATAAAAAAATATATAAAATATACAGTATGTAATGAATACAGAAGATAAGAGAGAAGCTTTTTTAAAAATTAAACTTTTCCATTCAATATTTTTTTTTCAAATTTCTATGATTTTCAATTTTATATTTAAGTAACAAGAATTCCTAAATAATAAAAAAAATATCAACTTTTCTGAAAAAAAAATTAGAAATTTTACTTTTTAAAAGAAGTATAAGGATATATTTTTAAAGGAGCCGCTTTATGAGCGTTTAATATACATACAAATTTCTACTATTTTAATCTCTTCATTTACACTAAAAATATTATTCTAAGACTATTTCAAAATTTCTTATGTAAAATAAGTCCAAAATGTGACATTAAAAATTCGTTTCTTTTTATGTATTCTCTTAAAAAAATGTAATTATATTTCGAAATATATTATGTTGCGAAAGAACCGAGCTCCCCTCCCCCTTATTTCTAAGTCTAAATTACTGTAAATTTATTTAGAAGAAATGCCATACCTTATGAACTTAAAGAATTGTTTTTCTAGAAATATACTATTTTTTCAAAATCCTCTGACAGCATCTCGAATAAATGGCTTTAAAACATAATAGCACTGCTAAAGTACGTTGCAGGTTCCTTTGTAAAAAAAAGAGAGTGCGCGTTATACGGCGAATATACCTTAAAATTAAAAGATGCAGCTTAAAAGTATAGGTGTGGGTTATACACCGGTGCCCGTTATTCACCGTATTTTACGGTACTTCTGGTTGCGCTAACTCTATGATGCAGCCAGAAGTAAGAATATCTAATAGATGACAGCCACATTTGAAGAATACTCTCTCTGTTTGGTATTTTGGCACAGTTTGAAGTGTCTTAAGGTCCCGGTTATTGAAGACAGAGCCGGCGCTAGCAGTTTCGCCGCCCCGGGCAAAAAGGTAAAATGCCGCCCGTTTATAACAAAAATTAAAAGACATAACCTAAACCCTTCCCACGCTTAATGGTAAAATAAAACGTAAGCAAAAAAATTGCCATCAATAATGTTGAAGTTTTGCTTAGCAAAAAATACAAATTTATTAATTTATATTTTTGACACTAAAATAAAATTAGAGTAGCACAGAAAAAAAGAAAAGAGTAATTTCTAGTATATAAGTATAAAATACAGATATTAAAGAAAATACTAAAACAAATTATAGAACCACTAAATATTTTTAAAAAAATTACATAATAAAAATACATTTAAAGCGAGAGTTAAACTTTAAATTGTTTTTTCTCACTTTTAATTCTGAGAATTTTTTTATAATTAACTTTAATTTCTTCACCCAGTTCATGTTTAATGGCTATTGTTATCAAGCTGTTCAGCCGATACTCGGTAGTTGTGGAACGTAAAAATTTTTTAATTAATTTTAATTTGGAGAAACTCCTTTTCCCGCTTATCACACTTATTGGGAGAGTAAGCAATATTTTTAAAACCATACCAAGATTTGAAGGTTCGATACGAATTTTAAAGTTTCGATTGAACATTCTTTTTTTATTTAGAAAAGCCAAAACCGCTACTATCTCATCTACCAGGTCCAGCTCGTTTATATCTGATGAATTCCCACCAGTTAACGTACGACGTTTTGAGGAGTATCTTTTAAATCACAAATATAATTAATGAATGAATGAACTCAAAAGCTAATTAATGTTTTTAATTTTAAATTATTACTATCTCCCTTTATAAGCGACTAAAGAAATTATTTTTATACGAGAGGCAAATAATATTTTTTCATTTGAATAACAATGTCAATCGAAAATGTTTTAGGACGATTACGGTACATTCAAGCTACGAAAACACACATACTTAAATATGTTAATCAATATGAAAATATTCTACGAAACTGATGACATTTATATTTATATACTTAAAATGAAAAATAAATAAATAAAATAGAAAAAGCACAAGCGCAGCAAAATAATTTTTTTCACTTTATCTTACGCATTGATTAAAATATCTGGTCATTAAACCTTAAAAATCTAAAAGATAATTTGAAATTGAAAATATTTTTACCTTTTTTGTTGTCTAACTTTGTCTTGACTGCATAAGCACAGGAAGCTAAAAGAATTAGTTTGGAAGTCAAATTGACAAAAGATTCCCTCAGTTTTCTTTGAAAAGGGTTTTTTTTCTCAGGGTCATTCTTCCCCTTTCTTTTCATTCATAAAACTTGACCGTGATTTTCATCACTTTTGTTGGGACTAATCTCTGTCTAAATCTATCTCTTTCAATAGTACCAGAATTCATGCATACAAAACAGTAAAAGTTGTAGGAAGTTAGTTGAAAGAGAAGGAACTGGATGCCGAAATTCTTCTTTATCGCCCCCTCCCTTCCCCCATGGGACCAGCGTTGGGATACACGGCCTTAAATACTAATGAATACTCGTTAAAAATACTCTAGGACACCACAGAAAACGTGAATATTTTGCATTCAAATTTTAATTTTTTTCTTCGAATTTTTATTTTGACTCGTGGAACCCCAGGGTTCCGTGGAACACGGTTTGAATACCATTGGTTTATATCAATGGATTAATGTATCCTCTATTGGGCGTTTTTCAAAAACCATTTTAATGAAAAATTTTAGAAAAAAAAATCAGAACTGGCTTTAAGAAATAGCACTATAAAATTATTTCAAACCAATTTCACTCAATTAATGTAAAGTAAATCCATATATTTTTAAAATCGGTGCCTTATGCTTTTTTTTTTTGGAAAGTATACCTTATTTAATTGGAAAACTTTAATTTTATTTCCCACCTCTTAATATTAACCCCAAAGGCGCGAAAGGGGTAGTTTTTTAAAAGTTTTAATTTTCCATTTTATTTGGATTCCCAGTGGCTTTATTCACATCAAATTTTAACCACTTTCGGAAACTTTTATTTTTTTTATCAACCCCTAAATGTTACCTCCAACATTAGAAAATGACATTTTAAACTACCTTTTTAACAATGGTACCAATCCGGTAACATATCCTATCAAACAAAAAAAAAATCATTGAAATCGGTTGAGATATGCCGAAGTAATCACCGGATAAACATAAAAAAAACAAAAATTCATTGAATTGATTGCCTCCTCCTTTTTTGAAGTCGGTTAAAAATACATGAAAAAGCCTCGTTTAAAAAGAAACATCCTGTAGAAACTATTTAAGTATTTCTTAAGAAAACTAAATATTTTTTAATTATTCTACTCCCACACACCTTACTTTTATAACACAAGTTTAATCACTGACGTAGCTAGTTTTGAATGAGCACGTATCAAAGCTTCTTCGGGGCCCACTTTTAGAAATGAAAGCTCTGTTACTGGTACTATAGTTACACATGTTGCACCCCTATAGCTTGGGGGCCCCGTATCATTCATACAGCTGATACGGTGGTAGCTGCGGCCCGGAGTTAAAAAAAAAGGCCCATTAAAAAGTACTTGTATTGTAACGCATTCTTCTTCACTAGCAACCAATCTGCAATGCAATTATGCCATTTATTCCATAAGTAAAACAATAGAACTATCTTTTTTCCTTTTATAGTTATGGTTAAAAGCGCGTGAAAGCTTGTCAGGACTGATTTTTCACACCCGCCGGCATTTTCATGCATGTTTCAACAAATTAAGACAGACGGTAAGAAATTCTATTACAGCACTTTGTATGTTTGTCCATTTATTTAAATTATAATAAAAGAGTGGTTTTACTTACGTTTTAAGCTATTTTTAAATGGGAATTTGTTATGCTTGTGAGCGGCGTGCTTGAATTTCAAATACTTTGTTTTATAAATACTTAAAAGTTCGTAAACATAAATATATTATTAATATAAGTATATATATTATTAAAATTCAACATATTAATTTTTTATAAGATTTAAATGTGTGTGTGAATCTTGGTTTATTTTATTCTTTAACTATTTAATTTTAAAGCCAATTTGCCGCCTCCTAAGGTTGCCGCCCCAGGCAAGGGCCCGGCATGACCACCCCCTAGCGCCGGCCCTGTTGAAGACTTCCCACAATATGGTTGTATTGATTTTTATCGCTTGGTAATATTTTTGTTATACTGTTTTCGTATATGATTCTTACTTTTTGGTTTATTTTTACTGTTGTAACCGTATTAATTTTAATCAAAGAATTGAACAGAATCCAAATAGAATTACCAGAAACTTCTATCCCGATTGTAAAAGAAAAGAATCCCATTTTCTAAAGTCTGCCCATTTAGTAACTCAATAAATTGTTTTTTTTTAAAAAATATTAATGCTAGCTCATAACTATCCTAAATTTAAAATGATATTTAAACATTTTCTTAGTCTTTATATTGTTTGCCCCATATACATTGCATAACGCAAAAATTATGCCAATATTTATGGGACAAATGGTCTGTGAAGGAATAATATTATTTGAAGATAAAAGATACCTCGATTAGGCAATACGTATCTGACATGCATTACATTAACAAAGCGAAACAGAAACGTGAAAAAAAAAGTGAAATAGAAAATAATGCTAATCGATTGATGGGTGTAATGTTTTACAAACCCATAATAATTAAAATTGGGTTTCATTTTCTTAATCCACAAAAAACTTTGAAACTTAGTTATCATGTGACACTAACTTCTTAGAAGTTCAACCAATCAGATCTTCTTTTTAATACATTCCCATTGAAGCACCTGGTAACTCTTTCAGGATATGTTACTGTCTCTAGTGTTAAGTTTAGTAGGATTATTATTTACTCTTATCAGCACGCGGGAAATGATTAAAATGTGGTTTACTTTTTATTTTCTTATCGTTTCGTCGATCGGCCGGTCTTCTTATAAGAAATATTAATAATGTGGAAATATGTTCGTTTCATTTTGAGTTGCTATTTCAGTGTGTTTCATTTGCGGTATTTAATTGATATATAAACTTCGGGTGAGTATCATTTCAAATTATCATAAGTACCTGTTTATAAACAAAACTGCATTAGTGTATTTATGTGTTATGAATTTGACTTAATTGTGTTAAGAAAGATCGTAAAATACCTACATCAAATTTTTTGCTTGTTTCTTTTAAAATACTGTGAGGAGATCATAATTGTAATTTTCATATTTTAGAAAATATTGCTTATGGAAGCTGCTCATATTCCGAAAATGAGATAAATGAAGTTCGTAAACTTCTCTTCGCCATTGATTTTGGATTTTTACTTTCATGTATACTTATTTAATCAAATCAGAATGACTGAGAAGCTCATTTTTTATTTATTACTTTGAATTTTTTTGATATTGATAATTTAAATCCGTCTGATTTTTTTTTTAAAGAAAATAGATTTTTGATTTTATCATTAATGTTATAACGTTATATAATGAAAGTAACGCCGACAAAATTTTTTAAATAAATGTATGAGTTTTATTTATAATTATAAATAAGTATTTCTTTAAACATGCTTATTAAGTACAATCTTGATTATTGACACTTTTTAAAGTCGTAAGTATATAACCTGCGATTGTCAATTTTTCCCGCCATGCCATATTTTTTTTTTCAAAATCGACTACAAAAATAGTATTTTTAAATGAGGATTATTGTTGTGGGCCTAGTTAACAAAATAACTCTGAAGAAATTTTAAACAAATACCATCTACAACCAATAATTGTGGTGTAAAAAACTATTTTCATATTTTTTAAAATTAAGTATTAAATTAAAAAAAATACAAAATCACAATTCATTTTATGTTTAAAAAAACAATTTTAAAGTAACTTACAAATGTTTTAATCTGTTAATGCTTGAGAAAATAATTAATTTGAAATGCATTATATTGTGAATAAAAATTTTTTTTGACCATTTGCAAAATTTTAAAAATAATTGACTTTATGTAGATTCTCTAAGTTCAGTTTCTATTAGCTTGGACTGTAGAGTTGAACTATGTATCCAAAATCAAAGTTACAGTAACATCACTAGTGGTCTGTGAACACCATTTGAGGTATACTGAATTAAATTTTGCAAATACGGAAAATTTTACAAAATTTTTTCAAAATCTGAATTTTTGTACAGTGAAGTTCATGAACATACCAGCATTTGAAGAAGCTTAGCATCCTTCAGTATCAAATAATATACTAGTTCTATTTCTAGATTTTTGAGTAAACAACTTCACTTGTTTTTTTTTAATGAATTATGAAATTTATTTAATACGTATGTCAAATTATTTTTGGTATTTACGTACTATCGCAACAATGCCAACAATCAAGATGATTTGCCAAATTGGCAACCTTGATTTTGCATGTGTCCTACACGCTGAATTAGCAACCATGTGCATCGTTTCAAATAATGTCGCCAATACAGTTTTGATATGCAAGTATCTTAGTTTTAAATTTAAAGAACAGATGTGATAGAGAACTCTGAAAAGCCACATTATATATATATTAAAGAATCCACTCAGTTCATCTAGAAAAAAAAGAAGAGAAATAACGTTAAAAAAATAAACATTTTCTTTTGTCAATTTTATTCCCATCTAATAAAACTCACTGTATTGTTCAAATTTAGAAATAAGTTTGAACTTGATAAAAAAAAAATTTTTGTTATCAAATATGAAAATTATTTTTCTGTCTGGAAATGAAAAAGTTATGTCTACAATGTTACCAAAATTGATTTCTCCATTATATGATCTTGCTAGATCTTTGAATTTCTTATAAAGTATAGTAATGTTTCTCTTTATAAATGATAGTTCTTTTTAAAAATATATAGATACTTTAAATATCTAGATCATTTATGAAATTGTTAAAAAAAGAACATAAAAATATTTCTTTTTCAGTTGTATAATTATGTGTAGCTAAAGTGTAGATTAGGTGGGCTCTTGGATTTGGCAATGTTTATCTAGATGTCAGAATGAATTTGGCTCTTTATTACTTCGACTTTGCTTCATTACTCTTGGAACACCTATGGCTACATATAGGCAGTTTGGCGACTGATTCTGGTCGTTAAAAAATTGGCTTTGCAAGGGGCCACCTATTCCACACTTAAACTTATGTATATATATATATATTTATTGTTGTTTTGGATTATATTGTTTTAAACTATTACATATCAGTATTTTCAGTATTTGCATATTACCAAAATTTGTGCTATGCAAATCACACCATGATATCAAAACAACAAAGATTCTTATGTGTTTTCATTTGAAGAAAAACAATTCTTGTGGCACAAGTTTGGGTGCAGTAATGCTAATATGTAAGCAACATATTTACTTTTCAAATAAAATAAAACAGGGCTTACATATCGCAACAGTCGCCAAGTTTCAAGATAACTCACCAAGTTACCCCAATTTTGCATGTATCATATGCAGCAATCACGTGCTTTGTTTTTTATAATGTTGCCAATAGGTTGTGATAGAACATAAGTACGAATAAAATCGATATGTATATGTATTATTGCAACCTGTTAAAGACATTATCTGAAATGAAGTACATGGTTGCCAGTTCCGCATGTATGACACATTGGAAATCAGGGTTGCCAACTTGATGAGTTATTAATAGAGTTGGTGAATGTTGTGATAATATGTAAGTACCATAAAATCTAAATATTTATTACAAAGATTTATTTTATTCTAGGAAAATGGAAATGTCATTCTGTGGATTGAAGGTTATATGTATCTAGATAAATTTATATTTATAAAAGTAGAGTGAAGGTATAAATGTTTTTGTCTTATTTTTTTTAAATTCCAAAACCTATATGATATAAATTTTGATTTTAATTGTGTAATTAGATAAGATACTTTTCATAGGTTGTATAGTTATAGTTAAATTTTGTACAGGATAAATCATAGCAATTGAATTCTATATATATTCTAAAAATATGCAAATACATTTACTAGTAATTACCAACTTTTTCACTCGTCTTCTTCATCTCTGATTTTCAGCATAATAAATGTTTCTTTCAGGAAGCTTAAAGATGGCTGAAACAGTGAATGTACAGCCAGATCTTTTTAAAGGTTTAAAGTTTTGTGTAGTTAATGAAGGTGATGATGCTGATAAGGTAAGCAATATAAAATAAATCTGTTTCTTGACTAAACTCTAACATAAAATTGTTTTTATTATGATTATTGTAATTTTTTATAGAAGGTTTTTACTAATTGGTCTTGATTCTATAATAGTTTTACTGATAAGCAAATTATGTGTGATTTTTATGTCTTAATAGTCCTGTGTGTGTGTATTATTTTTAATTTTTTTTTACTGTTTCTTTATTTAAGATGGACATCTAAAATTTGAAAAATTGCCTTTTCCCCCAATAAATGACATTGATAGCAACTCAGTTTTATCATGGATGTTAAAATTTGGAATAACTTAACTTTTCAACACTGTAACAACTTTGAGAAGTAGCCAACTTTTTTTGAATGTATGTGTTCTTCAAAAAACTGAAATTTATAAGAAAGCCTTATTGAATAGGGTGATATATTTTTAACTCTAGTTTTATATAAAGGCCATTTTACTAATGATTTTAGATAGTCTTGTCTGTAACTTGAAAAAAAAGATGTGATATTATTTTTCCTTTTTTCCTTTTCTGTAGATAAGAAGTAAATGTTTTTTTTATAAGTTTTTGAAAGAAAAACCAACTCTTAGAAGAAAAGGCAAAATTATTTATGCAACAAAATATTTTTTTCATAAAATAAGATATTATAAACCTATTCTTAGATATATTTCATTTTACCCTTCAGCTTTTTATTAATAACTTATCCTGGAAAAGAATACATGTGATATCTATGAGTACCTACTATGCACAAGTATTACCTGAAATGGTTACAAAAAAATATGGAAGCAAGGGGACATGCATTTGCCATAATTTTAGAAATTTCTAAATTATTTCTTATATTTTTCTACTTTGCCATTGATTTATCTGTGCAAGTTATGTTCCTAGCCAATGTTCTGAGTATAAATAATAGTTTCATTGTACTGATATTCACTTAAGTTCTCAGTATTTGTAGAAATCCACCTTAAGTGTTTAAATCATTAACCACTAAATTATTTAAATGCTTAACAAGATTGAAATTTTAATTTATTAAGTAAAAAAGTTATTCCTATGAAAAGGAAACTCGTTTATAGAACAAAATGCTCCCTTTTTCCTTATCTTTTAACAAAAATGCAAGTTATTTGAATGTCCGGCATTTTTTATGCATAAGTAATTTCTTGGGATAAAGAAATTATAGTTATATAAGTTAATGTCATTTAATTGGCCATAACTTTTTTTTTTGCTATCAGAATTTTCTTTTCTATTTTTTATGCAAAATGTTTATTTCTTCCTCAATCTATCTTTTTTGCTTCCAGTAAATTTATTTTACAATGCATCTTGTATGTGGTTCCTACGTACATCAGGAGTATTCAGAAACCACTTTAGTTGGAAGAAACTCCTCCAGTCTTAGCTATGCAGAATTTAAAAATATATATATTTATTCCATTTTATAATAAAAATTTAATTTGTATTTTACCCCATACTTTAAAAACTCAATAGCATTACAATATTGGACTGGTCATATTAAAATAAAATATGTATCTCAGATAAATAATGCTAAGTACTGCAATTTTATTTTCAAATTATATGTAATATTTTTTTAAAATTAGAAGTTAATATAATATTTAAGTAAACCAATCAAGGGTTCATTCCCTCTTTCCAAGCACATTCATTTTTTTAATTGTCCTTCTGTAACTCATAAATACGTTTTTTTTAAAATTTAATACTTAGCTTCTGTTACATTAAATGAAAATGTATTTTATGTTTAGATCAAAGATATCTTATTGAGTGGTGGTGGAACTCACAATCGTTATGTTTCTGATATTGTAACCCATGTAATTTGTGACAATCCTGATCATCCAGATGTGAGTGAAGCAGAACTTTTTGAGAAACCAGTTGCAAATGTGAGTATTTCAAAAATCCTCTGAATTAGTAATAAAGTTAGGTTTGTAAAATAATATATTTAAGAAACATGTTGTTTGTAGAATTATAAATTTATATGTATAATTTATGAAAAAAATATAAAAAGTAGCATATCTCTAATCGATTTTTCTTTTTCAGAGTCGTTGGGTTATTATGTCTGCAAAATGCAACAAATTATTGCCGTATCCTTTTTCAAATTTCATCAACAACTTAAATCTTATATCATAAACATGATAAAATTTTTATATTTTGTGCTTATATAGCAAATTGTAAGTTTTTTTACATTTTTGAGTAAGAATTTATATAATTCATTACAAAGCCAGTCATTTAGTAATTTGTAAAGAAAAGCTTATGTTTTACTTAAAAAAGTACGCAAGAATGTCAAACTTTTTTTCCAGTTTGTAGTTTAAAATTTATCTCTTTAGGTAAAAATATTGTCATTGTTATTGTTTTCTAATAAAAGCATGTGTGCTACAGGAACTTTATGTATGAATGTAAAATTCACATATCTTTCACGTTATGCACCTTTTACTTTTCAAATAATTATTTTTAAATAACTGTTGTTAGAAATTCAATTTTAAGTTATGAATTGTTTTTCTTGTCAAATGTTATAAGACAAAAGTGTAAGTTAGAAAGTTTTTAAAAATTTCAGAGAACCTTTAAAAAAATGTGTAGTTAATTTAAAAATCAACTACAAAAAAGGTGTTTTGAGTAAACCTGGCAGAAGTATTTATTTTGAAAAAAATTATTGAAATAACTTTTTCAAATATCAATATGGTGAAAAATCTATGTAATCTGGGAAATCAGTGAAGTCAAGCAGTAGAAAATTCAATGCTGCTGAAGACCTACGATATAGAGGTGATAATGCATGTTGAATCTGTTCAGTCTCAAAGTCCTTCCATCCAGGTTTCATCCTTATCACTTTACTCAAGCTCAAAATTACGAGGTCCACTGCTAATAGTTCTAGAGTAGCTTCTGAGGCCCACTATTTGCTTGTTTAGGGGGAAAAAATATGAAACTTATTTTTCATTGATAATATAAAAGAATAAAAATGCTTTCCAAAACAAAAAAAAATATCATTTTTTTTAAGTTTATATAATAAAAAAATGATACATCATATACATTTTTAAAAATTGAAATTTTTAAAGAAAACAATAGCATATTGAGAGAGAGAGAGAAAATAAATATGAAGCTTTCAAAAAAAATTCCATGTGTAGTTTGAGATAAATTTAGAATTTGGTAAAATTGTTTTTTTTTTCAAAAGATTAATATGTTTTTTTTCCTAATGATTTTATGATCAATCAATTTTCCATTTTCTATCTAGTCAGTAATTTAAAAAAAGAAAAAAACTTCAAATTACAATTACCCCTTTTAAATATCCTATCTTCAGGCAGTTGTGATGTTTCTCTGTTTTTGTTAAGTGTGGTGTCAATGAAAATCAAATTGAATCTCAGTCATGACAACAACCTTGGTTTGGTTTAAATTCCATTTTAATCCTTTCAGTTTTGCCATCCTTTGAGGATATTTAAGAAAACTTTAAGAACAAATTGCTTAAGGAAATATAATGTCCAATGTTGAATCAAAGCCATTTTAAAAGAAATAGCCAAGTGTATAAATCTGGCTTGAAAAATGTCTGATTTTACTGTAATATAAAAGTTATCTTTAATTTTTTTAAAGTTATGTATGTTTCAGTATATCACAAAACATTACAATTTTTAAAAGCCATAATTTCAGATCAACAATAAGGAGAGCTCTGATCTTAAAAATTCCATATAAACATTTATCGTGATTATGTGTGTGACAAAGAAAAAACCTTATTCATTACACCTTATCCTATTCATACCATCAGGTGTTGATGAGATTTTCATTTTATCCTCACTGTAACATCTTTTCTGCCCCCCCCCATTTTTTAAAGGATTATGTAATTTAATTAAAATCATAAAATATTTAGTAAAAAAATATAGGGAAGATTCAGGGCTTAAGTCTTTGGCATGTAATGTAATAATCATGTTATAATGTATTTAAGATTGTTTGATGTTATGCATTTAACCTGATGCCTTGTGCTAATATCAAAGAATACTAATTAGATTCTTTGATGTTGAAAGAGGGAAATAAATCATTAAAACATATCACTGCAGAATAGAATAACATGTTTTAACAAAAGTAAAAAATACACCTTATATGGTAAAATTGTCATATTCATATTAGGTGCTATTTTCATTAATTTAGTGTTAAATAATACTAAAATGCATTATTCACTTTATTATTAATTATTAGGAAATTCATTTTTTAAAAAAAATTCATCAATTAATTTGTGTTCAAACCTCGGGCTGGGCAAGGTCAACTCAGCCCTTCATCGCTTCAGTGGTTGATAAATGAGTATTAAGCTTGCTTGGGAACTTAACACTGGGGTGTTGTTGTGTCAGACACCACCAGATCAGACCATGCTCATGCACCTTAGGGCCCAAGGTCATGTATACTGATAGGCCTTGGTCTTCATGGGCTGTTGTGCCACTGAGTTAACAAATGTTTAAATGTTTTCTTGTCAATAATTTTTTTTATTGAAATTTCAAACTCCTATTTTCTCTGAAAATTATGTTACTGAGTATGTTTCCTTCTCCCTTTTAATTTCAGATGTATTATTGATAAAGATCTTAATTTTTTTAAAAAGTATGAAAGAATTTGATTAGTCAGTTAATTTTTTCAGCCCTAATTTAATGATTTTGAAAACTGAAATGTAATTTTGTGTTTAATGCACTTTTCTAGTAATTTTTTTCTATGTCTAAATTAAATGTAAAAAATTAATTTATTTATATTTCATTACAAGGTATAATACAACATATTTGTGACATTTCAGTAAATTCATAGTATTGCAATTGTAATTAATCCTTGTAATTTTTGAAGAGATAGTTTAAAAATAGTTTTCAATAGTATTTTTATCATTCCTTAGATATTTTCTATTGATAATTTTGTATTTAATTGTTTTAATACATTTTGTTTAGTAAAATTATCATCTAGTAACTTAATTATTGTTTTTCTTTTTTTGAGTTACTAAGATACTGAAACTTAATACATAAAACTAATAATTGATTATATTAAAAAAAAATAGCTTATATAAGGAGTTTTCCTTAATTTCTCTCTCAGTTTAGCAGGTTTTTCAGTTCTTAGAAGTCAACTTTTTTATGGTCTGATTTTCTGTGCTTCTCAGGTAACCATGTTGTATTTTGTAGTCTATTTAATAATTGAATTTTAAAATGTTAGGTATTAGATTAGTGAGGAATTCTAAAAAACTGGTCAATGTGTGAGAATAAGAGTGCTGCATTAGATTTTTCATAAATTTTTTTTACGTCAGTTTATGATATCGATTTCACTTCCATTTTTTATGTAAATGGGTATTTTGGTACTTACCCATTAGCATCACCCTAGCCAAATTAGCACCACACAAATCGCACCATTTTCCACCAAAATCTGTGACTGATTATTTTTTTCTACAGAAAACATCTTAGAATTTTTGTTTTGATATCACGGTATGTTTCACATGACTCCAATTTGATGTGATAACGCTAATATGCAATAACTGTTTTTTCCTTCCAAATAATTGTAATCGTAAATACAATTTTTAATAATGAAAAAAGAACATATAAAATGAAATATAATGTATTCAAGAAATTTTTATGTGTATGCTTTATTTTATATGAAATAATGTCAGTTGATCAAATTATATTGAATGATATTGCCATGAGACATAAACTGTGATTGCTTATCATTGTTTAAATTGATATAACTTGCAGGAGAAGTCAGCATATAAAAAGTGCGTTTACAATAATATAATGAGATTAGTTTTTAGTTTATGAAAATTAAGTCAACATATGTGAAGAATGAATTACATACTCATAGTTCATACTTGTGCAAAATGCAACATGATTCACTGTTCTCTTTAGAATTAAATCATTTTAATTTCTTTTAGATTTTATTATTAAATTCATCATATGGATACCTCAGTATTGTGCTTAAAAATTATGGAAATAGGCTTAAGATATTTTTTAAATAAAAAAATATTCTTGCTGTATAAATTGTATAAAAATTTTATTCACTGCATACCTACTATTTTATTAAAGAGATTTTTGTGATTTATTAAATTAATTTTAAAGATTGAAAAGAAAAAGCTCCATCCATAATAATAAATTATCAGATTTTCTAAAAATAGTTAAACATAAGCTGTGACATTGCACTTGTAAAATGGAAATATTAAAAAAAAAAAATTTTTTTTTTGAACGTGATTGCCATATTTTTAAACATTATTTGTGCACATTTTAATAATATAACAAAACATTAAGCATATAATGATGTTTTGATGAGAGGTAAATTATAGTATCACAGAATATAAATCTATATAATTAGTATAGGAATATAATTTTTTTGTAAGTCTTTTAATCTTTCATTTAAAAATGGATCTGTAAATTTTTTAAATTCTATTTATTATTACAAAAGTAAAATAGTTGTTTTTATTACATCTTTGTAGCTTTTGTTAGCTGTATAGAACTATTTTTTTCTTTTACCATGTCAATGTTAACTGATTTAGTTAATAATTGAAAATTATTATTTTCTCAATTCCTTGATTTTAGATAATCAAAGTTGCTACTGCAATCTTTGCATCTATTTAATAATAGTTTTTTACATGTTGTTAAGATGTATTTCACATTTCACTTGTGCTTATTCTGATGTTAATGAAAAATTCCACCAGGATAAATACTGCATGCTTTATATGCTTTGCATCTAAGAAATAATTTAAAATATCTAATTATATTGGTGTAATGGCTTCTGATATATTTTGGAATTTTCTTTGGTGATATAGATGATATAAAATTTGTAGCATTAATAATTTCCTCAAATAATGACAAGCATTTTAATTATGTTTGATATTTATTCTAAAACAGATCAGCATTCCTGATAAGAAAAAATTGTGGGCAATGGTTAATTTTTTTGGAGGTGCATTTCACTTAAATTTCACCAAGTCCTGTACTCATTTGGTTGTTGGCAAGCCAGAAGGGGTAAGTGATTTTTACAGAAGAATTGTCATTGTAATCTAATATTTTTCTGGATATTAAAAAAAAAAAGGATTAATTTTTTTAACCTTGTGGGTTTTTTTAAAAAAAATTATAAGGGTCATTGAGGCCCAAAATGTGTACTACAACTTCTTGAGACACCATGATATTTTCCTAAGTGCACTACAGAATATTGCAAAAACCTTCATAGGTATTTTTTGGTTTTGATTCAATCAATGTTATTTTTTTGCAATGTTAGATTGGTAATGAAGTTTCCCTCTACTTTAAATTTTTGAAAAAAATTGTGACAAAAAATTCAGTTGTTTTAAAGTCTAAAGTATCATTTTTTTTTTTTACACAAGGGAAAATTGGTCAGTAAAGGTATGTCTGGGCTATTTGAAGGATGAGTTGTAAAATTCTATCTCAACTCATGCAGCTTCCAAATATTAATCACTCTTAGTTTTGAATAGTCTTAAAAAGAAAACTATTCTTTCTTTTAGACACATTTTGGCATTTTCTTATTATAGTACTAATAAATATTGTCCTTAATGTAAACACACTTTATATATTTATACAGAATTTTCCAGTTAGTGGTCGACTGTTTTGCCACTGTCGCATTAGCTTGTCTTATCTGTGACCATTTGGCAGTGCAATCAGTATTATCATAATAAATCCATTTCTCATTGCAGAAAATTAACTATCTGTTTCTGAAGTAAGCTCTTAAAAATATATGCCATGTGAGTATCAGTCAACTGATGTAGTACTTGACAATTTAATTTGTTTGATAAATTGAGGCATTTCATTAAAAAACAATTGTTAAATACTGTACTATATTTGCATGTTATATAATGGTTCTCTTTGATTTTTGTGTGTGTGTGCGTAAATCAGCATTAATGGGTATTGACCATTTAGTGCAAAATATATTTCTAATGTCAAAATTGAAACCTTTAAAGGATGCCAAAACTTACTTTGAATACCAAACTTTTACTGCATTATAAAAGACTACAGTGTTGTCTATGTGCTCAGACATGTTTTGGTGGCATTTGAAAGTACTGAGCTTATTACATAACTCATAGAATTGATAACTAATATTAGATAAATATCTAAAGATTTTTATTTTTGTAGTGTCATTACATTCTCTGCTAAATAGAAAATTGTATTTTTTAAGCAACATTTTACAAAACAATTAAGAAAAATTCTTGCTTAATCAATTGTAAAAAGTCATTTGCAAAACTATCAATGTAAACAGAAATAACAGCCACAAAATAACTTTGTATAATTTTAGCTTCTTTCTTAAGAATTAAACTTCCAGGTTGTGTGGTAGTAGCCAAGTGGTCATGGCTAAAAACTCATGGCCTGTGTGTGTGTGTGTGTGCGTTGTTGAGTAATGGGTTTCTATTCCGATATTGCCAAAAACCCACTGTGAAGAAAGGCTGATTTGAATTAAATTTGTTTAGGTTTTAAGTCCCTGTATTGGTGTGGTAAAAAGTTAGGAGAGATTAAACCTAAAGTGCCAGCTCAGCCATCATCCTCGTCTCTTGACTGATGTACATCGCCGATAGTCTTGATAGAGCTTCAAAGTGCAATATTAATAAAATAGTCAAATCAAATCTAGGTAATAACCTGCAGGCAAAGTATTCATTGAACCTTCTCTGCCTGGAAATTACCTGCACATTTTCATTTATACCAACTTGTGAAAATCCATAAGCATCATGCTATAAGGAAAAATATTTCAGATGATGTAATATAAAAACACCTATATTATCACTGACTGACTTTCAAACATTTTCTTAAATATTTCTGAGAATCTAGATTATCTGTCAAATTCCAGATTTTTTAATTTATCTACTAATTATTCTTAAGCCCTCCTGAATAAGAATAAGTTCAGAACTTAAAGTTTAATATGAATCTAAATTTGAAAGTTTTATCATCTTAACAACCATTGAGAGATTTGACAGAAACACTACCAGAACTACTCTTAATGTCTCAGGTTTTCACTTCTACCATAAGTGAAAACATGAGTCGTGTTCGTTACTGATGATCTCAAAAGCAAATTGCTGCAGGTGCTCAAGAATGTGCATTTTTTACAAATGTTGGGTGAAGTACTCTTATGAAAAAAGACCTTTTTAAAAAAATTTTGAGGAATCCGTGCTAAATGCTAAAAGTGGTGGCTCTATATTTAAGATTATCTGTTACTTTTAGTGAGTCAATTCTAGACAAAAGACTTTCTTTCTTCTATCTTTTATTTATTTATTTTGCCATTTTATGTTGATTACTGTATCAATATAATCTATTATAGTATTTAGCAAAATAATTGCCTTCCCTGTGGCTCAATGACTGAATATTACATTCATGAAGGGCTTTGTCCCTTGGACATAATTGTTACACAACCCAGTGGTTATGCAAGTTTTTAACAACTGAACTCTTTCAAGCTTTTGTAGATTGGTATAAGAAGTATAAAAATATTTTTGATATACATATTCTGAATCAGATGGGCAAAATATATGCTTTTGCATTTACTCCTCCAGTGGGATTCATAGAAAAATTTTAAGATTTGAATTCACCTTGTGGTTTTGCTCACTAAGGTCTTAAATGTTTGTTACAAGTTATTTCCTGTTCAAAGTGAGAAACTGAGATAGCTTATATATTTCTTGAGTAAAGGCATTTGAATATTTAAAGGATTCTGATGTTGACAACTGATTTAGAAATAAAAAGGATGAGCTTAAAATCTGTGGCAATTTTCCACATACTTGAGAGGGTTTCCAAATGATCTTATTTTCCAGAAGTTTAAACTCTCTCTCATTCAGAGGTCCACAGAAAAATTATTGTCAGAAGAAATGCCATTTTTGCAGTTATTAGGTAAAACTTTTTTGTTACTAGCCAAAAACCACTAGAAAAGAAAAGGACTAAGGGTATAACACTGCAGAACTCCTTGATTAATTTTAAAGGAGATTTGAAGAAAATTTTCTATTTTACCTTAAATGACTCATGCTTTAGAAAATCAAAATTCAAGGGAGAGCTTTGTCCTTAATTTCAAAATGCTCATGAAGCTTAATAATCTGCTTGTTTTTCATATCTGATCGAAGGCTATTAGGAAATCTAAAAAAGTCACCTGAGTATGATTGGTAGGTTAAGAATTCTGTAAGTTTTGTTGATATGGAGACAAATATAAACATTACTTGCTAATTATTATGTTAACATAGCATAATATGTGGAAAACATGAAAAACATCTGACCAATCTGTGTTGGATTTGGAAAATTCTTACAATCTCTTTGATTTGTTTTAGTGTTAAAGTATTAAATATATGTAAGCTTTTATGATTCAATTTAATTCTATTCTTTATTGTATTAAAAGTTTTAAAGAACTGATTTTTTTAAAAGTTCTTGAAATAATTTTCAAGGGTTGAAAGTATTATACATTTTAATATAAGAAAAACTACTCTTTAAACAGGAGCCATTTTTACCATTAATTTATATATTACCTTTTTCTGCAAAATTTATCAAGGCAAGTAGTATTTACTTCAGAAAGTATTAAAAAAAAAAAACTTAAGTTTTTTCTATACATTTCATTTTTTCCCCTTCTGAATTATAATTTTATTGTATACTAATTTAAACATTTACACTTCTTTTGTCTAATGCTATACTCTTGAACCAATTTTCTCATCTTTTATTCAATTATATTGGAAACCCATCAAACTTGCTTTCAGAAATATAAATAAACTAAGAGGAAAGAAGGAAAGAAATATCAAAACACAGAAACCATATTCAAATGAAAATAGCCATATCATTTGTTAAAACATACTGATAATGTTCGCACATTTCTTTACTTAGATAGTTTTTACCTATGTGATTGCAATAATACATAATTTTCTTCATTTAATACGTTTTATTTTGTTTTTTAATTTATTATATTTATTTGAAGATTTACTCGACAGAAATTTTGAAAATCTTCAAAGGGTTAACTTTTTGTGAAAGCTTTAAGAAAGATTATTATTAGTCAACCTTAATCCACATATAATGCTAATGAATGATTATCAAATATAATCATCAAAACTGTATAAAATGCAGTTAAAATCGGATATCCTCTTACATAGTTTTTCGATCTTATAAATATAAAAATTGGCGACAATTTTTTTTAGTTGATTTGTAATAGTAATGCTGGTTTTAAATTGTTCTATTTTAGAAAAAAATTAAGGATCAGGAGTGACATATATTATTCTTAGCTGTGTTCAAATGCAGATAACTTTTATTGTATTAAGACCAAAATTTAGTTATTGAATCACATGTCTAATTTTAAATTTCTGTTATAAATATAAATTTTTATGAAACCTGATTATAATTTATGAACTGGATTTGTTAAAAAATTAATATTGAATGTTTATTTTATTTATTTTTTTTTCAGGCAAAGTATGAAAAAGCTCTTACATGTGATGTAAAAGTTATCACTCCTGATTGGGTATCAGATTCTGTTCGAAATAAATATATTTGTGATGAGGACTTGTACCATCCAAGATTGTTAATTCTTCCAGAACCAGAAGTACCTGATATACCATCTCCCGGATCTCCATCATTAACATCTGCACTTATGTCTCTTGATAAAATAAATATTGATGCAACCATTTCAACTTCATCTCAATCCTCAGATCAAGTCTTCCTGCAAAATTTTCCTCAACATCTTAAATTAACCAATCTAGATAACAGAATTGCTGATGATATTCTTAGTAGTTTGCCTTCTGTAGAAAACATCAAAACAGAACCAAGTATTTCTCAGATGACATCTGAGCAAACATTTGCTGCCAATAAATCTGTGTCTTTACCTCAACAAATGAATGTGACTGTAAGACCTCAAGCATCAACATCTGCACAACAAAATGCATTATATCAACAAACTTTGCAGCACCAACAGATGCTGCAACAAGGTGAACAAAAATTAAATCAGGCTCTTCAACAGGTTCAAGCACAGCAACAACTACAACAATTGCAACAACAACAACAGCAGCAGCAGCAGCAACAACAACAACAACAATCTGGTCTACAGCAGAGGCCACATATACAATCTCCACAATCCCAGGCTTTGCAGCAAAAAGCTCAGTGGCAACAACAGCAACAACGCATGACCTTTGCTCAACAACAACAGATTCAACAGCATATTTTACAAATGCAAAGGTTACGTGCTCTTCAGCAACAACAACAGTTGCGCAGTCGACAAACTGTTCCAAATGCTCAATTTGCCCAGTTACAGCAACAGCAACCAAATTCTCAGGCTCATCTACAAAGGCAATCGACTCCAACAGCTCTGCTGCAAAAACAAGCACAGATTAATGTTCAACAAATTCCTCTGCAACAAGCTATCACTCAACAAAATCAGCAAACTGTGATGCAGTCACAGCTGTTGCAGCAGCAACCTAATAACCAAACTTCTCAATTGCAAAATATTCAGTTGCAAGCTCAAATGAGGCAGCAGCAACAACAACAATTGCAACTTCAACAGCAAGCATTACAAAAACATCAATTACAACAGCTTTTGAAGCAACAACAGCATTTGCAACATCTTCAACAACAACAGCAGCAGCAATCTCAGATCGGTCAGCAACGAGGGTTAACTCAGTCTCCTAACATGCCTCCGTCTCCTTTGCATATTCAGCAGCAAAATATATTGCAACCATCACCTCGGCAGTCACCTTTGCAGCAATCCCCTTTACAGCATTCAGCTCTCCAACATTCACCACAACAAACACAAGTTCAAAATCAGCAGTCTACTGTTCAAATACAACATCAACAATCGCCACTTCCAGCTCAGCGCCCTCAAACTCCTCATCAGCAGACATCTTCTCAGCAACCTCATCATCCTCAACTTTCAGTTCCGTTATCACCTTTACAGCAAGCTCAACAAACAGCTGTTGAAAAGCAAAAGACTGATCTGATCAAAGCACAGTTACAGCAAGCTGCTTTGGAACGAGCTCAAGCGATTGAAAAAGCAAGGATTCAACAGACATTAGAAAAAGTTCAGTTGCAACAAGTTGCTTTAGAAAAAGCCCAGCTGCAATCAGGAATAGAAACTGCTCATTTACCACCAAATCTTTTACAGCAAGCACAACTTCAGAGGAATGCAGGGCATCAACTACAATTGCAGCAACAATTACATCAAATCCAACTACAAAAAGCTGGCTTGCAACAATCTGTTCAATCTCAGCAAGCTTCTCCTAAAATGGAAATTCCTTCAAACATTCAATCATCACAAGTACCTCATTCTACTGCTCAATTCACTGTGCAACAAGCTCAGTTACAATCTGCCTCAAAATCTCCTCAACTTCAGGTAGGGGGGCAACAGATTCAGCAACAAAATACAGTGCAGCGATTACAACTACAGCAATTATCTGTTCAACAACTACAACAGCGTTTGCAGCTGCAGCAAAATTCACAAAGATTGCAAATGCAGCAAGCATCACAAACACAGCAAATGCAACAGAGACAGGAAAATTCATCTGTACAGCAACTACAGCAGTTACAAATACAGCAGGGTGTGTCTCTTCAACAGCTACCACAGGGAACTCCACCTCAATCCCTACAGCATAATAATTCTCAGTCATTACAACATAATAATTCTCAATCCTTACAACATAATAATTCTCAATCCTTACAGCAGGGATCACCAGTATCACAACTTCAGCAAGTATCACAGCAATTAAAAATGCAACAGGGCTCACCTGCTCAGCAAATACAACTGCAACAGGGATCTCCTGCACAACTTTCACAGGGATCTCCTGCTCAGTTACAGCAGGGTTCTCCTGCACATTCTTCCATGCAATTACAGGGTTCACCTTCTGGACAACTTCAGCAGGGTTCACCTGCCCAACATTTGCAACTGTCTCAAGGTTCACCAGCATCACATGGTCAGCCTTCTGTTCAAGGATCAAATCAATCAATTCAAGCTTCTTCACAACCGGCTCAACTGCAGCAAGTGCCTTCACAACAGACCCAGATGCAAGTGCCTACCCAACCATTATCCTCACAACATTCTCAATTGCAGTTGCAGTCTCAAGCCCAAATGTCCCCACAACAGAATCAAATACATCAAACATCTCAGATTCAGCAAATTGTTGCACAAGATTCTTCTCAAACTGGAATGCAAAACTCACCTCAGGATGTACAATCTCAGTTGCAACAAACTCTTAAACAGCTTCCCCCAAAACAAACACAGTTGTCACAAGTGTCATCACCACTTAATCAAACTCAGTTACAGCTATCACAAAACACTTCTCAGCAGTCTGACATGCAGCAAAATCACCTTCATTTACAAATGACACAGCAAACACAAGGTCATCAAGCTCTTGAAATAAATCAGTCATCACCTTCAAATTCTATTCGTCAAACCTCTCCCGTTCAAATGCAGTTTCATACCTCCCAAGCACAGTTGCAGAAAATTCAGTTACAAAGAGTTCAACAAGCGCAATTGCAGCAAAATGCAAACCAGCAAGTTCTTTTAAAACAAGTATCTCAATCACAACTTCAACAAGGAATGACTTCTGGACAACAAAGTTCACCACAAAGTGGAAATCATCAAATTCAGTTATCTCAGCCTGCTGTGCAACAAGTTCAATTGCATGTTTTTCAACAAGCTCGATTACAGGCTTTGCGTCAACAGCAGGCTCAATTACAGCAATCTATTACTCAAGGTCCAGGCACAGTTTCTCAGCCAAATCAAGCAAACAATGCCCAATCAAATAGTTTACAACAAAGTCAAATCTTACAAACTTCCCAAGATTCACAAAATGTTGGACAAGCTGTTCGTCAATCATTACAATCTCCACAAAGTTTACAGAACCAAATTTCACAAAACACCACTCAGCCTACCAGATTGCCCTCGCCATTACAACATGCTCAGCTGCAACAGTTAGCCCAACTGCAGCAAGCTCAACTGCAAAAACCTCAATCTGCTTTACAACAAAATCAGCTTCAAGCTCAATTGCAACAGATTCAGTTACGCCATTCAGCTTTGCAACAAGCTCGATTACAACAGCCTTCTGCTGCTTCAGCACAGCAGCTTCTTTCTAGACCTCAACAACAATCTCAAGTGCAAACACAAATTGTAGCAAAGCAGATTCAGTTGCAACAACAGTCTCCTCAAGGTTCCTCTCCTCAGACACCATCATCACCTCAACTGCAGCAGCAACCTCGTTTCCCACATCAGCTGTCTCCTGCTCTACGAGCAGTTCAAAAGCAATTTCCTGCCAATGTTCCATCTAGTGCTCAGCCTGCAATGCATGGTCAACCACCTGTACAAAGCATTCATCAACAGCAGTTGTTACAACAACGACAGCTTCAACAACAGTTAGCTTTGCAACAACAGTTACGGCAAAGGCAGTTGCAACAACAGCAGCAACAACAACAACAAATGCAAAATCCTCAGCATCCCCCTCAACAGGCAGTTCAGCAAATTTTGACTAGTCAACCTCCTGTTATGATGAAACCTCCACCACAATATCCATATGATCGTCAACAACTCCAAGGCCAACCTCGATTGCAGTATCCTACTCAGCCAAGACAGCTTTCTCCTCAACAGCAACCTGCTCAACGAGTACCTTGGCAACAAATTCCTGGTAAACCTGCCCAATTCTTAAGACGTTCTCCTGGGGCAAATCCTCCTCCATCTCCTTCACAATGGCAACAAGCTTCTCCAAAAGAAGAGTTGACACAAAGTCCTCAACCTGCACAACAGCAAGTAATGTGGACACAAAGGCCTGTGTCTGCTGAAAATCGGGATAGTACTACTCCTATTGGTCAAAATGTTTCACAGCCAGTGTTATGGCAACCAAGTCAGCAACAATTAAATCCACAACGAGATCCAAATCAAACCATACAGCCATCACAATCATTACAGTGGCAGCAATTGAAACAGTTAGAAATACGTAGGCAACAGATACTGCAGCAACAGCAACAAGTTGCTGGACAGCGACCCAGTTCACAAGTGCAATTTGCTGCTCAAGCTGATCCTTTAAACCAGACTTCACCAAGATTAAGTGTTCCATCATCTCCCCATCAAACACTTGCAGTTCCTGCTCAATATCAACCCCAGAACGCTCCCAGCATATTATCACAAACTTCTCCTGGTGCTATTGGACATGGAGCTCAACCTCCCACGCAAGTGACTCCTAAGACAAAAACTGCTTTAGCCAACTTGTTGAATACAAGGTTACAAACTACTGGAAGAGCAATGGAAGGAGAAATCAATCAACCACCAATAAGAACTTCCCAAGTTATTGCAGTAATTATTTATATTTAATTTATCTAACACGTAAACATAAAACCACTGAAAAAATTTTTCACTTTTGTGTCTATTTATCACTGATCAGATTTTTTTTAGAGTGAATTGTAATTATTACCTATATATATATATATATATATTTAAATGTGCTTGAATAAAAAACAAAGGGGAGGGGTCTCTTGTATTCAGGAATACTATATTCACCAAAATACTATTTTTTATAGTAGTAAACTTTAAATAAATATATTTTACCAAAATTTATATTTATTTTTTTAGCAATAAAGTACAATTAACTTAAATGTCTCGAGTTCTAGAAAATAATCATTTCTTAGAAGATATATATATAGCTGTGTTATATAGAAATTGACTTTTGAGTTCCTTGGAAGAAAGATTTTCAATTTATGTTATAATTGTTTTCTTCCAATGATGTTAATTGGCCATTTCTAAGATTCTACTAATCTGAAAAATAAGTAAGCAAGACAAAGATTAAAGAGATGAAAGAGAAACTATTAGAATTTTAAATTTGCATGCATTCTTTAGGTATTGTATTTTCTTACCTCAATTTATCTATATTCTTAAATTTTTATATTAAATCTTTTGAAGTATGAAACATTGCATTTCTAGGAATAAAAAGGCTGTGTAAAATCCATTCCATATCAAAGAATTTATGTGCAAAAATTTTTATCTAGCAAGATTTACATCTTACTAAGTATGATTTTGTTTTAAAATTTAAGAAACATATATGGCATTTTATAATTTATTTCCCCCCCCTCTTTATCTAAAGCAACCTGGTCAAGCAGTTCAGAGACGAACTAGTGCTGATGGTATAGCCGTAATGCATCCTCAAAATCAAATACCTGATAGGGTAGTTATTCCATCTGTTCCTCAAGTAGTATATTATGGCCATGATCCAAAATTAAATGGTAAAATGTTTTTCTCTCATATTTATTTATTTTTATTTTATAAGTTTTGTAGTAAAAAAAATTTATGCTACCTTTGTACGTTAATTAAAAATATCATATCTATTTTTCCACCTGTTTTTTTTTTACTTGGGTACAAAATATCAAATGGAATCTATTTTTAGAACTGCCACCTTTCTCTGATATGTTATCTGCTAATTTATAGATTGTTGCTGCTTAATTGTTTACTCTTTTTGTGAAAAATCTGTATTGAATTCTGTTTTCTATTATTTTTATGAATATGCTGTCAGATTCAGACTAAAACTTAAAAAACGTTATTACAATCCATTAATACTCTTCACTTATACTATCTGTTTAAGATAGCTCTGCATAATGTAAAACTAGAAGATGGAACCCAGATTTATATATATATATATATATATATATATAAATATGAATGGGATATGTAAATTGTGTTACAATATGAAAAGAGATCTCAGTAATTAAGAAGTTCCAATTCAAATAATTAAGTCTAAACGGCTGTGCTTTTACAGATAAAATTTACATTGTTGATAAACAAGCAATGTGTAATGTATAATATTATTGCCTGCAAAACTCTCCCCTCCCAAATGGTATCAGATTTCTAAAATGGTATTGAAAAACTGCACAACTGTCTGGCTCTTCATCAATGTGATGGGTGATATTTGGTTGTATCGGTCAACTGAAAAATGAAACTGATTGATTATTTTATAAAAGTTTAAAATTCAGAATTGTTGCACTAATTTTTTCATCTATATATATTATAACTAGCTGGTATACCCGTTCTTCGCACGGGTGAACTGAAAAATTAAACAACACAGATTGAAGGATAAAGAAGTTTATAATGAGTTAATTTTACGTGAATTGCAAATTAAACAAAAAAAGCTTTTTTTGCGTAGCTCAGCAAAGCAAAAAAAAAAAGAGAGAAATAAAACACCTTTGTTAACTTTTAAGTATGTAGATCTAATAGCTGATAAAAAGGATTTTTTTTTATTTATAACTCCCCTAACACTCTTGAGGGTCGATTTTTGAAAATACCATCCTAAGCTGATCTCTGCTCAGCAAAAGAAACACATTGTTAAAAGTTTTGTGTAATGAACGCTTAAAATAGTGTAAATAATTTTTATCTGAAAGTATAATACATTAATATTACTTTCTGTAGTTTTTATTTTATGTTAAAATTGTAATCGCAAGCAATGCCGTTTATTAAATTATAATGAGGATTCAATAAAAAACATAGCAAAATGTTAACGATAGAGTAAAGTTGGCAAATGCCTAGCTACTTTCATAACTCGAGCTTTATTAGAGCTTTGTAAGACCCGCCGTGTAGGGGGCGTGCACGTTATTACTTTATCCACCGCATTATGATTTACTACAGTTTTTTTCATACAATTTTTTTTTTTTTTGGATCACTACATTGAAAAGTAAGGGATATACATAAACAAAATACTCCACTTTGGAAAATTTAATCCGTTAGAGCTAATAAATTAATTAAAGATATTCCACTGTAAAATTAATTATATATACCGTTCACTTAAAATAAGTAGTCAAATAATTTTCTAAGGTCTTCATTAACATACAAAAAATAAGACACTTAAATTTTGACACACTATTTTTTCCGCTAAAATACTCATCATGGAACCCGTGCTGCTATATATCTTGGAAGAGTGGATTTCAAAGAATATTCCTGCTAAGTATTGGTAGAATATTCCTTCTAAGTTGGTGTGGTGTGGTAGTTAGGAGAAGAGGGTGCCAGATCAGGTGTCGTCCACGTCTCTTGACCATGGTTCAAAATTACGTGGTCCGTTGCCAAAAGCCCTCATGTAGCTGAACAGTGCGACGTTAATATTCACTCGTTCCAAAAGATACAGTACAATAGAGTTTTAATTATTTTTATACTTAAAAATGCAATATCTGCCTATTCAATTAAAATTATAGCGTTATAATTAACTACTAACCTCAAACAAATTTTGAATATTTGTCCAAATGATGCAGTGTGAAAGAGAAAGTTTATTTACTTTAAGTATCAGAACTGATAAAAGCATTTATTTGGAAAAAAAATCAATTTCTTATTACGAAATGTGCATAATAAAATGTTAAAAAAAACATTAAAATAAAGAGAGATTTATAACAACCTCTCCCTTCAAAACTTAGTTTGATTCTGAAATAAAAAAAAAATAGGCATTATATCAGAGGAATTAATTAGAAGCGAGCACCTTGTGTAGCCAAAACAAAAATGGTTTTTCACAAACAAAAGATAGATATATGCAGACGTGGTGGTTTTTTTGCAGCGCATGTCAGAATTGCTAGCAGATGACAGAATTTTTTTCTTCTTACTTGACAAATGTCGTTATATTTTGGACACTTCATACAATATCTTTATAAATTATAGTTTATGCTATAAATTGTAGCCTATGTGCTATTATGTATAAGCTATATTACTGTAAAGTTTCATTAAAATCCATTCAGTAGTTTTTGCGTGAAAGACCAACAAAGATTTTCACAAACTTTCGCATTTATAATATAAGATTCTTCAAGAGTCCGTTTTTGTTTGTCATCTTTCAACTTTCTGTAATTTATATTCAAAGATGATGTAAAACTTTTTCTTGGTATTATCATTATGTAATGCATAAATTTTGAAAAAAATTGTTTTGTTATTGAAATAACTTGTCATTTCACCTTGTTGAGGAACTATTTAGCTCAAATTTTTATTTTTCTTACATATCTCATACTCAGCTTTACAAAATTAAGCTCTATCAAATTTATTGTTTTGTAGTATTCATATCTAAAAAATATATATAAAGGAGAAAAAGTGACTCACTCACTCACTGACTAATCACGATATCTCTGGATCTATTAAACCTACAGACTTTAAATTTGGTAGGCAGGTTCCTTTCGTGGAGTAGACATCAGCTAAGAACAGATTTTGCAAAGATCGACCCCCCAAGTGGCGTTACAGGGGTTCAAGGGGCGTTATAGATAATAAGTTCCATTATAAAACTATTAGATGTGCAGTTTTGAAACTTGGTACGCACATTCCTTTCATAGAGTAGAGGTCATCCTCAAAATGATTTTTACGAAAATTGATCTCTAAGGGGAGTTTAGGGAGCTTAAGGGGCGTTATGCATAATTATTTCTGTTTTTAAACTTTTAGACGTACTGTCTTGAAAATTCATAGAGTAAAGATCCGCTACAAAGTGGGTTTTGTGAAAATTGAATCCCAAGTGGCGCTGCAGGGGCTTAAGAGGCGTTATACATAATTATTTCCATTTTTAAACTATTAGACTACAGTCTTGAAATTTGGTACACAGATACCTTTCATGGCGTACAGATCTGCTACAAAATGGAATTTTGAGAAAATTGACTTCCAAGTGTCGTTGTGGGGGCTAAAGGGGCGTTCTAAATAATTATTTCAATTTTTAAACTATTAGACGTACAGTATTGAAATTATTTGGTAAGCGGGTTCCTCTTTCAAAGGAGAGAGATCCGCTTGAAAATGAGTTTTGAGAAAATCGAATCCCAAGTGGCATTGAAGAGAATTAAGGGCGTTATAGGTAATCATCCCCTTTTTTAAACTATTAGGTGTAAAATCTTGAAATTGAGTATGCAGATTCCATTAATTGAATAGAGATCCGCTATAAGATGGGTTTTGTGAAAATGGCTTCCTAAGTGGCATTGCGGGGGCTTAAGGGGCATTATAAAAAATTATTTCCATTTTTAAACTGTTAGACGTACAGTCTTGAAATTTGATAAGCAGATTCCTTTCATGGAGTAGAGATCCGCTACAAAATAGGTTTTGTCGAAAATTGACCCCCAAGGGGCACTGAGGGGGGATTAAGGGGTGTAATAGATAAATATTTCCGTTTTTCAACTATTAGACCCACCTGCTTGAAAATTTGAAGGTATGTTCCTTTCATGGAATAGAGTTAATCTAACAAAGAGTTTTGCGAAAACCGACCCCCAAAGGAGTGGGATTGCGTGGGGTTAAGGTGAGTTATAGAAAAAATCTTGTTTTTGAATTTAACCCACTTATTTAAAATTTCTTAAGCATGTTTCTTTAGTTGAATAGAGTTCCACTAAGAATAGATTTTACGTAAATCAACTCCAGATTGAAGTGGGGTGTTATTGGGACGTATATTGATAGACGAAATTCCAGTTTTCGAATTACTAGGACTATAATAATAAAATTTGGTTTGCATGTTTCTTTTGTTGAATTGAAATCTGCTAAGAATGCTCTCAAAGGAGTTGCAGGGCTTATTGATGATAAAAATTCAGTTTTTGTTCTATTAGATTTAGACTTGAAATTTTGCTTGCATGTTTATTTTATAGAAGTTGCTTTGGTGGAAATCCATTTGATTATTGGGTTAAGTGAACGCAAAAAATCTTTCGACTTCTATTTTAGATATTAATAGAAATTAGAAATTATAATTTCTGTCCTTTTTATATCAAGAGGCGAGACTTCACCTGTAAATATATTTTTCAATACAATCAAATTCTTAATGCTAGATATCAATAATTTATATATATGTAAACAGTATATATTTATACAACATCGTGAAATACCCTGTGGAGTGGGTGGGTAAAAGCTAGTTATATTTAAAAAAAGAATTATGAATTTGAGTTACCTAAAAAATGTTACATATATAGATTTTCCTCAATTTTTAATTCTAACTGCTATCACTCACACCCTATCACCTATAAATCCCTGAAACCTAAAAGTTTCACAGACATCAAAGATGCAGCTGTATTTATATTCCTTCTTTCCAATTAGAAAACATGGAAAATGAATTTTTAAAAAAAATTGACTTTCATAATTTTTATTGCGGCTAAGTGAAGTTGGTAGTAATGTTAATAGCACAAAGGAACTAAATCATGATGCTTAATAGATTTATTAATTAGCATAGAAACTTCTAAGAAATATTTCTCAATGCTGTCAATTTTTTTCTATGCATCCCATTTCTCGTCTTAAAATCAGCTTAAATTTGAAATGTCTTTGAATTATGTTTAAAAATTTCTGAGTGTGGTAATAGAACATCTCAACATTTGACTAAAAATTTGTATTCGATACATTTCATAGTTTTCACTCCAAATAGTAAATCTCCTCCTCCTAATTTTTAATAAAAGCATACCAAATTGAAGGAAGTAATACTATGAAAAATGAGAAATATTCAATACAGTTACAAAAAAAAAAGCTAAATGCAACTTAATAAAATGTTTGTGTATATAGATTTCACATATTAAAAAATAAATACACACAATAAAAAATAATAAAAAAAGTGTGAAAAAAAAAACATTAAATCATGAAATCACAATTTTTTTTGGTGGGTTGTGGAAATCTAGTAGTTTTCCAAAAGTTTTTCCAGAACACCTAGAACTAATAATTAGATTCAAATAATGTTTGGATCCTGAGCTTTTTTAAAAATTTTTTTGGTGCTAGTTTGATATCGGGGGTAATAGCGCCGAGTTGTTGTTTATGTTCGCCAAGATGGGTGATAACATTACAATATAGTTACCTTAATATTTTTATCGTCTGTCGATGTGGTTGCCATGGGGATAATGTATATTAGAAATAGCTTTTATTGGTTTTTCCTGCTGTAACCCTTTTAATTTCAGACTATTTAAATAAAAATTTCTAATTTCTGTAAAAAGTGAACCATTTTCAGTGTAATTTTTCTAGTGTTTGCGTCTTCTGTATAATTCTGTGTTATTTTCGAATATGGATATTTCTAAAATGAGTGTGAGTACTAGAATATTTTTTTCTTAGAAGAATAAGTGTTGTGCTTTTAATTATCGCTATAAATCGTTTTATTTTTCGTTTTAAAAAAATTTTTTTTTTACGTTCTTTGTTCGATGCAATTCGTTGAAGGAACTTGCAGTGCAAGTTTCACATTGCAAGCTTTCACTACTTTGTAATTAGAATTCTTAATTGATTTTAACGTACATTATGTAATTATTTTATTCATAATTTAATACAAAAATGCAATTATTACTTTTTTAATAATCATCTAATATTCGTTATTTATAACTGTTTTTTAAGCATTTATTTATAAATATTACATATTTTCTTATTTATTTATAATTACTATTATTTATGTATAACTATTACTGTTATTTATTTATAATTATTATGTTATTTATTTATAACAATTTTGTTGTTTAATGAAAGCTGTTATGTTATTTATTTATAATTACATAATACACATAATCTTATGCGTTATTTTTGTTTTTTTACAATTCGCCAATTATTCTTTTTTAAAATTCCTATTAAGTTTTATTATATGATTATTATTTCTGATAACTGTTATTAAATCGCACTATATGAATATTATATTTAATTACGATAAAATAATATTAAAAGATTATTATATGCTGTTTATAATACTATTCTTAGTACATGTTAATTTTTATTACATATTATTGATATTCATTATTTATAGATTGATCTAGGTTATTCTCAATCTCTTCCTATATACTTTATTTGAAATACATTTCAATGTATTTCAAAACAAGTATTTAAAATTATTGTGTATCATTAAATTACCATTAGGCCACCATATTGGATTCCATTCCAACTACAGTAAAAGCTGCTAGGTGCGATCTTATCACGCCAAGCAGCACTTGGGGCAATTACCCCCATTATCAAATTAGTTCTTTTTTCCCCCTAGATTTTGAGGAGGAGGGGGGTGATTCTCCAAGTTTGAAAAAAGTCTTTTTAAGTATTATGTTAGTTTAATCTATTGCAACCATTGTTTATGTTTGAACCATTAACATTGATTTTAAGAAAAAAGTTGTTAAAACTATATTAGATGTATTTTTTTATAAAAAAAAAAGGCATTCATGACTGTGTGTGTAACATTGCTTTAAAAACATTGAAATTTAACGTGTATTTCATGTATAACATTAGATTGTCTGTAAACAGTGTATATCTTTATGAGAGATTGATTTGTAACATTGTAAAATTTAAGAGTATATCTTTTGTGTAGAGAAAGGGCTACTTTTAAGCTATCTTTTATTAGCTATATGTTTTATCAATGCAAAACGTTTCTCTGTGCAAAAATAATTGTATATTATCATATTTTCTTATTGTATATTATCATATACAAATTGTATATTATCATATACGTTTAACAAGAGGGCAAAATATAAATAATTGTGAAAATGTAAATATTTAGGAAAAGCTTGTGCAGCTGTCAACATTTTGTTCTAAAGACAATATTTCTTTATATTTTCAATGGTGCTGAATTTAAATGTTATTAAGGAACTTCTAAGGCACTTTGGTTTCTTTGTGTGGAGTTTTTCAATAAGTAGTTGAGTACTGTACCCCCCTTCTTTTTTAATTTATTTGATAGGGAAAAACTAATTATGTTTTTGATGCACAAGACAATAAGCCTAAGGTTATGTATATAAATGTTCAATATGTACATGATGGGGGAAGAGGAATATTGGAATTAAAAAGATTTTTTTTTCTTAATTTGTTATGATTTTAGAAGAATAATCTCAATAGATAATTTTATGATTATTTTTAAATCTGATATTCAAAAAAAAAAAAAAAAAGACAAATTTATGAAGCAAAATTCTTTATTAATCAGAATGTTTATATTTCTGTTTAATTTTTCTTAACTTCTGCATTTTCTAGTGCCCTCAGATCTTTGCCTGTTAGGATGCATATTTTGCATTGAAGATTATGACAAATCAGCAGAAAATGATATGGAACAGTGGATAAAAGTAAGTTTTATTAAACTATAAAATTTGCTCAGGATTGTATCATTAACAAGAAATTGATGCATTATAAATTTGATTTTAAAAAATAGACCAACTTCATGCATATCAAATTTGGTGTTTTTTTAGATCATTGAGAAACATGGTGGCCAAGTAGAAAGTTCATATAGCAGTAAATGCACTCATGTTATTTGTGAAAACCAAAGAAATTCGACTGTCCAACAGGTCTGTATAAATATACAATTAAATCTTAAATATACATTTAAGTTTTTTTTAAAAATTAATTATATAATCTTTATTTTTACTAAATATTTATTAATTTAAAATCTAGTAAATAGACATGTGGTTATGGGATTAAATTTTGTTATTCACAGATATATTTTTGAAATCTTCACACATAGTGGGATTCCTTGCAAGAACTTTATTTCACTAATTCTTTTAAATTTCAAAAATGAATTGTGTAAATCTAAAGAAATTTTGAAAATAGTTTAACATTTTTTGTCTCCCCTTTTTTTATTACTGTTTTATCTGCATAACAAAGTTCAATATTAAAATGCTTAATATTTTGGGAAATAAAGAATTCATCTAATAAATGTCATTATTTGAATTTTCTTTTAAAATTACTTTAACAAAAAGCATTTTAATTTTCTTGCATTTTAGGCTATGAGAGAAAGTAAACGTTGTGTAACTGCTTACTGGTTAAATGATACTTTAGAAAAAAAGAAACTAAAGTATCCTTGGCTAGCTCATCATTTTCCTACTCCTTTTTCAGATGATAAACCTTGTAAAAATCAGGTAATATGACTTAATTATATGATAATAGTCACATAATGTGTTGTATCACCTAATGTAATGTGTTGTATTATTACCTTCAAAATTTTTTAAAATGTTTTATCTTTCATTCACAGATAATATCAATGACTAATTTTGAAGGAGAAGAAAGAAACATACTGAAAAATATCATTACCATCTTGGGTGCTAAGTACACAAATTATTTGTCAATACAAAATACTATTGTTATTTGTAAAAAGTAAGTTTGTTTTGTTTCATACTTTATTCAATTTTCAAACAATGCAATGTGCTAAATTTATGCATTATTTTAAAAAATTTGTTTGAAATGTCACTCATATGTTATTTTACTTAGTCATTTTCAAAAGTGGTCAGATATGCTATTGTTAAGTTCAGAAACTATAAGTTAATTTTTTACTTATAATTTAAGCTTAGGAAAGTAAGCAAAGGTATCATTAAATTTTAAAAAGAAATTGTATAAATTTTATTTCTCATGTTGCATGTAAAATTCTTATTATTAGAAATGAAGGTAGAAAGGCCTTAAAAGCTCGTGAATGGAGAATTCCTTTAGTGAACGTTCAGTGGCTTCATGACTTGATGTTTGGACACATAGATGCATTGAGATTATCTATGGCTCATAAGTACCAACAATATGATTCAGAGAATCCTTTTGCCGTAGATTATGCCTTGGTACCTCACCTTATGAGTAAGTGTTTTTAAAGTAATCATGTACAGGAACAAAAACTATATAAACAAATTCTTATATTTGTTTGAAATTATTGTAGTGAATCTTCTCTCTTCTGGGTAGCCTGTTCCCTTCATACAACATTGTAAATACCTAAGGTTAGTTTTAAATGTAAAATTAACTTTCCCCCTCCTCATTGATAGTGATAAAACTCTTTATAAGTTGTTCAGTGTAATCTGCAAAAAAAAGTAAACCTAGGATCATAGATTTCTGCTCTTTACTTCCATTCCTTAGCCAATAATACTTTATTTATGGAGAGCTGCAACAAATGCTGTGATGAAGCTCAGAATGTTTTCCACTTCATTGATGTCGTGCAAAATATGCTTTTCCATTTTATTATAGTCAAGTTTTTAAAATTACGAATATTTTGATTTCACCTCTCAACTCCGTCAGAAATAGCTGCATTTGTTCATGTTCCTATCTAGAGGACTTGCAATGCATATAATAATGAAACATAATTCATAAAAAAACAATTGTCAATTTTGTAAGTGATGAACAAAAGTTTTGTTAAACATTTCTTAATGAAAATTTCATATATTTCCTAAATGTAATAGTAATATGTTCTCAGGTGTAACAAAAAGAATTTTCTAGCCCAAACTATCCAAATTAGGTCTTTCATTAGGAGGAATGAATCTTCAATACTTCCTTACCTTCATGCCATCTGTACTATATTGAAAACTAACATATCCCTTATACATTAATCATTTCCTTATGCTCTAACAGAAAATATGATTCTTATATTTTTTTGTAATTATTTAGGTATATTTAGATTGTAACTTATATATTGTACATTTTTTTATCACCATGATATTTTGGTATTTCTTCTGAGAATAATGTTTAATAAAATTTGGATATAATGGTGTATACAACTTAAACCCAGTGGCGCAACAAACCCATGAGGGCCAGGGCCTACTGTGCCTATCCCAATATACGTGAGCATTGGGCGTTGAGGTGCATGAGCAGCTTTCCCAGTCAGGTGGTCAGTCTGAAGTGAGACCCCCCAGTGTTTAAGTCCTCAAGCAAGCTTTGTACTCATTTATCGACTCACTGCAGTAGGGATAAAAGGCTGAGTCAGCCTTGCCTGGCTCAGGAATAGAACCCTGACCTGTGGTGTGGAAGCGCGATATGCTACCACTCAACCACTGGGCATATAATGGTATATAATAGAATAAGATTTCTCAACAATTCTAATTTATTGAAGAAAAATTCATTAAGTATATAGAGTATTTGTCAAGCAGAATCTTAATCTTCACTACTATTTGTTTGTGAATTCTGTTCGATATAATTTTAGAAGTTATGACTGATGCATCATAAATAGTAAAATAATCCATTAATTTTGCATTTTTTTGTGATTCATTTAGTGTGATATATGCTCATGAAAATATGAATAGTAATGATAGAAATATAAGCCATTTAAACCCTCTTGCTTGAACTTGTGATTGCATTTAATAAATATACATTTGAATAGCAATAATAAATATAGATTTGAATAGCAAAACAGGAGATGAAAAGTAATTGCAGTAAATAATGGGCTTCAGCATAATGGGTAAAACCCACAGGGTACCAAAGTATATTCTTATAGTTTCTTATTGTTTAAAATTTCATCTCCAATATTTTTAATAAAAAAATTTTCTGCAAAAGAATTGTTCATAAAATGCTTTCTTGCTCATAATATCCAGGAATTAGTATTTGCTTACAATTGTAGCATGTTCTTTTTTTTACAGAATGAAATTCATTGTAGTAACTTTTCCTAAAGTATTTAAATGTATTCCTCTGTAGGTGCTTGGAAATTTCCAGTGAAAATAAGTGAAGAATTAATTAAGGTAAGTAACAGTAAAATGTTGTAAAAGACTTTTGTTAAATCATATCAGCTGAATATTTTTTTTCTCTTTTTCAATGTGTTAATTTAGCTATTATAGTTTCTGACTAGTAAATTTTGTTTCATTTTTTTAGAAATATAATATTGAACCCAAAACTCCAGATAATGCTGCAAGTGCTGAAAAAGTAAGTTTTATTTCAGTTTTGTTATCTGATTTTGTAATAAATTTTTTAGGAAAATACAGTATAAAACTTTTTTTCTCCTCCTTTAATAGGATCCCAAAAAGCGAGAGAATGAAGAAAATATTGAACCAGAAGCAAAGCGTATCAGGTATAATATTTATTCATTAGAACTTCAAATAAAAACTTATATTTTTAAATTAGCAGTTTTTTTAATGTTTGTAGTCATTTAAATAAAGACATTGTAATATTATAATCTCAAACATTTACCCAAATCAAAAGTGCTTAATTATTACACATAACTACTTTTGTGATCAGTTGTAAGACAGTGGTTTTATGTTTTAAAATATATTTGAGTTAATGTATTTAAGTATTGTTGAATGTACTAAAAATTATTTGTGATTTGTGTTGTTTGCTTCTCATACAAACAAGAAATAAAATAGATTAACTTAAATAATTAATCTATCTTTTTGAATTAAGATATATATTATTTTATTGTTTCTGTCTAACCTAATATGAATATAAAGAACTACATTTGAATGTGCATTTTTATTATATTATGTCTTTAAAATTTCAGAATCCAAAATAAAGCTTAACATATCAAGATAAAATCATATTTTTTCATCTTTGGCATGGCTGGAAATTATGATTTTTTTTTCTCTGTGTATGAAATCATATCTGACACAAATGGGCCTTATCTTAAATGTTATTATTGTGTCAAGTTTTCAAAGTGTTAAAATGTATTAATTTTTCCACTTTCTCAGGGTTGAATCTCCACCATTAGAAGAAAATATTCCTCTCACTACACAAACTCCTCCTGACAATGAAAATAAACCTAGAGTTTTATTTACTGGCATTGCTAAAATTAAAGAATTGGCAAAGGTAAGTTTTCACTAACTTATGAAAATTATTTTTAAATTGCATAGTTTTTATATATGTTGATTTGTTTTAAAGCTCTAATTTTTTGGGGGGGATTTTTATGTTCAGTTGATGCAACTACAGCCTGTGGAGGCATAGAAAAGATAAAATTATGCAGTTAGATTTTATGTTCAGAATATAATTTCATTTTAAAAATCAGTACTTTAAACTTATTGTTATATATTGAAAATAACTAGATCTCGAAAATATTGAAGATAGTGGGAATATATGAGATATATCATTTCTGCTGTTGGTCTTGCTCCTTGATCATAATTTAAAGTTGTAGGATCAATATTAAATTATTTTGTAATTGCAATGCATAAATTCCTAAAATAAATACTTCTGCCATGTGATGGGGCATTGTAGAAGTCAGTCAGTAATGCACACGTGGGTGTAGAGTTTTTTTTTTTTTGATAGTTGGTTAACTACTTAAATAGCTCGAATGAGTCAATAGTTGAAGGAAAATGTTATTGAAATATGAGTTAATTTCCCTCCATCTTTTGTGTTTTTCATCCTTGCAAAAGTTAAAGAACTTTGTTAGTGAATCTGAATCTTACCTCTTAGTATCAGATTTTAAAGTTAAAAAGTGTAATAATCAATGTGTATGAAACAGTTGGATAACGAGTTAGCAAAAATATGTATTTGCAAAAATTTCAACCATGAAAGAAAAACACTGTCATTCTTTTTTGAAAGTTTCAATGATAAGTTTTTCATAAGAATATTTATTTATAAAAAATTTATAAAAGCATGCAGTAAAGTAGATTGATGTTCTTTAATAGTTTTGCAATTTTTTTACGGTGCATTGTTGATTTAATAGATTTGTCTTCCCCACTTCCTTTTAATTTGGGAGGAAAACACAAGAAAACTATTTCATTTTTGCATTATGTTAACTATCTTTCAAATCAGTCTGGATTTACTTACTTGGTCTTAGGTATGTTCAATGCCGATTTAAGTTCATTTTGGGCTATAGGCGCAGAAGATCTACAAAAGGCCCCCTTGGCAATGGAGAATCGAAATTTATAACCAGCAAATCTGGTTACGTCCAGCTTATTCTGACCCCTGAGCACCTGCCCCAAGCACCCAACGGATAATCCGGCACTGGGTGTGTTATAAAGCTATTATATAGGTGGAATGTTGTAAAAATTTTCAAAAAAATATTAATTCAATGTGTTCAAGAACTGTTAGAACCGAATTCAATCTACAAATCCTAATTCTAACAGAAAATTATTTTTTAAAATTCAGAATTTTATTTTCTTTTTTTTTTAGATTGTTTGTCAGCTGGGTGGTTGCCTTGCAAAATCTGAAACAGAAACCACACATCTTGTTGCTAGTCAGTATGCTCGTACCGTCAAGTTTCTTTGTGCTATTCATGTTGTCAAATATGTTGTGACTCCTGAATGGATTGCAGAGTGTGAAAAACAAAATAAATTTGTTGGTATGCCTTTGTTTTAACAAGCTTTACTAAAGTTTATTGAAAAAAGTTAAAAGAAAATACTTTTAAAAATATTGTTCATGTATTCCTTTACGGTTTCAAATAAAAATAAGAATTAACATCATGAAAAGCAAAAGGAATACAAGTATAGCACTAAAGTAATAGATAATATATTTATATTTCAATTAAATTAGATACATTAATTCTCTCATGTCTTAAATTTTTTTTAAAAAATTAAAAACTATTGTATAGTTTTCTTTAAAATTTCTGTAACGGTTTCTGAGGATTTATGGAGCTTTTTATTTGTATCATTAATTATAACTTGATTTTTTTAGCTTTATTGGTAATTTCATGCTAATAATAATATACAGGACTCTAAGATTTGAATGTGAAATTTCTTCTAATAATCGAAATACCTTTTAAGAATCTATTTTTAGTTTTAATAAGTTATTTTTATTTTAACAGATATATATTATTGCTGTGGGGGAAAAATCTTAGATCTGTTAACATGGTTTCTTGCTTCTACTCTTCTCTCACTCATTGTCCATGGATTGTTAGAAATAATCTGATGAGGAATTTTAATGCTGTGTTAATAAATATTTTTAACCTGGAAGCAGGCGCGCGCTCGATACTAACGTTAATGGTCACGCAAGGTGACTGGGTCACCCCAATCCCTTTTTTTATAACTTTTTATTGTATATGATAACCGTAATTCCAGTGAATAATTTAAGTAAGAGGAAGTACACTTTTTCAATTTTTCTTTGATAATTTGAAAAAAAATATCTATCAAACTGAATTACGAAGTTTCAAATGTGCATGATTTTAATAAAGGACACAAATCACAGACACTTTTCGCTAACATTACAGGAATGTTATTTGCAGGCAAAACTGTCATATTTTGTTCAAGTTATAGTAGTTTTATTGTCCTTTGATGATCAACAAATAACATGATGAATTTTTCTTGCTTGTGTTTTGTGGTACACTTATGGCTTCCTGTTTTTCTTGATAGAGTTCTTTTGTTAGCATATGAAAATTTTCCCTCCAACTCAAACATTTTGCTTTTCATCATCGATTTTCTCAAATTTACTTTCGCTAATATTTATTATTTCAGCAGGTTCTTCCATTTCTTAGTCAGTTTCAACTTCCTTCCATAGAGATCGCAGATGCTTCTTTCTTTTTTTATATATATATTCTGCTCATTTACATTTATAAACCATAATAAGTCATACAACAGAGCAATCAAAACCACTAAGTTGTTCACAGGGGAGAAATGTAGCATGTTCATAGAAAATATTTTGGAACAAAAGTGGTTGTTCATGGAACTCAGTCAAAACAAGTACCTTAAGGTTTGTAAAAAAATGTTTGCTGCTCCAAAAAAAAGAGGGAGATATGTGACAAATACATTTTAGTTCTCACGAAAGCTGTCAAGGTCATTGGTAACAAATAAACAGTTTTCCTAGTATTAATGATTTCATGACCTTGAGGTGACTGTATCCCACATGACTACTCCGAGGTTAAATCTTATAAAAAAAATTGTATTAATTATTTTTTTATTTTAATTGTTCTTTGTGTTCTTGATAGTTTTAAAAATTAAGGCTGTAATGGCAAGAATAAAATTTTCTTATATAAAGAAATGTTTCCTTTCAAAAACTCAAATGCAGGTCTATGAGAAAAGTTTTAATGGAAATAAAATTGCTAAATGTTTTGAGTTATGAACTTATGGGAATTTGTCTCGGACAAATGGCTAATTATTAAATTTATAAATTACATCTTTACTATATGATAAGAAACTTTGTTGGTTTTAGTATTATTACTATTCTTATTGCTGGTGGGGATAAAATAAAATATTTTCTATATTAAATATTTTAATGATTAAATTGAGGTGTTAAAACATCTATTTTACGTAGTAAATCTTGTAATAAATGAATACAAATGTTTGAATAGCTATTGTGTGCACTAAAACTAACTGGTTTTTAAAGTTAGGTAAAATTTCAGTATTTTTAATGAGATGTTTATCTTTATAATAGTAATAGGCTATAATTTACAAGAATACTAAAATCACTGTAACATAGTGGAATAAAAATGCAAATGTCTTTTTTTTTTATCAAAATAAAAAATTGAAATGAATAATATAAAATGTCTTAAAGTATATCTATAAATTTTCATTTCAGATGAAAAAGAATATATTTTGCGAGACCTTGAAAATGAAAAGATGTACAGTTTCAATTTGGAGAACGTATTGAACAGAGAAGAGAGAACACCTATATTCAAAGTAATGAAAATTTTCATTCACATATAAATATAAATCCTGGTAATTTACAAAAAATATACAGATTTTGATTAAATTGTAGTAAACTGCTTCAAAAATTTAAAATTTGACCATAGTGGTCAAAATGTTACTTTTAAATATACTATTTCAATTGAAAGCATACGTATTGCATTTCAAAGTCATTTTGAGGCAGTTGATTTTTTTTATTACAAATATTACAGGATTTTGTATTCTTTATTACGGCTGGAGTAATCCCTAAAGCAGATATTCTAAAGAAGATTATTGAAGCTGGTAGTGGAACGCCTGTTTTTAAAAAGGCCCCAACTCTTAAACAAATAAAATCTGTTGAACAGGTAACAATGAATATTTATATTTTAGAAGAAATTCTCCATTTTATGTTGTTTTGTAATTCAAATCTGTTTAATATAGCTATAGAAAACTATCAAAATAACATTGTGACTTAATTTAAAAGATTTCTATTTGACTCTTTAATATTTTTCAAAAATAATTCCTGTTGTACATTGCTTTTACCCCCCCTTCTCCCCTCTCTCTGGAAAAATATATTCTATAAAAAATTTGACTTATAAATATTTTTGTTAATGACTTGTGTTGAAATTTATTTTTGTGAATGAAAAAGTTTCCAACGAAAAATATAATTTATCAAGTCAAAAACTAAATAAATATTTAAGACAAAATATTTGACTTTTTCCCATTTGTTCTATTCCATTCTTGAATACCATTAATTGTCATCAATTTAATTAGCTTTAATCCCTTTATTTATTAATCGCTTTTTTTAAGAATTAGTAAAAAAATATATTTATAATTTCTCTTTTAGACTGGTCAAAAATTTGTTGTCATTACTTGTGAAAATGATTTGCATCTTTGTAAGATGTACCAGGAAAGGAAGATTTGTAAGTTTATTTGGTTTTTAATCAATAGAGATAGTAATTACATTATGCAATATTATCATAAATTGCATAATTTTTTTAAATTTTTTTTTCATAGGTGTGCAGAATGTGGAATTCATCTTAACTTGCAGTATACGGCAAGAATTGGATTTTAGTTCCTTTGCATATGCATTGTAGATTCACATTTTATTAAGCATTGTAAATTCACAAATCTATTTATTTTTTCATAGATTATATATAAATATATATCATATTTTTTATGTAATGTAAATATACATACTTGTTGTGCAATAGGTGTTTTCAGTGGCCTGTTGTAAATATTTAGTTTTGAAAGCTGCATAAATAAATATATTTTAAACATTCTTAGATAAATTATTTGAGTGATATCTTTTTATTATTTTATGAAATATGTTATTTTTATAAATTTACTCCTTATTACATTTTTTAAAATTTTATTTTTATTTTATAACTTGCATTAAAATTTAAAACCATAAAATAACTACCAAAATTATATTTAGAAAATACCTTCAATTTATATCCCATTAGAAATGAATATTTATCATTATTTATTCCATGAGTACTAAAATTTTGTTTGGTTTATGTGATATGACATCTAATTCTCAAAAATGTATTATTTATAAAGTAAATTCTCATTCAATTAATTTAAAGCAAAAAATAATAAAGAGTGCATGCAGTTTCAACTATAGTGATATGTAGTAAAAAAGTTTTCTTAGATTTTTATGTATAATATTAATACTAATTGGCTAAATTTAGCATTTGAATCAATGTCACACTAGAAACTATTAAAAAAACCCAAACAAATAAGAGTGATAGATTTCTAAATATTGAATTCTAGTTAACATTAAACCAACCTACATTTCATGTATACTTATACATACTGTGTTCAGTCAAATCGACTAGTAATTTAAGAAGTTATCATTTATTTTATTCAATGCAGATAATGGTTGATATATAGCTAAAGGCATATAAAATGAAGAATGTTCAGAAAATCTTTTGACCTAAATGTTTTTTTATAAACTAAACTAATTTTTCCCACATAAGAAACCAAACTTAATAGGAATATCTAAAATTATGTATGAAAAAAGCGAATAAAATTAAACTTTTATACATCGTGTTATGCATATTTTATTCAGCTTCAATGCATTACTTACAAATTATTTTAGTCTGAAACGTGCATTTGCCACAGACATATTTTTTGCACTTTGAGCACATTTTTGTAGTTTTATTACCTTTAAAAAAAATTTTATTTAAACTTGTGAATTATTATTGAACTTGTAAATGATGTTAGCAAAACCTTTTCTAGTCACTTTTTATGTGCAGTGCTCTAAAGCTTACTGGAATAAAAATTTCTGCCTCAAAATGTTTTCACCCACCATTTCTTAATACATCCATGCATTAATTCCAGCTAGGTCAAAAATATCTGAAGTAGCCACCTACAACTTTTCTACTTCATGCTACCTTTCCTTGCCATCTGGTCTGTCACATCTACACCAATTTTTTTTATCATAAAATCTAATAATTACTTATATGCATTTGTTTCTTTTTTCTATTTCTATTGATCTATATATAACACTTCTGACAATCATTTTTTTTTTCTGGCTTACCTTTAATCTAATCATTTTATCTTTTCTTACTTTAGCTAATTATTTTCACAACACTCTCTTCTGCTTCCACAAATTGTAGTCTTTTTTGCAAATAGCTTCTTTGCTAATGATACACTCATGAAAAAAAATATGTATTATGTTCCTTTCGCATCCTGTGAATGGCTCCATCAGCTTTAGAACAACAAAATCCCCTAGTGAAATTGAGCATTCTCTTCCTTCATTCTTTCCCAAATAGGGAAACCCATTTATTATATACTTGCTATTGATGTCACACACCAACCAGAACTTCATTTCAAATTTGTCTGTACTCTTCCGTATATACAGAGTGAATCTATACTTGGTCTTTGATGGAAACAACTGCTCATCAACAGAATTGTATGCACCAGGTTAATAACAATTTTAGGAATTCTCAATAAATCAATGCCATGTTGCAAATTTATTGGTTTGTAAATGTTGACTTCCTTAGCTCTTATCAAATTGTACAAACCTCATAATTTCAGTTAAATTGTTTTTGAAAAAAGAAGAGGATCCCCAATTTATATTCCATAAATATGAAACATCCAAATTTTTTACTTCATATTCATTGCTGGCATAACAAGGCAATAAATGCATAGCTCTGACTTATATAATCCCCAACTGCTTCTTCCTCTGTATATTTTATAATATAATCCATTATATAGTTATCCATAAGAGAAGATGTCATTTTTATTTGTCCTTTCATTATATGTTGTTTAGCATATCTTACTGGGCCTAACATATCTCTAAAAATATGCATTGGTGTCCTGCCACATTTAAGATTTCCATCTATTTCCTCCCAAACTGTTCCGATGCATTGATCCTCTATACCTCTCACTTTCAAATGTCAATAAAACCCTTTCTTTTTCTATTCTGGATGCTTATTTATAATATTTTCATCTTTCCAATCACTCAGACTCTAATCCACTTGTTGCAAGTAGCTCTCTTGATCTGTTTCAATGTTCTTTTCAGTTCTAAAAATTTTGTCCACCACATACTGAACACTTCTTCTATGTCCATTATTTCAAAACGTTTAGATATTTTTAGGGCAAATATCCACCACAGAATACTACACTGTGTGAGGAATAAAAAAATCACATCCAAGTCTTGATAATTACTTATCTTAAAAAAAAAATCAATAAAAAATTGCACTTTAAAACTGCTCTACTTGAGATTGTACTCAATACTTTTATTGTTTACTCTTTTCAACTGATAACTGTTCATTGGTAAAGTTTATAAACTTAAAACTGTACATAGTGTTTTTTCCACTGGTTAAATTGCTTGACCACTGTAAGTAATGATGTACAAGACCTGCCGTGTAGGGCAGCGATGCATGTTAAATCTGTCGAGAGCTGAAACGTCCTCCATGGTTCAAAATTACGTGGTCCGTCGCCCAAAAGCCCTCGTGTAGCTGAACAGTGGGACGTTAATATTCAATCAATTGATACTTGCAGGTTTGGTGTTAAATGACATAGATGTCACCAAAGCAAAGTACTTATTTTTTCTAACTTGTATGTGTCATGGGTAAACTTTAAAATTAAGTCTCATTTAATGTGCAGTAACCCCATTATTTCACACAACACATCTTTGATGGAATTCAGGAGGTTGAATGATAATGTTCATGAACCTACAGTTCATATTATTGCTTTTGAGCTAATGCCATTAAAGACCTGTAGCATAACAAGGTTGAGACACATAAAATCTGACCTATAAAGTTGTGGAAGTTTGTAAAATCTTCTGAGAATAACTTGGTGTTTCTCATTAGTAAACAACTAATGAAATCCGGACTTTTAACTCAGCTATCATATCACTTAAATTTGATAGAAGGAATGCATGCCTCATACAGCTCAGTTCATTAAATAGGACCTCACCTGTGTTATTTTAACTTGAAACAATCATTTGAAAAGTAATGTTTTAAGGTAGTAAACACATGTATACATTCTAATTTTTAGCTGTTATAAAATATATTATCTAAAGGCATCTCAATTCATCCAGTTCCAAATCATCAACACAAAAAAGAAATTTATTTTGCTGTGTCAATTATATATTATTGAAAGATAAAGCAAAGAGAACTACTCTTGCATGCTAAATCTGTATTCATTTTATACTGCCACACATTGCTTAACCCCAATGATTTTTTTTTTCACATTTCCACACAGCAATTAAAAAATATAAAAGACAGCTAAGTTTTTCTTCAAAAAGCTTAAATTTTTTTTTTAAAAAGGATCACACTAAAAATTTAAGTGTTTTTTCTAGATATTTACAAAACATAATTACAATTGTATACACTAAAAGAAAAATATTGGCAATACCTGCATGTTCGTTTAATTGCATTTGATAATTTCTTTGAGAAAAAATGATAAATTGTCTAAAAAAACTTTTAAGATTATTAATTAAAAAACTAGAAATAAAAACAAGTGTGTTGTCGAAGATCTCTTATTTTCCTCTACAAACCACTAACCTCAAGGTTTATGCGGATCAAATGATTTGGCTCACAGATACATACTAAAAGTGTACCCAACTGTTTTAAGTAGTAAGCTCTAGCATATTTCCAAATTGGTACTAGGTTTATGTATTTATCTTTTGTGGACATGCTTCCATTATATTTATTATAGAATATGTTACCCTATTGGTGTTAGAACATATTTCACAATCAGAATGCATTTATCATGTTTCACAAATATTACTATGTCACGCAATACAACTTTTGAATGTCCTATCCTTCAATTTTCTTATTTAATATTTTCAAATCACAAGAGACAATTTAACATTACTTCAACAATTCATTTTTTAATACTGATCATCTATATGCTCATTTTCATAAATAAAATCTATATATATAAGCAAAACATTTACAAAATATTTTTTAACTTAACATAAATACTAAACATTAAATTACTAAAGTTTTTGTAGTAGTAAAAAGCACTTCATTTAATTAGGAAAAATTTCTGCATGATCACCCTCAAACACTTGAAAATGGGCAATTTGATGATGATCGGTTCAGATTGGCATGTTCAGTAAATAACATAAATCCACTATAGGACATGCTTAGTAGTAAAAATGCAAAGTATCCAAGAGCATTTGTAATTCTGTGTTTTTACTAGTGACAAAGAATTCTCGCTAGAGTGGTTAGGAAATAAAATTTTATTTTGGATATTTACAACTTCCAGTTAGAACTGATTCTTATTACATTTACAACAGTAACTGAATTACAGAAAATTGGCTTATGAGAATTCATTATCACTAGTCCAAATGCAAAATTTAAGATGATTTAGATACTTCACATTTTTCTTTTAAATACACATGATAATGGATTTCAACAATTTACAGTAACATATATACAATGCGCATACATCATTTGGACTTACAAAACATTGCACATACAAAGTAACAGCTTCGATATTTATATTATAGTTTTTTGTTCAAAAATCATCAAATTATTTTAATTTTAAGAACACAGATACATGTATAACAAGAAAGCTAATTTTTATGAAATAATGATAAAATTTTTTTGTTCTGTCAAATCTTAGTCTCACAAATAAGAAAAATTTAGCTACTGCTGTGTACCCATTTGTTAATCAAAGAAACCAGGGCAACATTACTTTTTTGTTTCCCAAAAAATTAACAGCAAATACAAAGATGAAAAAAGGAAATTTAATCAATAGCATGGATTTAGCATTTCCTTGAATCTCAATGTGAGAAAAAAAATAAGATTATATCCTAGAATGGTACTGTCATAGAAATACCCAGAATACATAAAAAATTATCAGAAAATACATATTCTTGAGGTTCATTCTATTTGAATGAGGAATTAAGGTTCACTCAGTGATCATGAAAAAGAAAATAGATGAACAATTGATTACTTATTTTATTAAGATGAAATTAATAGTTGTGTATATTTAAAAGAAAATCTGTTGTAGGGATAAAATCTTATAATTAATTTCCCATCTACAAATTATATTTTAAAACACACACAATAGTGAAAATTGTATAACTTTTATATTAACTGCTAAAATTGTACTAATTTGATATCATACTTCTATAGATTCTTGCATCAAATGGTAAATGTTGTCAAGTTGGAGTGATAACATAATATGGTAACAGACTTTTTAGTTACGTTAGTTATTGTTCAGTTTTATTTCCTTTTTTTTTACATTTATAAAAAAGTCAGCATTTTTTTTTTTTTTACACAGAATCTTCAAAAAAAAAAAAAAAAAAAAAAACTGGCTGCCAAAGGGCTATTTGGTGCAATTTCAAAATCATGCCAAAAATGGGGTAGCAGTATATCAAATTAGTTGTTTTTTTTCTTTCTTGTTTGTTAGTAGATTAACTGAACATAATTATTAGTTCTGTGAATCTTTAATAATTAATGATGCAAAAACAATGGAATTATACAGCTTTCTTTATCAAAGGAATCGTAAAATAATTTATAATAATGTAATCAAAATCAGCTTTTTGAAAAATTGAATAAAATATTGCTGAAAATGCTATTTCTGAAATATTTTTAGTTTATTACTATTATACCAACATGATCTACTTAAAACCCAACAAACCTAAGTAAAAATTAAAATAAACCAAAACACAAACATTAAATTCTCTCAATGTAAATTAACATCCCCTGCTGATCAACAAATTCACTGAAATGTATTTGTTTTTCATTTATGCGAATTTCAATTTCATAACTGCATCCCAATCTAATTAAAAAAATTCTTTATATACAAAACGATTTAATATCAATTTTAAAAACTCGGGAAGACATTAAAAAAATTACACATTATAAACACAAATTTTTTAATATCTTTATTATGGAAATTGCAATCATTTTAAAATAGATATATCTTTATCAAAAATATTACTTATGCATAACAAAAATATTACTTATGAATACCATAAAAAATTTACATAATATGAATGCACAAACTTTTTTTTGTCTTTTTTAAAAGAAACTGCAATCATTTAAATATATATATATCTTTGTCAATATCATTTATGAAAATTTTAACACTGTAACAAAATTAAATATTTATATAATATTAAGCTTCTATTCACATACATGACTTCTTTTGGAATGTGTACAATATTTACATATGAAAGACAATCCCCACCAAATAAATAGTCACTAAAAGTCTTGATTAGATAGAGATTGATATCCAAAGGGATTATCTGCAAAGAAAAAAAATTAGTTATAAAAAGCACTACCATTAAATAATTTATCTCACAATAATATGTATCTCATTATTTTATAAGTCCATAAAAAAATTTGATCTTAAAAAAATGCTTTAAATTTAACGAGTTAAGGTATGGGTATATTTTTCTTTTAAATGGAATGATTTTTTAAAATGTATAATTAATTTTAAAATTATATATTTTTTTCATCAACCAATGTGCACATATGCAACCGAGTCAAATACTCTTACAAATTTCTGAAAATGGAAAGTGAACAACAATATATTTTTTAAAAAAAACACCTTTAACATGAGTTGTGAAAATTTATAAAATTGGGTTTCTACCCAAAAAAGGTGTTTAAATGATTCAAATCAATACTTAAGGCAGGGAAAGGATTATTTCTGAAAAATAAGTCTACCAATACAAAACAGGTGTAAGTTTAGTTTTTGATCAACATCATACTATAAAATCCAACTATCCTAGTAATTAAGTTCAACAATTAAAGAATTTTTTAAGATGCAAAAGTAATATCTAATATTCCCAACTTTAAGCAAAAATCAAGGTATTTTAACATCTTCTTAGATGTAACACAAAATTTTATTTATACATGAAATCTGTTTTAATCTAAAGCAAAAAAGATGCCAGACTATGCTCTATGTCAATGTTTCTTAAATTAGAATCATGTGACTTTGAGCTGGGTCCATCAAAATTTTTAGGGGTTTTGATATATTTTTTTGCATAAAATAACTTGAGTGTCTTGAGAAAAGCTTTTAAGAAACACGAGTGTTAATGTGGAAGGATTCACATGGATTGTAAAACTATTCCAAATAGCTGTTGAAAATATCACTCATTTGCCACTAAAATCACAAGAACTTATTGAGCTTTCTACAGATTCAAGGCTACAAGTTGATTTTAATACAAAGTTCTTAGAAGATTTTTGATTAGTACAAAAGTTCCTGAAAGCTCAACAGTCCAGATAAAGCAGACACACCCCTGCAGGTACAACAAACATGTGAAAATCCATTCAAAGGATTTTCATGTAGTAAATGCTTTATGCCTTCATAAAGTATGTACTTTTCCCTTGTTAAAAGGTATTTGGGCAGTTTATTTTCTGTAGTACTTGTATTCTGAAGCAAACAATGCATACAAGTGCAGTACAATATTTTCTGTGTGAGAAAACACTTGAACTAATTCTTTTTTTTTTTTTAATCTTATCTTCAATAACCCAGCATTTTTCAAAACTCGCCCACCCTTCAGTCCATATTAGGCCGGGACTCTACTGTAGTTACAAAAGAATTTCCAACAATTTCTGAAACTGCAGTACAGTTCTTTTAACTTTTTTAATAACTTATTTATGTGAGACAACATTTTCATCTTTAACAACCATTAAATCAAAGTATCGATTAAATCTGAAGAATACTAAGGAAGTACTTCGTCCAGCAATGTTAACTATTATGCCAAGATTTAATAACATAATTAAAAATAATCAAGCACATTTTTCCCACATTGATACTTAAATCTTATATATGGCATTCTTAATAAAAGCTGGTGATCTTAGAAGTGAACTCAAAATGACTAACACTTAATAAACAGATTCTAGTTTATGTATAATTTACTGTGTAGTTACATTACATAATGTTTTTTTATTTTGCAACAATTAAAATTTCTATATCATGATTTTCAATGTAAAAACTTATGGCAGATGTTTATTACGGAAAAACAATAATGAACTACAAATCAAACAGAAGTACCCAAGTGTGTGTAAACTTTGCACAATGCTTATGAGGTCGCATTAAATTTTTCTACAATAAATGGGGCAGCCATTGGGGAGACCTGCTTTATATGTAAGATTTTTCTGATTTCGATAAGGTCAGTATAGAGTGTAATTTTGAAAAGTGCCAGAAAAAACAAATGCAGATAATTTATTAAACTCCAATTGTATACTGATAAGCAATTAAAATTAGTGAACTTCTTTAGATCAACATGCATATATTTGGTTAAAAAACATTTTTAGTCTTGTATAACTAATCTAAAAATAGAAGTTGCTGAACTACTGAATAATGTAATTGTAATTTGTACCTCTAAAAATCAAACTTTGAATCATATCCAAGGGATCCATACGTAAAAGAAATAATTATCTAAGAATATTCTGTGCAGCATTTTAAGATATATTTTCAGGAAACATTTTGTAGCTGTGTACATAAAAAATTTAAACCATTCCTTATGTTTTCTTGAACTTTATATTTATTTGTCCAAGTAATTTCAACTATGCTGCATTCTTCACTTGTTAAATAAACTTGAAATGTTTGCATTTTCAAAAACAGCAATAAAAAAAGTTACTGCAGTTGCGTGTAATACATCGATAAAGGACCCTCATAGACTGATTGCTAATTGAATGTATTACATGAGGAAAATGAATCTTCTAAGCAAGCCCCCTTCCCCCTCAAATTTTTTTAAAATATAAATATTAGATCCTTATTTTCCATCTAATTGGGCTGCATAGTAAGAACACATAGGGAGTAGTAAATGATTGATACTTGTTTTAAGATGACAAAATGTTTCCAACTGAAAGTGGATGTGGCATAATAGTTTTAGGAGCATGTATTTTCAGTTATAAAAATATAAAGTTTCCTGAAAATGGCAGGTAAAGGACCTTAAGTTTTTCTGAAAATATTTTTGTAACATTTTTCAAATGAACATAATACATGAGTGTTATATAATGTAAACTAATTAAAGTATCAAAAGAATTCTTTAAACAGCATATTTGATACAAAGAACTTTCATTATTAAATGAACTCTCTACTTACACCAGAAATATTATTTCCAGACTTCCATCATTACAGCCAAAGTCTGTTTTGGCAACTGAGGTCCAATAAGCGGATTCATTTGTGCCATATAGCAACATAGCCAGCTGAATAAAAAAAGGGGGAATTAAGAATAAAATGAATTATAACATTAAAATTGACTTAACTTTTTTTTATACTTTAAATTTTTCTTTTGAAATTAATAATCTGCAATTTTTAAAAGCACACTTAAACACAGTAATTACATTGGAAAAAAATTTGTACAAATTTAAATCAGAATGCAGGGTCAGCATATGACCAGGTTCTGTTCCAATTAACAGATAGCAAGTTGAACTAGTTGTAAGTCAGATTTATGCTCTGTTCTCTGATAGCATTCATAATTACACATTGCATATATTTGTGCTTAAATTAAGAGTCTATGTCAAATTTTACTGCTCAAATGTTATTCAATATAATAAAACCTTACGGCATATGAATTTTGACACCACATCTCAAACAATATCTTCAGTTTCTAGACATAAATAGAATACAAATCATATTGCTCTGAAGTTAATAAAAAAATTATATTGCTCTGAAGAAATTAACGACTACTTTATTTGGTATGAATGTGCACACATTTACAATGAAACATCTTAATTATGACAAATGCTCCCTTATCATGCCAGACATAAAATTTATCATAGTTATTGAGAAAAGAAATGCTCTAAGCCAGGGGTCGGCAAACTGTGGCTCACAAACCACATGTGGCTCTTTGTATGGGCAGTTACGGCTCTTCAGACTTCTAGCTATATCAATAATTAAAAAAATAATTATACATTAAGAATTGTTTTCTTTTCTCTTTCTCCTTTAATATTATTCTATTGAAAATATTCATTTTATTTGTTCCTAAAATTTAACATTTGACTGGCTTAAAATTTATGTTTTAAATTGTTCTTCATTGGCAAAGTGTGTTGAGAGTCAGGAAAAATATTAAAATTAGGGTCAAAGCAGTAGAAGTCCAATTTATTGGTTGAAAGGCAGCCAATGGAAAGAAACTCTTCTAAGTGATTTCCAGCAACGTTTGCTTATTTGCATCATGAGTTAGGGAGCATTCTTGAATACGAGCAAGTGATACACGTAAACCCCCCAACAGAAATGACAAAAGCACATTCCATATTTTGTGACATGTTTAAAAGTTAATAAAAAGAGGGTTGAAATTACTTTTATACGCAGGAACAATCTCACTAAACTTTAAATTATTAGTGCAAACATGACATTTCAGAAAAAAGTTCTAAGAGTATTATTCATAGGAAAGCCCAGTGGCTGAGTGGTAGTGCATAGCGCTACCACACCACAGGTCCGCAGTTCAAATCCCGGGCTGGGCAAGCTCAACTAAGCCTTTCATCCCTTCAGTGGGTTGATAAATTAGTACCAAGCTTGCTTGGAAACTGAATACTGATGGTTTCACATCAGACTGACTACTTGACCAAAACATCAGCACATACACCCCAGAAGCTAAGGTCACGAAAACTGAGACAGGCACAGTAGGCCTAGCACTATGGGCTGTAGCGCCACTGAGTTCAGCTATTATTTAAAGGAACTTTTTATTATGACTCTTGAAATATTTAATTCTAACATTTTGATATTATGACATTGGTTGTCGTCGTCGAGAATTCAATGGAGAGCAAGAGGACTGTATCGTTGATTTAATGATGTATCTGATAATTGAAGAGCCCTTGGTATACGAATAAGTTTATTGATGACTAAACATAACTTCACAGCACTACACTACACACACCAACATTTAAAGACTATTTACAGGATTAATGAGAAAAATCGCTGAAAGCGCTCTGCCCAAAGAATCATGCCTTTCATGTTCATTTGATCAGTTGCATCAGCGTTCTCTTGTAATTAAAATGGCGTGTTACATATTTTTATTCTGGCAACCCTGAAGTCACCAATTATGTTCGAAGGCGTCAACAGTTGTTCTTGTATTGAGCAAGAGAAAAAGTTTGAAAATTTTTGGTTTTTTGGAAAGAATGGGAAATATTACTTTGAGCAAAGCTTTATTTAAACATTAAAAAAGAAAGTGTGTTCATTGGAGTGCACTGTAACTGCTACCAGAGGCTCCCCTTCCCCTCCTGCACACACATACGTGGCTTTTAGTATAAATGGTTCCTTGATACCTTAGGTATCTTGTTTTCTTTACAACTTGGCTCTTCTGCCCAAGGATCGCAGAATAAAGCTGTAAACCATATTAAATAGATTTAAACAAGTTTTCACAAAAATTATTCTAGATTCCTTGCATGTGAAGAAGAAATCTCCCAATATTAAATATCGCAATTCTAATTTGTCAAAAGCAATCTTGGGAAAATTTTTTATAAGACTTATTAACAATCAAATACCAAACAGTATCTTCAAAAATTTATAGTAAATTAAAACAACTCCATGTTACACAAAATTATCCATGAAAAAATTGCTTTCAGTCTGACAATGAAAGTGCTAATTCATTAAACAGCACATGGTTAAGTACTAATGAGGTCATTAATATTATCTTTAATATTACTAAAAAATGCAAAACATTTTTCCAATTTTTTTTAATTTGTTAAAGAATTTATTTCATAGAAAATCAAATAAGTATTAGTGAAGAGAAGTGACTGCTCAAATAGTTGAAACAATACTGAAGCTGCTTAAATATTAAAGTGCTTGTTGTTACTCTTTCCTAATTTATATGATGAAATTAGTAAAATATAAAATTGAAAATAGTTATTCAGAATAAATGAAACTCTAGGCATATCCCCCCTATAAAATGTAAAAAATATAAATAACATCTGTTTTCTAAATGCTACCATTTGGCAACAGCTGATCTAGAATACATAAATTACAATATAGGCAACAGAATAAAAATGTAATTATGAACATCATAATTATTTTGATAAAGGTAATAGTAACTACACAAAAATATACATATTTAAGTAACTCATTCTATACTTACAATAAGTAACAACAAACTGCTGTTAAAACCAGCATAGTTTGGATAATTCTGAAAGAGGAAGAAACATCAATAAGTCAAAACAAAATAAACATACATAACATTTAAAAAATTTGCATTACAAAATTTTTTATTAATAGATTATATTTTTCAATGTTTTCTTAAAACTAATCTACTATATGTGTGAACACAAGCTACATTTATGATTTCCACTACTTTAAAAATACCAAAATAATTAAATATGATGGGATTTTGGACCAAGGAATTTCAGTACAAGGATCCGAGCTAAAAACCCTCAAACTTTTCAAGGAAAATAGGGTTGCAAAATTAATTACAACTTACAAGCACAAAAAGTGTGAGTCTCTTCATACAAAATCAATGATGAAATGAATGGCAGAAATTTTCCCCCTCTATACTTACAGTTAAAGACATTTAAAAACAATTAAAATTGTTTGGAATAGAAAATATTCTAACCAAAAATTTCAAGATAAAAGTAGCTTAAAAGATATATTAAGCAGAGATAGATCAAAATAAAACAGAAAATCTAAATACTGATATGATAAAGAAAATATAAAATAAAATAAATAATATGGAGAGGGAAAGGCACTTACGTATTATCGCAACAATCGTCAACTCTATTAATAACTAGCCAAGATGGCAACCCCAATTTCCAATGTATCATACGTGCTGAATTGGCAACCAGGTGCTTCATTTCATATAATGTTGCCAATAGGTTGCTATAATACATATGTTGCGTCCCCTAGTGCCTGCTATATGATACAAACTGTTGAAAGCAAACTTTACAGGCATGAAAAGAGATGAGTGAGAGAATGAGCAGATTACGCTGTATATCGAATTTTGTAGAAAATTGTATTGAAAACAAAAATGTTAGATGTCTCCTAAAAGAAGCCTCTCCTTAAACTTAAGATTGTGGATCTAAGAAAACCACAATTTAAGTACAAAGAGAAAAAAATTACAGGAAATATATGATATATTGATACTTGTATATGATACCTTTGACCAAGTTGGCCATTTGAAAAAACATCACTAATTCAAAAAAAGATGTCAAATGATTTCATAGTTATTATTAATGTGAGCTTGAATGTGCTTGAGATCAGTTTTCAATAATGGTTATATATCGCAGCATCTAGCTGCATCTTTTAATGAACTAGTACTTTGATCAATGGTACTTAAGAGTATTTTTCTTTCAAATTTTACAAGCTATATACTCAATCTTGTGACATACAAATTTCATTAAAATTCTAATGATTCTTCATGTATATTTTCTCTCATTTCTTAGTTTAATACATTTTGTATTGGGCATTTTATTATTTCTATAAATAAATGAGTAATGATACTGTTTTAAGCATATCAGAGACTGAAAAAGGCTTGTACTTCAATTCCATAATATATTGAGAAAGGTCTTCAAATTTAACCTTCTAAATGATGCACTATGATCAAAAGGTAAACTAATTATTGATAAAAGATTCAAATAAAACTCTAAAACAAAAAATGCAAAACAAATCTATATTCTTAATTATAACATAATCCGTAAATGGAATATTAGTGGATAACATTTGATTTTTTTTTACATGGTTCCCAAAATTTTAATAATAGTTAAATTCAACTCAATTTTCATAAATAATTCTTTTGAAATAAGAGAATTCTAAACATCACACAAAAGCAGAAAACTATACATAAAACTAAATGGGTTGCTCCTAAAATATTGCATGAGTATTTATGTATTATCACAACTTGTTGGCAACATTATATAAAACAAAGTACATGGATGACAATTCAGTGAGTATGAAACAAGAAATCGGAGTTGCCAACTTGGCAAGTTATTAGAGTTGGCTATTGTTGCGATAATACATAAATACAATTGCATGTCCTCACATAATCATGGAACAGAGATTTAGAAAGCACGGAATCATAGGTGAGGTATTGTCCTTGTCAGCTATAATTACTACAAGTCTTCCCAATGGCAAATGTTTCCTTATATAAGTAACTTAAGTTATTGAAACTTTCTCTTTGCTAATTTGAAAATATGTAAGGGACCATGTAAAAGAAGAGGGGAAGGAGGTATACATAGGGATTCAAGTAGATCAACAGTCGCAAACATCATATGTCGACACTTATTAGATCTAGCATTCAGAAATTTTCTATGTTCTGTAATCAAAGTAACTTTAACATGTTAACAAAACCAAAATGTCCAACCCAAATTTCTTAACAAATAATATGAAAAACAATCTCTTACACAATATACTGTATAGTCTCTTAACAAAATTATCATTGTAATTACTCAAACTAAATTGTGAAAAAAAGAGCTAATTTAAAATCGATTTACAACAGAATATTTTCACCAAATAACAAAATTATCACTTTAATTACTCAAACTAAATTGTGAAAAAAAGAGCTAATTTAAAATCGATTTACTACGGAATATTTTCACCAAATACTGGTTAAATTTCGTCAAGTTTGGTCGATAACATTACAATACTTTTACATTTAACTGATCACCAAAGATCTATTAGGCGGAATTTCAAAATCACGCCCAATACAAGTAGCGCACTGATAACTAGCTCCTTTTTATCAAGTCACTTCTTATTTTAGCAGTACTACCGAAAAGTTAATTAAAAGCTAAAAAATTAATAGATCAATACAAATAAAATTGCATAATTCAGAAATTTTGAAATCGATATTCTATTTATGGAACACTGGCGTGTAAAACGCTAAGTAATCAATTCGTGAGTAGCAAGAGCAAAATATTAACAAGGACATTACTTCAATTTTATAAATAAAAATTCACAAAAGATAGATTTCTGAAAATTAAATATTTAAAAATATTACGTTTTGAGATGGAGAATGAGAGAGGTTTTTATTTCACTCCAGAGAAAAAAGTTAAAACCGGCAATAAAGCATAAAAGGCACAATTAATTTAATTTTAAGGCATATATAATTATAAGCGGACAAATTAATTTATTTTTAAATTAAAATTATTTTTTATTAAGTAATGTATAGGAACATCACAAGAGCAAAATGCAAAGACTCCACAAAACTTACCCCCTGTTAACACCTCTCGGAACAAACCATGGCAAAATCCCTCCAACAAGAAACCAAAATAAAGAAAGAATTATAAATGGGTATGCAGAGGCTGCCATTTTTCCAATATTTACAAGTTTCGAACTATAATGTTATTGCATTGGATTTATCATGTGAGAGCTTTACGGTTAAAGTTACAACAAGTATTCATGAAAGTATCAAGTTATAACAGCTAGCATTCTCCAGATGTCAGTAGCCTGGAGGCCTTCAGGAGTTAAGAGGCATCCTGGGGTCCGACGAGTCAAACCCAGAGTTTCCTAATCAGAAGATAAAGATTCGAATAGAAAACTATAAATGTTCCCCCATAATAGATTCCCTTTCTCTAAAATGATTATGACCACAGTATCTAGACTCGTGTTAGTCAATGCGGGTTGCACGTTTCACAGGAATGGATCGAGACAACGCTAATGCACCCACATAGTTTTTTAATGCAATGCTAGCGCCATCTGTTACTCAATATAGAAACTAAAATAATTGCATAGTCTTACTATTTTTGTATCGTTGTATTAGTCGAACGATTTTTGCTGAAGCTCTGTTATTGCATTTTATTTACATTTTGGAGAATTTTTACTTTTGGTTTCTTATTATTATTATTGTTTTTTGCTTCATTTTGTTAATTGCTTTGTAATCTTTCTTGTTATTTTAATTAGTCAATTTGTTTTTTAATTTTCTGTAATCAACTTTTTCACATTTTTCTTTCACTACTTTTTCTTTCGATCCTTGCATGCATGAATTTATGCAGTGGCGTAAGGTACACCCCCGCACTACGGGGGCAAAGCTAGACTGAAGCCATTAACGAAGAATTTCACAAAAGTAGCGTTACATTTTTTTTATCTAATTTTTAAGCGATTTTCAAATTGGCGATCTAATATCATTCAAAATCAAAACTTTGATCGCTTATTAGATATCTTAGATCCAATAACCAAATCAAAAAACATTTTAATTTGCTGTAATTCCCGCGACGAAAGAGATACTTTTTTTTAGTGGGTTTTCATTCCAAACTTAAGTTACTAACTGATAAAAAGAAAGTCAGACGGAAAACTGGATAAAATGCTAGAAAGATAAAAAAAAAATTCATCACTGTTTTTTTTATTTATACTTCATGTTAGCGGTAGGGAGTAGAAAAGACATGCTACTTTTTACTGAAGTAGCAAAGTAACTTATTGTCGTCTTTAGCTCCCCCCCACACACATGTATTTCATTTTCATTTAGCGAACTCGTAAATAACGTACATCTGTTATGCTTTTTTCATGAAAAATAGTATTGCGATACTTGAAATCGCATAGAGAGTATTTTAAATGATTACATGGTCCAGATTTATGATTTAGAAACCCATATGCCCACAGAAATTTCCGTAGATTTATGAGTATTCAATCAAATAAAGCATAATGAGAAAAGTTTCACAAATTTGTTTGTAGATATATATATTTTTTTATTCAATGCACTTCAATATAGGGAGTGTTCCTTCGCTGTTAAAACATTTTGATCTCATTTCTCTCTTGTAATTTTAGAACTGTTTTTTGTAAACGAAATTAATTATTCTGAATCTTATATTGTTACTTTGTTAATAAGGCAAGAAGAAACGCGGCCCTAAAATGAGTGGAGTTAAAAAAAACTGAGTGGTTCTCAAAAACGAAAAATTCGAAAGGAAAAGGAGTATAATATTAATAGCAAATATGCAAAATTGGATAACTTTTTAATATCCGCAAGTTCATCATCTTGTGAGTGCTAGTAGTAGTAATGCCAGGGAACTTGATGAACAAGGTCAAGCTCATCCCGGGATTCATAAACGAAGAATTTGGTGATACCTTTTTTCTCTCATTAGGAACTGAAATCGAAAATACTATTTTACAGTGTTTGTGTTTTTCTTAGTGTATCGTTTTTATTTAAGTTGCCAGGTTATCAGTCGACTGTTGTTAGATTTTCCATTTTTTAAATACTATAAATACTCTAATGTTAAACGTTATTTACTTTGTTTACTCAGACACACAGGTTGATTTTATATTGTTATAAGTTTAATATTTAAATATTTTTACGTGATGTGTAAAGGTACATTATGTTATGGTTTTGCAATTCTTTGTATATATATATATATATATATATATATATATATATATATATATATATATATATATATATATATATCCGGCTTGGGGCCCAAGATCTGACCTTGCGGGGGGCTCAATTATTTTCCGTTACGCCGCTGAATTTATGTAATTAAAAATAACAAAAATATCAAACAAGTTAGCTAGTTTAACACATCATATTTTATCTTCCAACAAATAAGCAAAACCATTATTTTTATCTTGTTCAAAAAATGTTTTCATCTCGTATTTTAATTTAAGCATGCGAGCAGTGTTAATTTATTCTCATTTCTGGTCCTGGGTGCAGAAAATCTACAGGCCCCCTTGGCACTGGAGGATCAAAATTTATAATCAGAAAATGGGGTTTCAGTCCAACTTATCCGGGCCCCTGGGTGCTCACCCAGTGGCACAGCGAGGGGGCCATGGCCTCGGGTGGCATACGAAAAGAGGTGGCAGCGGCAAGTACCGCTATATTTAAATTCAAAAAAATATTTCAAACTCCAAATTCCACCCGCGCTGACACAAGCCAAGCGGGACCGCTCGAATGCGAGAGGGTGGAGCGGGGTGAAGTTATAAAAGCCAAAAGTCATAAAAATTTTACGACTTTGGTGTTTCGTACAATTGTATGCTCCAGGGGCGGCATTTGGACCCAATTTGAAAAATACCTTTTTTTTCGTTACGAAAAAATTTGGATGAAATTATTTTCTAAAATATTATTATTTACACTTTGGAAACGTGGGGCATAATTATTTTGTTTTGGACTGAATTGAAAAGTCGACAATTGATAGTAAAATTTGCAACGATTATATGTCTTAAAAAATAAAAATTGTATTACGTAGCGATTTGACTTGGCAAGTGTATGGGCACCCGACCTCGGGATACAAGTAGACATGCTTATCTTAACAAGATTTTCACTGCACTGATATAAAGGAGATCCCGGAAATCGTCAGATCTCATTACTTTTTGTAATCCTGAGAATGGCACGGGTCTTAATCCATCAATTAGCTATTTTTTACTGAACTAGGGATTTCAACCTCGGCAATATATTTTAGCTAACCCTACTGAGGCAATTTGTGAACGTTTTCACCGATCTTCCCTCCTAGAGGAATTTCCATTACCCCAGCAGTGGGGTAAGCGTGTAATAAGAGAAAAGTAACACCCACGAAGAGTCTGAAAAATTTTTCAGCTTGTTGTAAGTTAGAGTAAGACTTTGAAACTTTTTGGTCAAATCAGTTCCTGTCTATTGAACATCGCATCGAGAACTAAAAATATTTAGTTTTTAAAGAAATCGTATTTCGTAAGCTACCAGCAGGAATTTTAAGAAACGGTGAAAAGGTTATGTGTAAATGGTTAGTTTATTCCATTATAAAAAACTATGTATATTGTTTTAGCCGCAAACTTTTTAGTGGTGTCGTTAGCTCTCTTTCCACAGAAGGATTTAAAAGTTAGAAGCACCTCATTGAAACTTTAAAAGAACATGAAACATCCAAGAACCATAGTCAAAGCCGTAAGTCTTAGATTGAATTTAGTCAGAGATTACAATACTGTAAAACAATTAACAGCGACTCGCAAAGACTTATTATTGAGGAGATTAATTATATTGGTGCGAGGTGCTTCAAAATTACTTTGCCCTTAGTGGTAAGAGTGATAAACTATACAATTCCAAGAATGGTAATTTTCTACAAATAATTTAATTACTTGTTAAATCTGATCCAATAATGGTGGAACATATTCGAGGAGTGCTAAAAAATTAAGAAACTGAAGCGCATTATCTTAGGAAAAATATTCAGAACGAAATAATTTCACTTTTACATGAGAAAATTAAACAACAAATTGTTCATAAAATTAAACAAGCCAAATATTATTCGACAATTTTAGATTGCACCCCTTATGTCAGTGAGTGGATATTAACGTCGCACTGTTCAGCTACACGAGGACTTTTGGTGACGGACTTCGTAATTTTGAGCCATTCTCAAATGACGAGGACGACACTGAGCTCCTAACTACCACACCACACCAATGGGAGGACGTTTGAGCTCTCGACAGATTTAACGGGCATTGCTCCCCAACATGGTGGGCGTTTAGTAGTAATGGACTCGAACTCGTGACAAGCCAGCCACAATCCGATACCTTGACCATTAGGCTACCTCGGCCACCCCCCTTATGCTAGTAAAATCGAGAAAATCACATTTTTGGCAAGATATGTGATGATTGAAAACCAGAAAGTTAGAGTAGAGGAATCTTTTATAGATTTCATTGAAACGAAAAACAAAACAACGGAAGGTATTAGTGACATGATAGAAAGCAAACTTAAGGCTGATGGGCTCGACATTATGAACTGTAGAGGGCAAGCTTACGATAATGCTGCCACGATGGCGGGATGCCACACAGGTGTGCAACAGCGAATAAAAAATATCAATCTTAATGCCGAATTTGTTCCTTGCTCAAACCATTCGCTAAATCTTGTTTGCGTACATGTACCTTCAGTGGAGGTAAATTCGGCGACTTTCTTTGGTACGCTAGAACGTTGCTACTATTCTTTTCTACGTCGGATGTACCGATAAGAAGTTCTTCTTGAATCTACAGGTAAATGTTTGAAGACGATTCAGGACACACTTTGGAGCACTAAAAGTGATTCTGTGAATTACATTAGACACCATTACAAAGAAACTTTAACTGCACTGGAAAAACTATTGGAAACGAATGAAAGCTTTAACACACACACACATGCAGGAAATTTATTAGTCGCTATGCAATCGCATTCGTTTTTATGTTACTTAGGCTTCTGGCAACCGGTACTGTGTGAAGCCAATGATGCTCAAAATTATTTGCAAACAGACGGACTAAATATCCATCAATGTGACTAAATATCCGTCTTTACAGACCGTATTAGAAGCAAAACTAGAGGAATTCATGGATGACGCTTTAATATATGCTAAAGGTTCATGGGAAGAGCTTGAAATTTCTTTTGAACCCCCAAGATGAATCAGGAGGAAGCATATAGTTGGCGACGGAAGTAAAGCTGTTCAGTTATCGTGCGAAGATGATTTGAGGCGAACACAATGGTTTCTTCAATAGACAGAGTAACTGCTGAAATTTGAGAAAGATTCCAACAGTTGAAGAATCTAGCGCAAAAATATGCTTTTTTTTAAGGCCTGAAGTGATATTGAGCATGAACGAACTTAACTTAGATCAAGCTCCTCAAGACATTAGTAAAGAAGAATTCCAACTTGATCGAGTACGTCTACAAGCTTTCGTAGCTGCAACAGACCCATTGGGTCCATCTCTCTGGGTTTATTAAAATATATTATTGAGTTCAAAGTTAAAGATAGCTTACCAAACATTATCATAATGTCGAGAATTTTTTTAACATCTGCCATCAGTAATACCAGTTGCGAGAGAAGCTTCTCTCTCTCTCTCTCTATATATATATATAAGTTAAAATTAATAAAAAATTATCTCAGATCGACTATGTCCACGTTAAGGCTAACAAATTTAGCTATTTTGGCAATCGAACATGACATACATATTATTATTGACAATTGTATAAAAGATTTCGCTCTGAAAAAAACCCACGAGAAGTGCATTTTTAATCAATAAAAAAAAAAATTAAAGCTGCATTTTCTTACTTTTACTAATTTTCTTGATTAATAATTAAAATAGAGGAGCGGCAAATTTCCGGTTGGCCCCAGGCGGCGAAAGCCCATGCTACGCCACTGCGCCCGCCCCCAAACGCCCAAAGGATAAGCCGGCACTGCATGCAAGATAAAACTTTTCCTCTGGACAACCACCTTACTTCCGTGTGTAGTACCAAGGATTTGTATTTAGATAATTCCATAGATTGGCACAAATGAGTAGATAAGCGACTTTTTAATGGGTTTTGATATTTTATAATCAACCATTTTATACGTTTTTCCAGCACTATTTTCAATTCTATTATCAGATATTTTGTAATAAGTGCTTTCAAATGTATAACACAGTGGGTAAGTAAATATCTACATTCATTTTCTTCACATGTGCCTAGGGGCAGGCCCTATGAGGGAGATGAAGTGGATGCTATTCATCGGGCCCCCACGATCGAGGGGGCACCCAATACGATAAAAAACTAAAATAATATATTCTTATGCACACGTAACCTTGACAATATTCCTATTATTGTCAACATGCAGAAAAGAACATTTCATCTTAAACATTATTATTGTTGCTCAGCGTTTCTCAAACTGTGGGGCACGCCCCCTAGGGGGCATGATAACCCTACGGGGGGGGGAGGGAGGCCCAGCTTATCGAAAACAGAAGATTACTTAAAAAAATTATTAATTTACTGAGATGAAGCAAATCAAAATACATTCTGAAATATGAAAAAAAATACAGAATACTTATCATGTTACTTATTACTCACTAGCTGTATGGCCCGGCGTTGCACGGGCTTTCTCTACTTTTATAAGAAAAAGTTTCAGCAAGATATACTTTTACGAAATTTCTTTGCGTTGCACCGGCTATTCAGTTTTAAGAAATAGAGCATATTTTTCAGAGTCAAAAAATGCTAACTCATATGTGCATTGATAAAACAAACGTTAAACATGACAAATAAAATTGATAAAAGTGTCAATTTATTTTATTATTTTTAACATATAAAACTACTATTTTTTTAAGTTAGTCTGTGTGGAACCATTAGCCTGTGCATTAAATACTAAATTTAAAGCACGGTTTCCAGAGTGAGGGACGAGGACCCTGTTCCACAGGTCCCTCCACAGTATACAAAATAAGTGTTTTTATTTAAAAAAATGAATTAATAGTTGATTATGTAAACACTTATATTGCACATACCAAAATAGTAATAACATTACAACAAACACACGCGTCAACAATCAACATTAATCATGAAAGCCAAAACCAAACGCGAAGTAACTGGTACAGCGATGAAACCAAAAACATTAAAACTAACAACTAAACAAATAAACATTCAATAATTTAAGATTGAATATCCAGCGCGAATTAACTTGAACAGCAATGGAACAAAAATATCATTAAAACAATTGCGCATCAACAATCAACATTAATCATGAAAGCCAAAATCAAACGCGAATTAATGTTGAAAGCCAATATCAAACGCGAAGTAACTGGTATAGCAATGAAACCGAAAACATTAAAACACAAACATCTAAACAAATAAACATTCAATAATTTACAATGGAGTAACTTCATAGACAGACTGACGCCAGTAAGTAATCACGTAATTCCAACGTCAATAACTGCACGTGTGAATTCATAGCGTTGGTTTTTCCTATATGTTTGTTGACGTCGTTCTTGTATCTTAATCTTATCTAATTAAAAACATATGATATTATTGTATTTTTTGTATTATTTTAGAATATATATTTGTTAGGAAATTATCTTAACAACTCTTTTATATAATTTTTGTTTTATTCTAATTTATTAATCTAATTAGGTAATTGTCTACTTCGACTAGTGTTAGCTGGCATATTTATTTATCCTAGTTCGGTTGGATCATAGCATTTATTTATAGTTCTTGGTACACTTAGGTATGGCTCTTAGTTATTTTAGTTCTTAATTAATTTAGTAGTTATTTATTATATAGTTTTGCGCAAGAATGGTTGATAGTATAGAATTAAAACTACTTTTTTTTAAAAATTGTATTGATTATCGAATAACATTGATATCATTTCTTTAAAAAGAGCTTACACCTATTATTATACAACACAGTGTCAGGTGTGAATAATATAAAAAATGTCTGTTTGTAATTTTAATTAATAATTCAAAGTCAAAAGAAAATATTTATTCTGAATTTTTTCAATTTGATGATAATTTGTGGGAGAAATGTTTACAAAAATTAAAGAAATGTTTCTTTGATTTTTACCTTCCACACACAAATTATCGATTTCTAAATTATTTATAATTATTCTTTGCTGTTAAAATTTAATATGTCATTTCTTTCTTTAAATTAAAATACAATATTCTTAAGGGGAATGAAACCATTACAAAAGGGGTAACAATTTTTAGAAATGATTACATTTAATTTGATATGTTATTATCTTATTTTTTTAAGTACATATCAAACTTGCAAAAAAGTTTATTTCTTGAAGTCTGTGTACATAGAACATTAGTTAATATGAAAGTTTTAGATACATGAAGGGAATTATCTTTTGGTAAAAGTGTTTTTTTTTCATCTTTTTTTTTTTGAAATCTCAGTGGCTACTTAAGAAGTAAGTATTTGTTTATCCATGATTTAACTATTTTCCTTTTTTGCACAAATCCTTAAAATAGTTTAATTCCTGAAAACTCAGTATTATGCATGTAAAGGTAATTAAGGATGTGAGTATATGATTCATATATGTTTCCTGTGATGAAAATTGAATTTTTTTTACAACTTCATGAATTGCAAATTTTATAATAGTATGGCTTACCAATGGGGACATTAAACACTCTAAGTGAAGCATTATAAGTGTCAGACATTTGAAATAATCCTGTAATTTTGGTTTGATTTATCAATACTATAGGAAGTTCTTAATTTTTTTCCTTTGTACTTACATGCTACAAGCTGGTAAACCTGTTCTTCACACAGGTGTGAATTTATATATATAAATAATGTTATGCATGAAATTTCTCTACCCCCCAGTACTTCATCATTTAGAAATAGTAAATAACAATTTTCTAAAAAAATATATTATACTAGAGGACCCGACAGACGTTGTCCTTTACCCACATCTTAAATTCAAAAATTCCAAATTTTTACGAATAAGCTTTAACAATCTGGACCGTTTTGAGTAAAATTTGTATTAAAAAGTTATTACAATGTCTAACGTCATTACATGTATGGTTAACATAATTCAACCAATCGATAGCGTGTGAGTATGTGTATACTATGAGCGAAGTTAAATGTAATGGCTGTGTGAATAAAAACTTAAACTTGCTTTAATTAAAGGTGAAAAAGTTGAGACTCAAACTATTTTATAACAGGTATATTTATTAAATTGTACATAAAATGTATAGTTTTTTATGCACACTTCAAAACTCTTCAAACACTAATTACATCTGAATGTAATAATTTAATTAACACATGGTTTATTTCAACAAAATAATAACACGAAGTGACAAAATATTTTCCTGAAATGATCACAGCACCAATTGTCTGGACCAACTTGAATTATAATAAAAGATTTTTGAATATTCGATACTGCGATCTTAGCGCAGTCTGCCGGATCCAATGTAAAACATTCCAAGATCAACAATTTATAAATAAAAAATTAATTAAATAAACATTTCTAAACCGAATTATAAATCTAAACTATTCTCAAGTCCACTGGAACAGACAAAAACTTTCATCAAAATCGGTCCAGCCGTTTAGAAGGAGTTCAGTTACATACACATGCACAGAAGAATTACATATATAAAGATTATTTGAAAAGATATTATTAAAAACGCTAAAAAGCGTGAATCGTCAGCATTTTCGTAACAATAAAGACCGGGTTTGGCCAGTTTGGCTGAAAATCACTTTTCGACGCCAACTTACGTTTTTTTCAATTCCTACTATTAGCTCACGAACTCTATACATATTTTGTTTGTTTGTTTGTTTATTTATTTATTCATCTTGGTGAAATTTTCAATCGTTAATAAAATACATTTTAAAGCACTCAATTGAGCTGAAATGTAATGTACATGATTATTTTGGATGACAATACAATAATTTAATTATAATTAATAAAAATTAATTGATTATAACTAATTATTTAAAAAAATTATAAATACAGCCACGTTGGCGACTTAGCGACCCTTTTGGCGACTTATGTCAAAATTTGAAAATGTTTTTTTCTCACATGTTAATAAAGAATTCAGTTGAAAGGAAATTTTATATACACGATTGTTTTGGATGGCAATACGATACTTTAATGATAATTAATAAAAATTAATTACCCCTTAATGTTGTGATTCTTTCCTATGTATATACTATTTAATAAAAAGTAGCCAAAATAAATTTTTTCTTGGTTGATCTAAGTAGGAATTGATTTAAAATTTTTTTATATTACTTGTTTATAACAATAGCGTTGTTACAACAATGTAGATGAAAGTTGAGTTGTATTTTTTTGAATGTTTTTAATTAATATCTTTTTAACTAATTGCGATATCGGACCGAATTGAGAATCTAAACCATTCTCGAATTTACTTGAACCCACACAAAAAATTTCATCGAAATCGGTCCAGCCGCTTAGGAGGAGTTTTGTGACAAACACACGCACAGAAGATTTTTATATATAAAGATTTACTCGAGTTTACCTACCTACACTGAATATTTTATTTCACTGTGGAACAGTTATTTGTTGAAAGTGAATTTTTCGTTTACACAATGTATTGCGTATAAATACTTCATATATATTTTGTACAATAATATGAAGCATTTAAAGATATTTGAAAATGTTTGTAATAAAATAACATTCCTACCTTTGACTGTCTGATTTACTTAGTAATTATCCTTTAAAAATGTTTGGAAATTTTTTTAGAAATGATTGTATAAAGTAATAAAAGAAAATACTATTTCACTATTAAGTTAAAAAGAAATGAATCATATATATATTAATATATAATTTTTAAAAAACATATTCAATGTAATATGAACTTCACCTTTATATCTCGGCTACTAAATATTATGCATGGATATGCGACACTTGGATCACAAATTTAGATTATTAATGCGAGTATGAACTATATTAAAAATTTACATTACAAATTCAATAATTTTTTTAATTGCCTTTGTATAAAGTGCTTATAACATGTTGAACAACTTGTTTTAAATAATTGTATAATATTAAGGAATATTTCATCAGAAAAAATGCTATAATTTTCACACAAATTCAATTTAATTTCTTATTGAATTGCATACTTCTTTAAGCTATTGTTTATCTCATATTAGATAGTTAATATGAAAGTTTCTGATTAACAATAAATATTTATCCTTTGATGAAAATGAATCTTATTTTTATAACACAATGAATTGCAAATAAGATAGAAACAATTTAAATCAGTATAATACAATAATATGGAAATAAATAGTTGCATAAAATTTCCATTCACAATTTCTACTAGTTATGTCTCTTGACCAGATATTTATGTCTAGTGTTAAACATTTGAGTTCCATTTCATGCAAACTTAAAACATGGAGAAATGTATTGGCATTTTATTTTGTTATCACTAATATGTATCTAAAGTATCCTTTTATATATAATTATGCTTTTAAAAAAGAAATTGATCATTATAATACACAAGAGCCCAAAATTTGTCTTCGAAACATATGTCACACAAAAATATCTGTGATTTTGGTCAATTAACCTCTTAACAATAATTTTGAAAAAAGGTTCTCTGTAATTCTCTTCGATAAATATCATAAAATTGATCAAAGTACTCTTCTTAGGTCAATATTTGCAACAAACTCAATGCAACAAATTTATTCAGGACTTATATCATGAGATTTATTTTTGCAAAAGTATGAAATAAATCTAATATCTATAATGATAAATCTACAAATTGTGCAAATACCAATAAATGCATATTTGTTATACATATTGATGGGAGGTCGCCGGTCCCCAAGTTACAATTGCAGTTTTTATATTTGCCCTGTTTACAGGAAACGGATTTCGGTGGAATGTGTTTTCTTTCCCCACCTCTGAGGGCGAATTCTTTAGCAAAGGGTGCTTACATTCTCACGCCTGCAGGGATCATTACACCCATAAACAATTGGGAGTGTCAGAGAATTTTCCCGCTCGAAAACAAGACAACAAAAAGGCAACGACCTTTGCGCTGTATCTCTGCGCTAGTTCCGGACCAATGAGAAGTAATTAAGTGGAGAAGGCATATAGTCCGCTCTAGGATTTTCGTGTGAAAAGGACGTCAAATAAAACGGGATGCACCCCGATTTCGACACTCACTCACACTTGGACACAGAGAGACAAACTAATCAGATCCAGGCATTGAACTAGACTCCGCGGGACTTCGAGCGGCGACCATGTCCCACTCCCTCCAACTCGACACCCTCTCAAAAGCTAAGTAGAATCTCAATTTAGTTATGCAGCATATTGTACATTTACTCAAATTTAATTATGTTAATTCAAATAAATTAATTGTTATTTTAAGAACCGGTCTTTTAATTTAGAATACTGTTTTATGTCTTGAGAGATTTAGTGTTTAATTTTAACTTAACCCATGATGCGATGTATCTTACGAACCTGGGAAGATACGAAATTAGTATTTGGAAATAAGTAATTAAATAAGTTTAAATCAGCGTTGCATCATATTGGTGCCGTGACCAGTCGTCGGAAATTTTTTTTTTCTTTTACATCATCTGATGTTGTAAATTTTTCTTGATGGTCACCGAAACAAACTTTTTATTGTGTGCTATTGTGTTTTAATTGTATCTATTACTCGAATTTGATACTTGTGAAATTTTTTTTCTTGTAGTTTTTTTTGAGAAGGAGAAGGATGCAACAATGGTGCAGCATGATGTCACAGGTACTGGTGCTCTTTATTTTTTTTCTTTAACATTGATGTGAATATTTTTTTCCATGTATGTATTTTCGCGAGAGCCGATTAGTTAAAAGTTTTATTTAAATTTAGCAGTTTATTAGTTTCTTTTACCCTGCACGGGTGCTCGAATTCAGTTATTTTAGCTAGAAGTTAATTGTTTCCGTTGCGATTTAATCTCGCTAGAAATTTTGTCTTAATTTTTTCAAACATGCCACGTACACGACAATCAGACCCCCTTTTGACACAGACAGCGTCTGAGAAATTTAATCTAATGGAGTGATGGGAGGTCGCCGGTCCCCAAGTTACAATTGCAGTTTTTATATTTGCCCTGTTTACAGGAAATGGATTTCGGTGGAATGTGTTTTCTTTCCCCACCTCTGAGGGCGAATTCTTTAGCAAAGGGTGCTTACATTCTCACGCCTGCAGGGATCATTACACCCATAAACAATTGGGAGTGTCAGAGAATTTTCCCGCTCGAAAACAAGACAACAAAAAGGCAACGACCTTTGCGCTGTATCTCTGCGCTAGTTCCGGACCAATGAGAAGTAATTAAGTGGAGAAGGCATATAGTCCGCTCTAGGATTTTCGTGTGAAAAGGACGTCAAATAAAACGGGATGCACCCCGATTTCGACACTCACTCACACTTGGACACAGAGAGACAAACTAATCAGATCCAGGCATTGAACTAGACTCCGCGGGACTTCGAGCGGCGACCATGTCCCACTCCCTCCAACTCGACACCCTCTCAAAAGCTAAGTAGAATCTCAATTTAGTTATGCAGCATATTGTACATTTACTCAAATTTAATTATGTTAATTCAAATAAATTATTTGTTATTTTAAGAACCGGTCTTTTAATTTAGAGTACTGTTTTATGTCTTGAGAGATTTAGTGTTTAATTTTAACTTAAGTCATGATGCGATGTATCTTACGAACCTTGGAAGATACGAAATTAGTATTTGGAAATAAGTAATTAAATAAGTTTAAATCAGCGTCGCATCAATATGTAGTAAAAAAAATTGTATATGTGTGAGACAGGTTTTTATACCATACAGTCAAACTCTGAAAAACATATGTGTTAATTGATACCACGCAAATAAATTACAATTTTTATTTTTTTCTAAAAGAATTATGAATTTAAAAATGATTTTTTTATTTTGGTCATGTAGGAGTGAGCAGGACTTTTATATTTAATATATGGACACAAATTTGTATTCTACTATATACACATTCTAATTTAAAAATTTTAATGCCTTAATTTATTGCCATATTTGGAATTCAATTCTCGATAAATCATATATTTTACCTTAAGTAGTGCAGCGAATAAAGATTTTTAAAATTTAGCACAAGTTTTTTATGTGTAATTTTACAAATTGTAAATGATAATTTTGATTTCTAATGTTTGAAAGTGGTTCTTATTTCATGAACTAGCTCTTATTTCATCAACTTATAACATTAACAGAGCTGTAGTAAATTAAGATATTTTTCCATTTCTGTATTTACTAAGGAAAATAAGTTTTATAAATATGTATACTTTTTGATATATGTATGGTTACATATCAGATTCTTGTGTTCTAATTTTAGATAATTAAATGCTGAAGTACCTCTGTTAACTACTCTGAAGATGTTTAAAATAAGTAAAATTTAAGTTAACTAAACATAATATGTTCTCAATATAACTTGATGTAAAATAAACAAATATTTGCTTTTAAATATTTGCATTCTTGTAGAAGTAAGTCTACATTTATCCAAAATACTTTTTGAAGAAGTTTCATTTGTCTTACGGTGTTGAAAATATTATTCAAAGAGTGGTCAAACACATATATATATATATAAACACTGGGAAGATGGAATATAATCCTCACGCTTCATCATGCTATCAAAGCACTTAGATTTGTTATCATGGTATTAAAAAATGGTTTTTTCTTTCTAATTATCCTTTCTATAACTGATCGAGCAACCATTTCAGCAAAATACGACATTTTAGAAAGTAAAATGTAAATCTTTAAGAACAAAATAATCGTACGCAATACTAGTATACAAATGACGCCATATTCACCGGTTGACGGAATCACGTGATCGTGACGTCACATGAATTTAGTCCATTGAATATCAAACGCGAATTAACTTGAACAGCAATGAAACAAAAATAACATTAAAACAAATACACGTCAACAATCAACATTAATCATGAAAGCCAAAATCACAAACGCGAATTAATGTTGAAAGCCAATATCAAGCGCGAAGTAACTGGTACAGCAATGAAACCAAAAACGTAATAACGTTAAAACAAACAACTAAACATGCAATAATTAACAATTCAATATTAAATCTAGTAATTGGAAAAAAAAATTCTAAAAAACGTTGTATTCAAAAAGAAATCCTAATTCGATTTAAGCGAAGAGCTTCTTGATAAACAATGTTAACCATAACTTTCCTCTTGAGATGAAACATTCGCATTTCTTATAACTCTCATCATCGAATACTTTTTTCTTATTTTTTTTTACTACAGTGTGCGGTGTTTTAGTGTCAGTTCTGCTTAAGATTTTGTTGTTTTCGGATAAATTTCGTGTACTTTTCTGATTTCAAAAACCTTGACTGAAGGTTATTATTTGATTGTTTTGATGGCATTTTCCTAATCTTAATCTGAACTAAAAGGGTGAAAAAAGCCAATGTGTATAGTCACAAACCGTGTGTAAGTAATAATACTAAAAAAACGTAACAAACATTTTATGCTTGCAAATCATATATTGTAGGACTTAGCGTTTATCTATGCTTCGAGATTTTTCACACTCAGTCTTCATTTTAATTTTGCTATTTTTTTTTTGTAAATAATCTTTGTCATAATTTTTTTTATTAATTTGATAGTGTATTAATGTGTTTTGTCAATGAAAATTTTGGAAAAAAATGAATAGTGCTTACAAAATTTATTTCCCAAGGTAAGTTATATTTTTTCATATAATTTCATGTAAGTTAAAGGAAAAACGTTAGTACATTCTAGTTTTAATGTAACTGACAACTTGTGTAATAATGTAAAGGGGTACCAAAATGTACGACGTTAGGACTGAAATTTTATTATTTATGCGTTTTTTCCCCTTAAGTTAGGCTTAGCGACGAAAACGCCCCGTCCTGAAGTGAGTAGTCCTTACGCATTCACCCCGTCCCTAGCGAGCGTCTCGCAGAAAATCACCCCGTCCTGAACAGGTTAACGTAGGAAATTAAGGACACTCTAAAAAGAAAAAAAGATTGATATCCGAACTACAAAAATGGAAAGTTCTTTTTAACTATTGAAAAATAGAAAATTAAGAGCATTCTAAAAAGAATGAATCGGTGTTCGAAGGAAAAAATTGTAACTTTATGAACTAATTCCTGCATGATTCAATTTCTTAAATAGATATGAAACACATTTTAACATTACAGAAACATCTTTTGTCGAACCACGTATCTTTCTTTACATCATGCAGATTCTTTCCTGCTATCGAATGGCATCTACATCCTTTTTAAAGCACTTTTTAATTATTACCTTTTTTACAGAAATTTAAAAAAGAAAATAAGCCTTACTTTCGTCTCGTTAATGGCAAGTGCAATCCGAATAACAGCCAAACCTTGGAATAAATGGTAACGGATTTTACTACTCATACATAGTTAGTAGGGTTGTCGAAGCTAACGTAACGGAAATTATTAATTGCCAATACCTAACGATCATTAATAATGGTTTCTTTATTTTAAACAATTAAAAAAAGAAGGGTTGCTAGCTTTGCAAACTTATCATCCAACGTGGCGACAAAAAAAAAAAAAAAAATACAAAAACCAAGGGTCAAAGAAAATTTTCAAGAAAATAATGTAATAAGAAATGATTGTAGCAGAAATAAAAATGATTATAATAATAATAAACATGACACAGCCTCACTAAAGTAGTAATTACAACATTTAAACAATCAACATTAATAATTAAAATTTATATTAAATCAACTTAATTTAGAATTACTGTAAAAAAATTGAATTAACTGGAACAGCGATAAAACCAAAACTACATTCAAAATAAATAAAAAAAAAATTTAAGTTGAAAAAGATTAAATCTAAACGTAACAAACATCTAAACAATCAAATATAAATCAAAGAAAATTTTCAAGAAACGAAATTCATGAATCGATTTCAGCGAAGAGCTTCTTGATGAACAATGTTAACCGGCTAACCATTGGCAAACAAAAAGTATATTTAGGTAAATCAAATTCAAGCTGAAAAAGAAACAAAATTAAATCTAAACTTAGAAACGGTTTGGAATAATCAAATAAAATGTAAGCAAACAACAAAATAAAAATGTACAATTAAAGCAAGCACCGAAACAATCAACACTTTAACTGAAAACCATAAAGACGTATATGAGATACAATTTAATTTCGAATAACTGTAAAAAAAAATAGTAATTAATAACATGAAAACAACTCTGACCACACACAAAGTAACAAATAAAATATAAGCAAAACAAAAATGTATTTAAAACAATTAAATTTAGAATTAAAAAATAGACTTAGCTTGAAGAGCCATGCATATATATATTCGAGTGCAAATGAAATATAAGCAAAACAAATGAGATTGTTGCCAAAACAATTAACTAAAAACCCAGTTGTTAAAAAAAAATGGAAAAATCGCTTAAAAATTTAATTTAAAAAAGAAATATACAACACCTTCAAGTTAGAATCGAAAGCGAATTTTTTTCGGAGGTTCTTCAAAAATTTGAAGAATATTGCTCACCACGACAGAATGTTGTTTATGAGCGTTATAAATTTTTTTCAGGTGTCCAACTGGAGGGCCAAACAATTGAGATATATGTCACTCAGCTAAAGACTAGCATCCACGTGCGAGTTTGCAGAGCAAGAAAATGGATTGATTCGAGACCGCATCGTCCTGAATATTAAAGACAGCGGGTTACAAGAACGACTCCTGGGAGAAAATAACTTCAACGTGGAAAAAGCGACCGAAATCGTCCGGCAGCTGAAGCGAGCGGGAACAAATCCGAAATATGAAGTACGATACAGCCACAATAAACTTCGTGAAGGAGAATCAGAGCAAGCCTAAAACCCAGTACAACTGCAAAAAGTGTGGACGAAAACACAAGCCTCGAGAGTGTCCAGCGTTCGGGAAAATTTGTGCCAAGTGCAAGAAGAAAAACCATTTTGCTGCTAAATGTTTTCAGAGTACAAAGAACATTCATGAAATGAACTGGTTTATATTGATTCTGTGAATGAAAATAGAACTAAATGTGCAATAAAAAATAGTACAGACTCTAATTTTAAGAATGTAGAAATGGTAAAGTGAAACAACTTGGTATAAAAATGTTTCATTAGATGTATATAATAAGTGTTTTGATGTAAATTTTAAACTGGATACTGGAGCTGAAGTAAATATTTTGCCACTGTATACACTGATGTGCAAAAATTAAGGACGAAGTCGGAAAATTAGCATATCAGCTGAACGAAGAGACAGAGCGGACAGAAAGACCAATCAGGAGATTAAGTAAGGTGATGTACGGTAGTACATGCGCAGATATGCAGGTAGACGTAATGGGAGAGTGTCTGAGTAGTATAAAGCATGTTGTCTGTGTATGATCAGTACTTCTGGCAAAGAGATTGCACGCCGTATAGCAGTTAAAATCACACCGAGTTGCTGCCTCAGCGAGAAATGGTGAATAATCAATCTGTTAGACGACATCTGGATGCTTTTACCCGAGGTCGAATCATTGGGAAGTTGGAGGAAGGCCGCAGTGTGGCAAGTGTGGCTGCAGAGTTCGGGATTGCTCACAGCATCGTTTCACGACTTTGGAGACAATTTCAAACTACATGAACAGCTATCCGGGGGTTCAGTAGTGGTCGTCCACGAGGAACCACACCCGCAGATGACCGGTACATTGTCTTACAGGCCAGAAGAAACAGGCGGCAGACAGCGAGAGAAATCGCTAGACACACGACACAGGCGACTGGACGACCGATATCGCGTTTTACCGTGGCCAGAAGACTGCACGGTGGGGGTCTGTTTGCACGACGCCGTGTACGGTGTGTACCTTTAACGCCTGCCCATCGGAGAAGGCGTTCTCTGTGGTGCCGGGAACACCGGAATTGGAGAGACAATGAATGGGGACGAGTACTCTTTACAGATGAGAGCAGATTCAGTTTGAGTAGCGATTCTCATCGCATACTCACCTGGAGAGAGCGGGGAAGCCGCAATCATCCCTCGAACATCATTGAAAGGGACAGGTATGGAGGTCGCGGTGTTCTCGTTTGGGGAGGCATCATGCTTGGTAGTCGTACATGTTACACTTATTGGTAAACTAATTTAAATTTTGCAAAGCTAGCAGTGAAATTTATGTGTCGAGGAGGCATGAAGACGAAAAACAGTTTCTTAAAATTGGCCTTTAATAATCAATCACAAAGTCACTCTGCTCGTTACTGGAGCGATAAAATAAACAATAAGTTCAAAAATCAACATTACCAGAGACATCCGATTCGAACCGTCTTCTAATATTGTAAAATTAATTTCTAATCTAAAATGGTGATGCAACCTGCAGTTGCATTGCCAACCAGTTGTTCTCTCTCTCTAAGAGTTAAACCACTCACATACTTCTTATATTTCCGTTTCTCCTTCCTTTTCTGAAAAACTAACATGAGCCGAGTTTAAATACTCGCTCGATTTGCATGGCAGTTGCTGCCAACCACAAATCACGAAATTCAAAAAGATCGGGTTCGAATCGGTGTGCTTACTTTCATTGAGATCATGGAACGGGATTGGAAAAACAACACAAGGAGATCATAAAAATTTGGATCCGACTTTTTTAAATGTCTAACAGTACAGACCTTCACATCTTCGACGCAGGTTCAGTCAACGGGACCCGTTATTGTAACGAGATTCTTTTTCCATATGTGCGTCTTTTTAGAGGCGCTATGGGTCTGCAGTTCCTTTTCATGGACGACAATGCACCATGTCATCGCACAGTAGCTGCCGAACAGCTCTTAGAGAGTGAGGATATTCAACATAAGGATTAGCCGGCACGATCTCCGGATCTCAATCCCATCGAGCATGTATGGGATTTTCTAGGCAGATGCTTGGCAGCTCGTACCTTACCACCAGTAACGATTCGGGAGCTTCGATTGGCGCTGCAAGACGAATGGGCAGCAATGCGTCAACAACTCATTGACACCGTCATTCTCAGCATGGAACATATGGTAACGCTGTGAAACCTGCCTAGCAGTCAAGGGAGATCATATCCCCTACTAAAGACCGGATGTTTCTTGCTGGACAGCCATCACAGGGATGTTTCGGCCTTCAGTCGCATTGCGCTCCATGCTACTTTTTCAATCAAGCTTCTTTTTATCCCTCTGATTTCTCTTTTAGTAAGTCTTGCTTACATTACACATGTCCTTACGCATTGGGGATCTTACGGTATTAAATGTGTTGATTTGGAAAGCTTTTCTACAAAGTTATATTGAAAAAACCGTCTCGTCCTTAATTTTTGCACACCAGTGTAGTTTGAGTATGTTTAAAGTTAATCCAAAACTTAGTAAAACTAATACATCTCTAACTACATATGGTAATTTTAATTTAAAGCCAAATGGTTCCCTTATAATTAATTGCTCTACTGATAAACTCAAAAATGTTTCTTTGCCTTTCTATGTAGTAAATGTAAAATCCGAACCAATATTATGTCTAAGAGGTTATAAGGAATTAAAATTTATTGAAAGAATTGATGCTATTGAATGTAGTATAAGTAAAAATGAGTTAATTAAGCAATATAAAGATGTATTTACAAGGGTAGGAGAATTTCCAAATGAACCATATCACATTACTTTAAAAGATAATGCTGTACCAGTAATTCACCCACCAAGACGTGTTCCTCTGGCTTTGCAACCAAAATTAAAAAGTACTTTAGATAGATTAGAAAAAGAAGGAATAGTGTCAAAAGTTAATAAGCCAACTGATTGGTGCAAAGTTTAGTCATAGTAGAAAAACCCAATGGAAATTTAAGATTATGTTTAGACCCTAGAGATCTTAACCCTCTAACCGGATAGCACGGAAAATTCCGTCAGTGTAAAGATGCTTCGAAAATGGACTGCACTGATTTTTCTGCCTTCAAGTAACGTTTTCAAAAGCGGATTACCCGCACTTTTCTGAAATCCTTTCCCCCTTTTAAGGTTTAACATCTTGAAAGATAATGAGGGACGGAGGAAGCAACACAGCAGGAGTTTTATGGCTCGCAGGGAACCCCGTGTTTTGACCCTGGGGCAATCGTAAAAATTCGGGGAGAAATTTCTTTAGAATCCAAGAAGTGTTTGTTTGCTAGCTTGTATTTTAAAAATTTTCAAAAGTTCCAACGCATAAGTAAAATATGTTACAATTCCCTTTTGGTTTCATATTAATTTCAAACTGTAACAAGTTACGGCGTGTCAGGGCAATCTGCTATTTTATATAGTTAGACAAATTATCTTTTTTAAAGTATATTCTTTCGCTTCATTTTTCTTATCTTAATCAATGTTTTGAAATAATCAGTTTTTGAAACATGATTATTTCATTATAAGATGCCCCCCAAAAAATATAATAAAACACCAAACACTTTAAAATTTGAAATCTTTTCAACTTTCCAACCACTAAAAATGAATAAAATTAAACTTCATCAAATAATTTGAAACATTTTCTTACACTTTGATAAAAATAATACCAAAAAAAAAAACTAATTAAGATCTATTAATTTTTTTTTAGATTTCAAAGCCCAAGTGTTCAGGGAAGTTTACGTATAGTGCCTAGTTATATATTGTTAAAATACACCGAATTATATTTGAATTTTAAGTGCTTGAACTTCAGTTTACATCAAAGACAACATGAATGAAGATTTTCCCACATTTTTTTTTATAACTTGAATGTTTGAATTAATGGTAATCAAAAATATACGGAAACATTTACAGTAGACATTTATGCATATAAATAAACATAAAAATCAATTTTAAATTCGAGCTATTCAAAAACATTCGAATTATTCTTCAAAAATATCTATTTATGCAAAATACCTCAACATTTATCTTTTTTTCAAGGCTAACTGAATAAGTAATTAAAATCTGGATATTTTTTGAAATCTCGACCGTATAAAGCTAGAAATTTTATGTTAGAAATTCCATTTGAAATTTCGAAAAAAAATGTATCGCAAAGTTAAAAATTATTTACCATAAGTTCTAGCAACTCTTTGAGTATAATATGAATTTCAAATTTTATTATATAGCTTCTTTGGTATGTTTTAATATATTTTGAAGATTTCATAAAATTCAGTTGAAAAATGCATGCTAAGAGCAAAAATATACTAAAAAAAACCGAGGAATATACAATAAAGTTTTACATAGAAGCAAAACTGAGAAGCTAAAGGGTAGGAATGAAAAATTTTGAGTATATCTTAAGTAGTTTTCGAAATATTTATTTTAAAGTTCAGAAAATTTGTGTGCGTTATGTTATACTTAATATTAATTAAATGGTTAAAATAATATGTTAATAACAGTCATGTAATCGTTTGATGACACATTCATATACTAATAAAAATTATCATGGTCATTGATGCGAATGTCAAGAATTTTATGTAATTTTAAATTCAGACATTAAGATATTGATGTAGAAAATATAAAATGACCATCTAAAATACATGAAAAATGCAGTCTGCTATAAAATGATCTTGACAAACAAAATCCGGCATTTTCACTTACTATGGCAGAGCCGGCTTAGTCAGGGGCGATCTGGAAAAACAGAGAGAGAACCGCGGTTTTGATGGATGCCGCTCTAGCTCTTAAAGTTCCCAGGAAAAATTATATATATATATAAATTACAAATGCAAAAATAAATCTTGTAATGTTCCATACATTTTTATAACAACGAATTGTGAAATTGGCTTCCAATACATTGTTGTGTTTGACAATATGTAAGGTAGTAGTACTTTAGATAGATTTGTACTACTTTTTCGTAACCGTATTCCTTTTAAAATTAATTCGTGCAGCCGAAATACACCTTTTGTACCCTTAAAAATTTATGTAAACTATAACGGTTAATTTTAATTTATGCAACTTGTGAAATGTTCATAATTAACCATTTCCGTCTAAACAGTTTACATGAGAAAAAAAAGTTTGGACTCCCTCATTCATTAGGGATTTATATAAGATTCTAACATTAAATTTTATTTTTCACCGAATAGGATCGAGGGGTAGTGTATAGTGCTTCCACATCACAGGTCTGGGGTTCTATTAACGGGCTGCGCAAGGTCGACTCTGCCTTTCATCCCCGCTACATTGGGTCGATAAATGAGTACCAAGCTTGCTTCGGGTCTTAAACACTGAAGGTCTCTCTTCAGACAGACCACCAAATCGGGACATCTGTTCATGCACCTCAGCGTCCAATGGTCACGTGTATTATGATGGGCACAGTAGTTCCTGGCCCTCATGGATTGTTGTGCCTCTGAGTTTGAGTTTTAAGTTTGAGGATTACCTCACTTTGGGGATACCTCTTAGATAAACATGTATTTCCACTCATTTGCAATTAAACATTTTTCTTTCAATTACGTTTATTTCAGAAGGAAGTTTTATTTTTTCAAATGTATTTGCTTAATAACATGTATATTTGTGTATTATATTAAGAATTTGATCAATCCAAAATTACATGTTTTTAGCTCCTCTAAAAGCTTTTAGGATTTTACAACTGATCTTACAATCCATATACGCGTTTTATAGTAGTATATTTAAAAATGATAAATACATTTTTACGAGTGTGTGAGCTGTTATGCCTCGTTTATAAATATAAAAAATTGCATTCAGCTACAGTTTTTAAAATGTACAGAAATAAGTGGAGAAATAGGATACTTACATATTATGAATATTTTTGACTGTAGTAAGATATATTTATATTTCAGTTTCTTTACAATTTGAATAGAAGTTGTAAGCCATTTTGCGAATAGTTTGATATTGAGTATAATTCCATAGGCTGTTTAATATTGTAAAGTGTTTTACTTTGATACCAGCACACATTAAAATAAGGCTCATTTGCAGTTATATGATCAGCTTCAGTGATATTTAAATTTTCAAAAATAGTCTACACGTACGAAAACATTCTTTCACAACCGCACACCACATCTCTCATGCTATATCTTCCCTACAGCAGGAAATATTTGTGTATACTGAAAAATTTAATACAGGATACATTTCCAAGTGTTAAATTTGTTTTTAAAATTTGGTATGAATACATTGAGGAACTGTCGGTTAACTTCACTGAACAAAATTGTTTTAAGTGTACGGTTTTGAAAGACAAAATTAATTAGGGGGAACTTTTCTCACAATAGAATTTGTAATAACTGAATTGTGTGAAAATGTAGTTATCGATGTGTGACATTTTCCCTTGTAATAAAAGAAACATAAAGATAAGAAATTTAACTTGAGTAGAAAATGGTTAGAAGTACTGTCATGCGCATTTGAAGAAGTATATCCCCCATTAAAATTAAAAATTATTGACTGAATGTGTGTTATGTCCATCACAAATGCCGATGAAGAAAAGATATTTTATTTAATACAAGGAGTTCGAAAAAGAGAGCACTAGGAATGAAAATTTAGATTTTTTCCGAAAAATATTCAGTTAACATAAAAATATCATTTATATGATTTAAATTTAAATAAATTAAAAGTATTGGAATCATTTTTTATGTTATTCTAAATTAAAAATATAATTGAATAGAGAAAGATCCGTTTTATTTATAAATATGCACCACTTATGTCTTATTGTTTAAAAAAAAGATAGGGCCTTTACTCTTTTTACCTCATAACTTTTTTTACAAACATGAAAGTGAGCGCGTTTTCTTACTCTCATATTCAAAAATGAATACAGGATGCTTTTTTTCTGGTTCAAATCGCAATACCAAAATATTTTTTAATTTTTAAAAAATGACAGAAAAATAAATTTTGTTTGAAGAAAATATAACTATTTTTCAACTTTTAACACGCCATTTATTTCATGTTTTTTACCCTGCATTTTGTTTTAAATTTACTGTGACTGAATCTATGGGGAAAACGACATAGTAGAAAGAACTACGGTTTTCATACAAGATTGCCCAAGGCAACTTAACAGCTAGCTGTAAACGATTGCTATCCTGGTTCTCAATGATCAAATACGCCGAACCAAGTCATAAAGTTGTCCCCTTTCGACCTCCCAAGTTTTAAAAGGGGGAAAGAATTGAAATCTGTTGCATTTTTGAAGGGAATAGCAATATAAGAGTAAAACGCTTTCGGAATAACTTTTTAGGAGGAAGGTATACAGTTAGAGGGTTAAAAAGTAACTAAAAGAGAACATTATCAAATTCCTTGCACAGATGATATCATTAGTAGATTAGAGGGCAAGAAAATATTTTCAGTTGTAGATTTGAAAGATGGTTTTTGGCATTTACCTTTAGAGATGAAGTTAGCTCTGAAATTTGTACATTTAATACATCTTTTGGAAGATATAAATTCAACAAAATGCCATTTGGTATAGTTTCTGCACATGAGGTATTTCAGAAAAGAAATCAAAAGCTTTTTGGAGATGTTGTGGGAGTAGAGATTTATTTTGATGACATCATTGTTGCAGGCAGTAGCGCACACAATTATTTTTCAAGGGGAGGGGAGGGGTCTGGGGTCGAAAAATCACCATTCTTGTATCATGCTCCTTTAAATTTTATCGATTTTCGGGAACAAAATACAGTAAAAAACTAATTATTGAATAAATAATTAGCTTTAATTAATAAAATGAATCATTAATAACAAATTCTTAATTAAATTTTACGTATTACCGTATTTTCCTGTATATAATCCGCAGCGGCGTATTATCCACAAAGCCTTTTTTTCGAGTAAAAAAAAAACGTATAATCATTGTATAACGCGGCGTATAATCCGCGGCAGTTTTTAGGCCGAATAATCCAAAATATAAACTGCCGATAATGAATGTCATAAAGACAAAAAATACACAATATAATTGAAAATAGAAGTAAGAAATTGTACAGGAAAAAAAATTTATTACGAAATGTCTTTTCAAATATGTATGATAATATTTTTTACGATAATCTCAATAAAACAAAAAATTCTTTGCAACTGCCATCTATGTTTTGAGTTGTTAAACAAAACATTCCATGCGGAAAAAATCTTTCTTTTTTTTAATTTAGCAAGTTAACAGCAAAAAAATTTAGATCGAGACTGCTTCCCCACTGTCTCTTTCTTTTAAAATCCTTTTATTTATTTCTTCCTCTAATTCTGGCCAGTGAGGTTTACCAAAATGATCGGAACTTTAACGTCAATCACAATTTTCGAAGTTTGTCTTGTTTTTTCTCCACAAACGAATATTCAATTCGTCAACGTTGAAAAACCTTGCAACTTCCCGATTTTGGTAGCCTTTTAAGTTTGTAGTGTAACTTAACACTTTCGCTTCAACTTGATGAAAACTTTCGAAGGACTTAATAGCTCTAGTCAAGAGAGAAAATTGGAAATGGCGCCAGCGACTAATAACTATTTTTTTCCTTCCGAGGAATCGAATTCGTTTTTTAATGTAATTGGGAAAAAAAACTAGTTATAGCTGAAATAAGTCATCCGAGTCATGAAAGCGCCATCTGTTATTTATTTTATAAAACATAAACGGCATTTCTTCCAAAACTTTATTGTTCGCTTTTCTGATGGAGAATGTTTTTTCTCAGATAATCCGCGGCGGCGTATAATACGCACAACGAAATTTGAAACTTTTTTAACACATAATCCGCGGATTATATACAGGAAAATACGGTATATACATAGAATTATAATCAATCGGAAAAAATAAGGGCTTTGGGGGGGGGTCTGGACCTCCACCTTGTGTGCGCCACTGGTTGCAGGATGTGATAAGGATTCACATGATGCAATTATGCCTAGAGTTCTTGAAAGAGCCAAATGGTTAAATATAAAGTTTAATCCAAGTAAACTACAATACAGGGTGTCTGAGGTAAAATATGTAGGTCAAATTATATCTAAATCAGATATAAAACTTGATTCAGAACACATAAAAGCAATTGTTGAGATGCCAACACCAAAATCAAAAACTGAAGTTAAGATATTGTTGGACATGATGAATTTTCTTTCAAAATTTATACCCAATGTATCTAAAGTTACTGCTCCATTAAGAGAAATCATTCATGAAAATGTAGAATTTAATTGGCGAAAAGAACAGGAATTGTCCTTTGTAAACATTAAAGAATTGTTAGCTAAAGCTCCAATTTTGAAAGTTTTTTAGTGTTAATGATGTGAAATAGTAATACAATGTGATAGTTCAAGAGATGCGCTAGGATCCTGTTTAATTCAAAAAGGTCAACCGGTATCATTTGTCTCACGCAGTATATGAGAAAAATTATGCACAGATTGAGAAACAATTTTTGGCAATTGTTTTTTCTCTTTTGAGAATTACCATAATTTTGTATACGGACGTAAAGTTGTTGTACAGAGTGACCATAAGCCCTTAATGGCAATTGTAAAGAAATTTATGCATAAAATATCTTCTAGAATGCAAAGAATGATTTTAAAATTATCAAAGTATGATTTTGAAATAAATTATGTACCAGGTAATCAAATGTTTCTCGCTGATACTTTAACACGAGCATTTCCTGTTATTGAAACTGTAAGGGATGATCCTGAAATACTAAATATTGTGCAAACTATTTCAAAATATTTACCCATGAGTAAAAAGAGACGTGTACAGTTTAAAAAAGAAACTGAATTAGATCCAGAATTACAAAAATAGTTGTTAAATATATCAAAGAGGGTTGGCTTAAATCTTACAAAAATATAGACAATAGTGTAAAAACATATTATAAAATTAAAAATAACATTTATATTCAAGAAGGGTTGTTATTTAGCAATGAAAAACTGTGACGACTTACGCGTCTTTTCTTTAACAAGTCCTTTGGGTTCTTTGGGCCAGAATTAATGGCAACTCTTTTCCAACCAAATCCAAGAAACGAGAAGTGAAGAGATGCAAATAATATAGGATAAATATAGGATCTTAGAGTAAGCGTGATGGCAATGATGGTAATGTAAATGTAGTGTAAAGGAATGTTCGACAATTAAAGTGCGTTGTGGTATTGAATGATTATTGAAGTTCGCTGTTCAAAGTTTAAAGTTCTACGTGTCGTGGATAAACATATTGGTGATCTATTAGAAGTTAAATGTACAGCTGCATACCGCTGTAGATAAAGACAAGTTTATTACAGAATAATATAAGGTAGGATTGATTACTTACTATAATTATATTTGAAGATTAGGCGGTTCGATTATTGATATAGGTCTGTATTATATTGTGTGTGTTGCCTATTGTGTCATCGTAGATTCTCTCATTAAGTAGTTATATTATATTTGTTCAAAGTTTAAGTTGAATATCTTAATAAAGTCATATTAAGATAATGTTTGATTCTAGTTCTTACGTTAATCCTACACCTCTAGCTCACGCTGATACTTCGAGGGATGTACTTCCAAGGGGAGGTACATCACAAAACCAATTGTACCTTATAGTTTGAGAAAAGATATGCTACAACTAATTCACTAGGCACACTTTGGGATAGAGAAATGCAAGAAAAGAGCTAAAGAAATAATGCATTGGCCAGGGATGAACTCTGACACAGAAACATTAGTATCACAATGTGTATTATGTGAGAAATTTAAAAAAGCTTATAGTAAAGAGCCATTAAAACCTCATACAGTTTCCTATAGACCCTTTGAAAAGATAGGAGTTGATATAATGGACTTGGGTAATACAAGTTATCTAGTTGTTATAGACTATTATTCAAAATGGATTGAAATTGCTGAACTTGTAAATAAGAGTGTAGATGTGGTAGTAGTTAAACTTAAAACAATTTTCTCTAGATTTGGTGTTCCAAATATTGTAGTATCAGATAATATGCCATTTAATAGTTATATTTATAAAAAAGTTTGCAAATGATTGGGATTTTAATTATGCATTCATTAGTCCTCATTACTCCCTAAGTAATGGAATGGTTGAAAAAGCAGTAGGAATTTAAAAAAGCATTATGAAAAAAGCAAGGGAATATAGACGAGATTATTTAGTAGGTTTAATGGAGTATAGAAACACCCCAATATCAGGTCTTGACCTATCTCCAGCTCAAATAATGTTTAATCGTAGATTAAAAACAAAATTACCAACCTCGAATAAATTGTTAAATGCTGAATCATTTAATAACATGCGAGAAAAGTTAATAAAAATGCAAAACGTTCAAAAGATACATTATGATAGAACTGCTCCTCCATTACCTGAACTTGAGCCAGAAGATAATGTCAGAATACTAAATTTTAAAAACAAAACTTGGGAACCGGCTAAAATAGTTTCAAAACATAAATTACATCCTAGGTTATATTTTGTTAAAAATCAGTCTGGCAATATTTTAAGACGTAATAGAAAACATATAAGAAAATCAAGCATACCCTTTAATATAGAAACAGATCCCAATGATATAAGTACTTTCAATTCTGATTCAGAAGTAATTGTAAATCCTCAAAATATACAGAACTGTAACGAGTCAGATTGTAATGTCCAAAGAAGAAGTAACCGTGTTTGTAAACCACCATCTTATTTGAATGACTATGGTATATGATTAATAATTTAAAGGGGGGATGTCTGGATAACTATTGTGAGATGACGTTTTCACCTCATGCTTAATAAAATGATTTTATAACGAAGAGCTGTTTGAACGCTTCGAATGCAAATGTTCAGAAGAACATTCTAAAACTAATAAACATAACAAATGGGGGAACGGGGGGCGCAATGAAAATTATGACTGGGAATCGGGTCGCCAATAAAGAAAGTTTGAGAAGCACTGTTGTAGATCTTTGAATTGCGACAACCTTTGAACTAATTCTTGATGACGGGAGTGTTCAGTTATTATTGTTTGACTCGGGGAACTCCCGAGGATCCACACTTAAAATGGAAAAATTTCTAATTGTAAGTAACACTAACACGGCGGTATTCGAAGCTAAAAGTTTGTTGGATTCAATACAAAAAGCACCTTTAATTTTATGTTTAATGGTATGGTTCGCAATATTGTCCAAAATTAACTTTATCAATACAATTTTTTTTTGGTGAAAACAATTATTCTTTTAATTTAATCAATAAAATAAAAACTGAAATCCAAAATTTAGTAAATTTATAGACGAAGCAAAAGTGCAAGCGCGCCATCTAAATATATTTCAAGCATTTCAATAAAAACGAATTGGGGGGGAAAAAGTTTCCCCAACTCGGCATTTGGTAACCTGGCAATCCGAATAAATCGGCCACCCTTGCACACCTAGTTAGAGTAATATTTACGTCGCACTATAGAGTTGTACGAGGGCTATTGGCAACGAAACTCGTAATTTTGAACCACGGGCAAGTGATGAGGACAACACCTGAACTGACATCTCCCTCTCTTGACTTCCACACCACACGAACGGGAGGATTTTGAGCTTCGATATATTTTACGTGCATCGGCCCTCTCTGCACGCCTAGTCTTCAGCGGTACTCCCTTGCAACGGAAACAAAATCCTCATACAAACCCGTGCTGTCTACATTTCCAAATGTTCATGTAGTAAATGCTCTCAATGTCATGTATTTTTCATTTGTTTAAGGGTGTTTGGACTGTTTATATTCTGTTGTATATTCCCAAGCAAACAATACATACAAATGCAATATAATATTTTCTGTGGAAACACTTGTGTTTATATTCTGGTTTAATCTCATTCTTGATAACCCGGCATTTTCACAAACTCGGCCCCCTTCAGTCCACATTAGGCCCAGTTTTGGGGATTCTACTACTACTAAGATGAAGCTATAGAAAACCCGGTTTGTGCGAATTTAGATGGTATTTTTTAACACTGTAATTCATACCATTGTTGTGCTTAGTCAAAACTAGCTCTTATGACACTAATTCCACATTCACTGATATTGTTATTGTACAAAGAAATGTAAATGTTGCTATTTTGCATGATTAGTTTTAAAATTCAAAACTAATCTTGATTAAAATCTTTTGAAGTACTGTACAATCCAGTGCATAACGCGTATTTTCAACACAAAAAAATCCGAAATTCATGGGCGCACGTTATACACCGGATATAAAAATGATAGCTTTAAAAATAAAAAGGAGATATGCATAAAAAACAGTTAGACTTCTATATATCTTTAAATTCTGTTTATTTAAAATAGACATACCTTATGCACTAAGGGTAAGCCTCTAAGAGTAAACCTACTACAGGAATCTCTACTCAATGGGAGAAACATGGCTGCCAAATTTCAAGTCTGTAGGTCTAATAGTTTCTAAGATATTAAAATGAGTGAGTGAGGGAATGAATAAGTGAGTCATTTTTCTTCTTTATATATATAGATTAATAATTGTCGAAAACTAAAATTATACTTTCTTGCAGAAAATAAAAAGAGGGTGAATGAGAACATCAGTTAATTCAGTAACTATATATATCTCTCTCTTTCAATAGATGATAACCATTCCCTAACAAAATGAAATTGAGTTGCTTTTTATTATTACTAATAATTCTTTAAATTGTTTTAATTTATATATTCCTAAAAAGGTAATTATTTGAAATGGAAGAAGTGATAAAAAAGCGGAAGTGAAAGTACATTGCAAATGAATTTAGAAATAGAACAAACATCGGATGTTGATATTACTCCATACGATAAAACAAAACAACAATTCCCTGAAAGATATGACACAGATAACAGCATGAGTCACTTTGGAGAACAATTGTGAATATGATTAAAGTTGTCACTGATTGAAGTCGTAGTTTAATGTAAACTTTTACAATTAAAATAAAATTATATGATTTATTAAGGATTGTGAAAAAGAATTTAAAATCAGAAAAATAAAGTTTCAACATAAGACTGATTTAACTTTAAAAAAACTGTTTATGAAGAAATAATAATATAAAAACCCAATTCAACGTAATAATTACAAATACGGTTAATTCTGCTACCATTTTCAATACTCTTTTATATCGTTTGCTGTATTCTTCTAAAGATATTGAAAAATACAATTCCTTAAATGGCATGAAAACGTCTAAGAATAAAATGCTACAGTTTTTCTAAAGTTTTTTACTGGAGTAGTCAACTTGAAAAAAATTAGATTTTTCAAATGGAAAAAAAGACAGCTATAAATGTTTTTATGACATAACATCCAAAAAGCAGCTTTAATTAACCTCTTCACTGCCAACTACGAGAAATCTCGCAGTATAAGTGTTTAACCAAAACTGCCAACTACAAGATATCTCGAAATAAGAGTGTATACCAAAACTGCCAACTACGAGATATCTCGCAGTATAAGTGTTTAACCAAAACTTCCAACTACGAGATATCTCGAAATAAGAGTGTGTACCAAAACTGCCAACTACAAGATATCACGAAATAAGAGTGTGTACATAAACTGTCAACTACGAGATATCTCGCAGTATAAGTGTGTACCAAAACTGCCAACTACAAGATATCTCGTAGTAAGAGTGTGTACCAAAACTGCCAACTACAAGATATCTCGTAGTAAGAGTGAGTACCAAAACTGCCTACTACGAGATATCTCGCAGTATAAGTGTGTACCAAAACTGCCAACTACAAGATATCTCGTAGTAAGAGTGTGTACCAAAACTGCCAACCACAAGATATCTCGCAGTATAAGTGTGTACCAAAACTGCCAACTACAAGATATCTCTAGTAAGAGTGTGTGTACCAAAATTGTCAACTACAAGATATCTCGTAGTAAGAGTGTGTACCAAAACTGCCAACTACAAGATATCTCTCAGTAAGAGTGTGTACCAAAACTGTCAACTACAAGATATCTCGTAGTAAGAGTGTGTACCAAAACTGTCAACTACAAGATATCTCGTAGTAAGAGTGTGTGTACTAAAAAACTGCCAACTACAAGATATCTCGCAGTAGAAGTGTGTACCAAAACTGCCAACTACAAGATATCTCGTAGTAAGAATGTGTACCAAAACTGCCAACTACAAGATATCTCGCAGTATAAGTGTGTACCAAAACTGCCAACTACGAGATATCTCTCAGTAAGAGTGTGTACCAAAACTGACAACTACAAGATATCTCGTAGTAAGAGTGTGTACCAAAACTGCCAACTACAAGATATCTCGCAGTATAAGTGTGTACCAAAACTGCCAACTACAAGATATCTCGTAGTAAGAGTGTGTACCAAAACTGTCAACTACAAGATATCTCGTAGTAAGAGTGTGTACCAAAACTGCCAACTACGAGATATCTCTCAGTAAAGTGTGTACCAAAACTGTCAACTACAAGATATCTCGTAGTAAGAGTGTGTACCAAAACTGCCAACTACAAGATATCTCGCAGTATAAGTGTGTACCAAAACTGCCAACTACAAGATATCTCGTAGTAACAGTGTGTACCAAAACTGCCAACTACAAGATATCTCGTAGTAAGAGTGTGTACCAAAACTGTCAACTACAAGATATCTCAGTAAGAGTGTGTACCAAAACTGCCTACTACGAGATATCTCGCAGTATAAGTGTGTACCAAAACTGCCAAACTACAAGATATCTCGTAGTAAGAGTGTGTACCAAAACTGCCAACTACAAGATATCTCGTAGTAAGAGTGTGTACCAAAACTGCCAACAACAAGATATCTCGCAGTATAAGTGTGTACCAAAACTGCCAACTACAAGATATCTCGTAGTAAGAGTGTGTACCAAAACTGTCAACTACAAGATATCTCGTAGTAAGAGTGTGTACTAAAACTGCCAACTACAAGATATCTCGCAGTATAAGTGTGTACCAAAACTGCCAACTACAAGATATCTCGTAGTAAGAGTGTGTACCAAACCTGCCAACTACAAGATATCTCGTAGTAAGAGTGTGTATCAAAACTGCCAACTACAAGATATCTCGTAGTAAGAGTGTGTACCAAAACTGCCTACTACGAGATATCTCGCAGTATAAGTGTGTACCAAAACTGCCAACTGCGAGATATCTCTCAGTAAGAGTGTTTACCACAACTGCCAACTACAAGATATCTCGTAGTAAGAGTGTGTACCAAAACTGTCAACTACAAGATATCTCGTAGTAAGAGTGTGTACTAAAACTGCCAACTACAAGATATCTTGCAGTATAAGTGTGTACCAAAACTGCCAACTACAAGATATCTCGTAGTAAGAGTGTGTACCAAACCTGCCAACTACAAGATATCTCGTGGCGGCCGCGGTAGCCGAGTGGTATAGGCATCGGATCGTGGCTGGCTTTGTCACGAGTTCGAGCCCAGTACCACTAAAGACCCCTCGTGTAGGGCAGCGATGCACGCTAAATCTGTCGAGAGCTGAAACGTCCTCCCGTTGGTGTGGTGTGGTAGTTAGGAGAGGGGGTGCCAGCTCAGGTGTCGTCCACGTCACTTGACCATGGTTCAAAATTACGTGGTCCGTCGCCAAAAGCCCTCGTGTAGCTGAACAGTGCGACGTTAATCTTCACTCACTCACTCACAAGATATCTCGTAGTAAGAGTGTGTATCAAAACTGCCAACTACAAGATATCTCGTAGTAAGAGTGTGTACCAAAACTGCCTACTACGAGATATCTCGCAGTATAAGTGTGTACCAAAACTGCCAACTACGAGATATCTCTCAGTAAGAGTGTTTACCACAACTGCCAACTACGAGATATCTCGTAGTAAGAGTTTGTACCAAAACTGCCAACTACGAGATATGTCGTAGTGTATGCCCCACAATTTAGATTGATTATATATCTCCATTCGAATTAGGAATTATAACAAAGAATGAATGAAAAATTTATTTTGTGCTAAAACATATATATTAGTAATTAATTTTTATTATTAAAATTATTACTTAGAGCAGCGATACTCACCCTGTGGCCTGCGGGCCGCATGTCACCCTCCAGGCTTTTCTGAGTAGCCGGTCACGGCCCATTGCTTTAATAAATTCACTTATTTAAGAACAATGCATTAAAAATTTAGTGAGAAATTCTATGAATCAAATATATCGATGTCGTGCTGGTATAAAAATAGGGAGGTAACTTTTTTCTCTTTGTAATCGTAACAATTAATGATAACAGTAGAGTAGCAATCATTTAATGGGTGAAACTAATTTTTAAAATTAACCCTCCTGTCTTCCACATGAAATTTTTTAAGGAATATGATTCAAGACGATTGAGATCTTGACTATTTCGTAGAGAAAAACAAGCATGGATCAACAACTTGTTTGATTTGTCGTGAAAATGCCATATTTAAAAAATATGATTTTGCTCGTAACTCTATACTACTACCCATAAATCTTTCGATAACTTTTTCTTGAGGATATCTTTCAAGACGGGATAACCCTCTAAAACCAGAAATACTTTTATATTTAAATGTTAAATGAAACCCAGTGACTGAGTGGTAGTGTATCGTGCTTCCACGCCACAGGTCCGGGTCTCAAATCCCGGGCTGGGCAAGGTCGACTCAGTCTTTAATCCCTTCAGTGGGTCAATGAATGAGTGTCAACCTTGTTTGCGAACTGAACACTGGGGGTTTCGCGTCAGACTGACCCCTTGATCGAAATATCTGCTCATGCACCACAGAGCCTAAGGTCACATAAACTAGGATAGGTGAAGTAGGCCTTGGTCCTTATGGGCTGTTGCACCACTAAGTTTAGTTCAGTTCAATATTAAATTATTCTGTATATTAACACTATATTGAACCCCAATGACACTGGAAAAAAATAATAAAAATTTCGCTTGCTCACCGGAAGGTAGACGGTACCCTCACGACTGTGCGGGTTGGGCTTTACCTGTGAAACTTTACTAGTTGTACATTTTTTTCTCTAAGTTGATAGAAGAAAGAAGCTTAATGCAATTAAAATTGTTACAAATAAGGAAATAATTGACATACAGTTTATTCTTCAATTGACTAATTATTTACTTTCTCTGAAAACCTTTAAAGCATGTTTTTGTTTTCTACAAGTATAAATAAATAGTGAATTTTGCACAATGTGTTTTCGAATTGCTTTCGCAGTTTTCGAATCTGCACTTGTGAAGCCTTTAAACATCATGGACACATCGAAAATGGCTACACATGTAAAGCCTTTTTTTCTGGCATGGCTTCGATCTTTTGCGGGAAACATTACAACACTGTCATCATCATCATCAGTTAAAATATTTTCGTTAGTAGATGGAGTTGCTGCCAACACGCTTCAGCTATCTCTAACTTAAACTTTAAGGTATCAATTTTGATTTTTTGGAGGAATTTTATTTGATATTCTATGTTGTTTTTGAACTGAAATCAAGAATTTGCTACAGCTAGAACACTGAATGAATGGATACAAGAGACTACGATAGTAAAGGGCAGGAGCGTAGCCACCGCCGTATCAGCCGTATCAGTGATACGGGGCATCCGTGCGACAGAGGCCCCCACAAACGTAAGCAAAAAAATCATAAAATGTTAAGGGGCCCCAAAATGAGCATCTAAGGAATTTTGATACAGAGCCCACTCAAGACTAGCTACGCCAGTAGTAAAGGGTGATCCAAAATTGTATTTCATAACAAATATTTCCGTGTTTTTCTTCATCGCTCTCATCTGAACTTGATTTTCCTTCCAATATTCGTGGTTCACATGTTTTTTTTTTTTTGCAGCATAGTCATCATCCGAGAGATTACTAATTTCAGAATCTGATTTATTCATCAATTGCAAAATTTCTTCCTGTGGGAACATTCTTTTTCTCAAGGACACCTGAAAAAGTTTTCAGTTAAAAGTTAGTGCAGTATTCCATGAAAAATAATAAAATGTATTAGAAAATTCTATCCTTTAAAAAACATGTAAAGGTCTTGCTTCCGCGCCCATGTGGGAGAAATGGAAGAAAGACTAGCCATATTCAAAATAACTCAAGTTATTCACAGTACTTACCACAACACAAATTCCAAAGTAAAGAGAGATGCACCCAATTATTAAATAACGAACGAGGTACACGAGATATGAGATGACTTTAATTACTTAGAACTCTTACATCAATTCAATCGCTCTGACTTCTTAGCTACCTAATATAGTTTAAATCTTAAATGACAGATCGTCAACTTACATCGTCAACTTACATATAACAATTATCAATTACTAAATATCTGAACTTCACTTCAAATTGATTAATCATTGCTCCGCTAGCAGTCTACCCTGTCTCTCTCCTTCTAACACGGAAGCTTAGACTTTATGTACTAGACTTGTTTTCACGTTCTTTTCTTCAGGAGGAAGCTTTATAATAAAATAATTTTTGAAGATCAAAAATTCCCCAAGAGGACTATTAGTAGAAAGATCGCGGATAGAGCCGTCACAAACATCAAAAATTTTAACTGCACCTTACCAACGCCCATTGGAAAACCTTAACTTTGTTTGGAGAGGAGAGAGATGGATGCAGATATCTGAGTAAAGAATGAAAATGCCATACCCCTAAGCAAATGTATGAAAGAGAAAAATAATTGCAAAAAAGAGCGTGAGAAAGAGAAAAAAAGGGACTCGTCCATAGCAACCCCCAAGAAAGTATGAGATTAACTATGCAACAATATATTTCGTTTTTATTTGAGCTTCCATCAAAATTGTTGAAACAGAAAAGAAAACTGACATGCAAACACTTATCTTTACAACTGCAGTGACTCAAGTAAATGTCCAAGCCGCTTGATAGTGCGGGTAACGAAATCCTCAGTCCTGCAAGCAACATTGAGAACGTATAATTAATATTTTTACTGTTTTATAATTATTGAAACACACCGACAAAAATTTGTTTCCAAGCAGTTAGAGATATATTGATAATTACCCTTTTACGGCAGAAAAGAAGACGTGTTTTCGATGCATTTGTAAGCAAAGTTAAATTTGCTAGCTGAAAGTAAAACATGAACTATACTACCATTGTTTGCAGATGAAAAGTGAAACTTTACACTTTCCGCAAGTAGTCTCAGTCGTTCGATGCGGGTTTTTCTTACATGACTATTCCAGAAGCAAATACATAAAGGGTGTTTTTTTTAGAGATATAGAACTTTAAATTGCAATAAAACAACGATCTATTATTCGATTGACATGAATTTTTTTTATTCGAAAGATAATCTTGTGGCATTACATTTTAAATATAATCAAGCAAGGCGTAGATTCGTCGAATGGGCCCAAAACGAGATTGCCGTTGTTCCCGATTTTCATAAGCGAATTTTGTTTAGAGATGAAGTACACTTCTGGTTGAATAGCTACGTCAACAAACAAAACTGCCGCATTTGGAGTGAACCTAATCCACAAGTGTATGTCGAAACACCGTTACATCCAGAAAAACTGACTGTTTGGTACGCTTTATGGGCTGGTGGAATCCTTCTTCAAAAACGATGAAGCCACAACGTTACAGTCAATGGTGATCGGTATAGAGCCATGATTACTAACTTTTTCATTCCTGAATTGAACAATCATGATGTCCAGGAGCTGTGGTTCCAACAAGACGGCGCAACATGTCACACAGCTCGTGCCACAATCGATTTATTGAAAGACACGTTGGGTGACCGCCTAATTTCACGTTTTGGACCTGTGAATTGGCCTCCAAGATCTTGTGATTTAACACCGCTAGACTATTTTCTCTGGGGCTATGTAAAGTCATTGGTCTATGCGGATAAGCCACAAACGTTTGACCATTTGGAAGACAACATTCGCCGTGTTATTGCCGATATACGGCCACAAATGTTGGAAAAAGTCATCGAAAATTGGATGTCTAGATTGGACTACATCCGAGCCAGCGGGGGCAGTCATATGCCAGAAATCATATTTAAAATGTAATGCCACAAGATTATCTTTCGAATAAAAAAAAATCATGTCAGTCGAATAATACATCGTTGTTTTATTGCAATTTAAAGTTCTATATATACCTCTAAAAAAAACACCCTTTATAAGAATATATAACCCGCACGATCCTGCGGGTTGGGTCTTGAAGGGGTAAATTAGCTTTCTTGAAAAATCTTTGCTACAGCAACAAAGTATTTTATCAGTGATAACAAAAGCGTTCTATAAAGTTTGGTGTATTATGTATATTATATATAAACATATGGAATTGTTAAGGATAAACATATGAATTGATGCAAAAATTATTTTTTTTTAAAATTCAGTTATTTGTTCAGATATTTTTTTTTTTGGTAAAATCAAAAAATATTTGAATAAATTTGAAAAAAAAATGCACAAGCAAAGTTGAACTAATTTTAGACAAATAATAATGATTTCAGTCTGGAATTCAAAAAAATCTCTTTGATACCAACCCGAACTTGATAAGTTTATACCCGAAGTAAAAGTAAGAGAGGAATTGTCACACAAAAAAAGTCAAATTATCAAAGTACATGCAGCTTTGTTTTTATGACAGTAGAATACAAACAAGGGGCTTGGGATAATTGATGAAAGGAAATCAAAATGTCCCCATAACTGGGTAAAAAATGCATAAAACCTATTTTTTGTGAATTCTGAGTTTGAGAGAGTTTAATATAGTTTAAAACACCATCTCCAAAATTATGAGTTTTCATATTTTGATCAATTTTCTGCATTTTAAATGTCTTTGCTCTTATAATCTCCTCTCCCTCACCATTAATCCTCTCATGTTGCGACTCCCTTGAAATAGTTGTCATATATATATATGATCCTGTGGGGAAAAAAGGTTGAGTACTCTTGTTTTAAGTGATTAATTGCGATGGAAAAGCGTTGGCAGTGTAGAAGTAGGATAGTCACAGGCGGAAATCGTTCGTTGGATGCAAGTATCCCCAGTGCAGATTTATCCATTGGGCGCTTGAGGGTGGGCCTCAGACACCCGGAAGGGCCCAGATAAGCTGTATTTAACAGTATCCAAGTGCCCCTCCTTGGATCTGACAGTGCCCAAGGCTTGAAACAAGCTTAAACCGGAACTGGGTATCCCGTATGGTTGTTTCCCGTTTCAAACATCGGGTACGATTACTAGGACTACATAAGGTCTCCCAAGAGTCACCACTCCTAATGAGGATGGTTATGCGACTTTAAATGCAGGGTGCCGTAGAGGTATAATTCCCAGGCATTTACTGCCGCATCTGAAAACAATGGTACCAAGGCGAACCATGTATAGACGGCAAAACTGAGCATCTGTGGATCGCGCCACAATAGTGATTTTGTTTTAAAGTCCCTCTGGCTAATTTTTGAAAGAAAATGGGCAGTTATTCTAGTTAACGTTTTAGACTTTACTTAATATAAGACAATAGTTTTTGAAATGCTCCCCTGTTTAGCAAGAGAGTCTTTTGAAAAAGATTTCGAGCGCGTATGACCCTTTTTAGTATGATTTGCAATGTAGTTGGACTTAAAAAGTCTGTTAAGCTCTCGATAAATGAAGTCCAAATGTTCAAGAGCCCTAAAATCTGCAAAAATCTCTTCTTTTTTTATGCAGAGAAGAAACTGCTCGTTACTCGCTTCTGTTCGATGGTCATTCTACTGTGTTAAGGCTCTGACTAATTTAGAGCAAATTGCGAGGACTACAATTTTCTGAAAAATGTGGCAGATGATCTCTAATGGCGAAATTTAAAATCTTAAATTAGAACTTAATAAACTTATGACCCAATAAGGCATATATATATTGTGATACAAAATGCAGAGAAAAATATAATAATGATACAAGTATGGTTCAAATGTATGGGCTCACTTAAATGATTTTTAAGTATGATTTAAGAAAACGAGCAATCTATACGTTTTTATTACTCAAGCTAGTTCAGGAATACTCAAACTTTTTTTCCACACACATAAGACAACTATTTCAGCGGGCAGCAACATGAGGATTAATGAGAGGGGGGATAAGATCAAGGACATTTAAAATGCAAAAAATTGATCAAAATATTAAAACTCAAAATTTTAGATTTTACTCTTTAAAACTATTAAATTCTATCAAACTCAACTTTAAAAAATAGGTTTTATGCATTTTTTACACAGTCATATGGGGAAATTTTGATTTCCTTTCATGAACGTTCATAAACCCCTTGTTTGCCGTCTACTGTCATGAAAACAAAGCTGTATGGGCTTTGATAATTTAACTTTTTTTCTTTTGACATGCCTCACTTATTTTTATTTCAAATATAAATTTATCAAATGCAGGATGGTATAGCAAAGAGGTTTTACTGAATTCCAGACTAAAATCAGTATTATTTTGTTTAAAATGAGTTCAGATTTTTTTTTGCTTGTCTATTTTTGTTCCAAATTTATTCAAATACTTTTGGATTTTATTAAAAAGATATCTGAAAAAATAACTGAATTTTCCAAAGAGTACATCGGAAACATTTGAGAAATTCTCAAGAAAAAGAGCAATAGAAAAATTTGTGCTTGGTAGTATAGTGACGAGCAAATATATATTTTTTAAACATAACATGTTCACGACAAATCAAACAAGTTGCTGGCCCATGTTAGTTTTACTCTACGAAACAGTCAAGATCCAAATCGTCTTCAAACAACAAATATTCTTTAGATATTTTTCACTTGGAAGACAGGAGGGTTAAAGTTTCCGACTACGTTCGGAACTGTGATTTTGCAAAAGCGTATACATGGATAATATTTACGATATTTAGTGTCACTTAAATTAGAAAACGTAAATAAAATTGTTTTAAGAATATTAATACAATAAAAAATTATTTAAGTAAAATATTTTGACAAAACAGTTACATAGAACGACCAATTTTCAAAACATTCTCCTTTTATGAAAAATGCTTCTATTATATTAATATTTTGTGTATATAGCTCAAACCTCTTACAGAGGCTCAACTAGAATTTTTGAAATATATAACTTAGAAGTGGGTTTATCCATGTTTTACGACAACAGAGTGGAGCAATTTTAAGAAAAAAAACGCCGATAATTATTTCAATGGGTTGTAACTCTGAAAATAATGTGAATTTTTCAAAAATCCTAGTTCAGACTCTCTGGAGAAGTCTTTACTTTATCTAAGCAAAATGTTATTATTATAGAAGCATTTTTTATAAAAGGATAACGTTTTGAAAAAAGGTTATTCTAAGTTAATTTTTTGCCAAAATATTGTATTTGAATAATTTTTTTTTGTCATAGTGTCCTTAAAAATTTTTTATACATGTATTCTAATCTAAGTGACACCAAATATCATGAAAATTATCCATTTATGCGCTTTTTTAAAATCACGGTTCCGAACGTAATCGGATGCCTTAATTGAAAATTAGCTTCAACCACACACACAAAATGGTTGCTACTCCACTGTTATGTGTTATCACTAATTGTTACAATTACAAAAAGAAAAAAAGTTACCTCGCAATTCATGCCAGCATGACATCGATAGGAAAATTGATGAATCTGATTGCTTGATTGATAAAATTTCTCGCTACATTTTTAATGCACTGCTCTTAAATATTGAATTTATTGATGCAACTGACCATGACCGGGCCCCCCAGAAAGGCCAGGTGAAATACATGCAGCCGAAGGGCCTGCAGGTGGAGTATCATTGGATCAGTTTTTTGCTTTGTTATGAGCAACCTGATAGTATACACATAGAAAATGCCCTCTCAGTTTCAGCTGCTATTGGAAGCATTATTTGAACATCTCTCACCCCATTTCATAATATTTGATGATCGATTTTTTGTTGGGTCAAAGAACTGCAATTATTATTCAAGCTAGAAACATTGCTAGTTAAACTGTGTAGGACCATTGTCTTTGAGTGTGTCGAATCTTTCGCCCAAATCTAAATATTTCTCTTCCAAAGTTTCCATGATCTCTCCTGAGAGAGAACAGTTGAATGGTAAACCGTTTCCCCCGCAGTGAAAAAACTCATCTTGTCATAATTATTTAAGTTGTTGAATTAAAGAATTTTTATTTAGTAAACGAGAGAGAGAGAGAGAGGGAACAACAATAACTGTAGTTACAACATGCTTTCTCCCAAAGCTTAAATGGTTTGTTGCTCCATATATATTAACATCGAGTCTCTCACTAATTCTTGGAATCAGAGAACATTTAATATTTTTCGCAAATTCTTAATTAATTGGTTCACAACTTTCTGATAATGATGGAAAATACTACTTCCAGAATTATCATAGTTTTAGTTAGCGTTTCTGGTGCATAGTTTTTCTAGGCCAAACTACTGGCTTAAGACTAAATACAATTATACTCAAAGTTTAAATAATACGTTATTCGAAATTTTTTACAGTTTATTATGAATTTTTTTTTTTTGAAATTGCTGATTTTATATCTAAAAAACTTCCAAGGATTGTTAACAAACTATTCGAGTGTGTTTTGGTAACAAATCATTTTTTGACGGCCAAACTCTGTGTTAATAAAATTTATTTATAATATGATTTTTGTGAGGTGATTTTCAGAATAATTTTACTGTGTGCATACCTTATCTTCTTTATGTTATAGTTTCATTTATATCGGTTAAATAATTCTTTTTTTGTCATTAGAAATATGAAACATAGCATCTGTTGCTATGCCTCCTGCAAATTCTAAATCTTCAATTAGCTCATTACTTCCATCAACATCTTCTGCTTATGACAGAGCTCTCCCCCCCTCTGAATCCATTCGTTTATTATAAAGGGTATCATTTATGCCAGATATATAGTGTGTGGGGGCATAGCATAGATGATATATACACATTACTCTCATTACTTTTCGAAACTTAACCATCATATTAGCGCCATTAATAACAAAGGCAACTTTTTGCTTTTCATTCGTTATAACTTTATTTTAGCTTTTACTGCTTTGACCTTTAACTTCCCAATTTTTTAAATTTCTATGAAAAAATTATATCAGCTAATTCTCAAGTAATAATGAAAGGGAAATATATGCATAAAAAATTAAGCTGTTTTAAATTGAATTACAGTCATTTTTTGTTTGTTGCAGAAGTGCAACATTGCGCAGTAGTGCTGTAAATTACAAAACTTTTTTTTATGTATGAGGATTTTATTATTCATTATAAAATGTTTAAATTTTTTACCTGGTAATTTATTTTGTCAATAAGCAAGAGGAATCATAAAATATCATGGATTCTTTTTAAAGCAAAAACACAGTTCTTGAGGCACCAGAGATTTTTATAATTCTTGTGATTTCTGGAAAAAATGTACTTCCATCTAGTGACAAAATTAGCATGTATTTCGTTGCAATAATCTTTTTTTTTTCAGATAAGTAATTAAAAAAATATCGAGTCTGTTAAATTAAAATAAATTATATGATGCAGAAATGCAACAGTAGGAAGTTAAGGGTTAACTAAACTTTCTGCAGAAAATGATCCGCTTCTTAGCTTTCGTAAATTATAGAATTTACCTTCTTTGCAATGAATGTTTACATTCAAATATTCTCTGCTTTTTTAAGCGTACACAAGTTAAAACTTATTCCTGTATTTAAATTTGATGAAATTTTATTTGTAAACCAAAATTTAATCTAATCACATTGCTAGTAACTTAGCTGAATAACATCCTTGAAAGGGTTTTGTTTTCCTCCCTATTCTTTCTTCCCGACAACAAGAATAAATTCCAGAATTTCAAAAAGAAACATGCAAATCTTACTATTTTCCGAGATCCCAAGAAAAAGACCTAATATTGATTGAAGAATTATTGGATATAAATTGTAAAATAAAAATTGTCTCAAGGCTTAGTACACTGAAATTATGGTACGAATTTAACATAAAAAGTCTGAATTATATAAGCTTGATGTAAATGAGAGGCGTTGTGAAAATAAATTAAGTCCGATTTATCATCGTTATTACTTTGATAATGAGTGATAAAGGACAATTTAGATAGTAAAGGGGGAAAGAGAAAGAGAAAAGATGATGTTTATGGCAGTAATTATTACATAATGTATAGAGTAATGAGTATGTGCCGTTTTTATGAAAGTTTGTTGAGTTCTTATAAGATGAGAGTTAGAAAATTGACGAGTGGTACAGAACAGTGATGGCGAATCTATGACCCGTGGGTCAGACACTGACCAACGCAAACTTTTTAACTGACTCACGATTGCTAGGCAACCACTTGTTTGCTTACGTGGCTTTATATAGATTTTCTAGTTTATGCGGGGATTATTTATATTCTATTTATATTTTTTCAAGCACTGCGTTGATACCAAAGCAATTTAAATGCTGTCTATAACCTTCAGTTTGATCATTATAGTTCCAAAGTTACGCAAATGACAACAAATGTACACTACTGGCTATTAAAATTGCTACATTAGGAAGAAATGCAGATAAAACAAAATAATATTTATCGTATAGATATATTGCACTGGAAATAACAAGTGGTTAAATTTTCCAAGAAATTTGAGTGCATACATCCTGAGAAATCAGTGTACCCATAATAACCACCTCTTGCAGTAATAACAGCAATTATACGCCTGGACATTGAGTCAAACAGAAATTGGATGGCATGTGCAGGCACAGATGCCTACGCAGCTTCAACACGATGTCACAGCTCATCAACTGTAGTAACTGGTGTATGGTGACGGGCCAGTTGCTCGGCAACCAAGAACCACACATTTTCTATTGGCAAGATATCTGGTGAATGTACAAGCCAAGGCAACAGCTGGACATTTTCCGTTTCCAGGAAGGTCCGTACATTATATACCGGCAACATGCAATAGAGCATTATCCTGCTGAAACGTAGGGTTTCACAGGGCCCGAATAAAGGGAAGAGCCACGGGTCGTAAGACACAAGAATTGTAACACGAATTATTCAAAGTGCCATAAACGTGAACGAGAGGTGACTGAGACGTGTATCCAACAGCACCCCATATCATCACGCCAGTTGATGAGCCAGTATGACGATGATGAATGCACGCTGCCAATGTGCGTTCACCACGATGCCGCCAAACACGGATGTGACCATCTTGATGCTGTAAACAGAACCTGGATTCATCTGAAAAGATGACATCTCACCATTCGTACGCCCAGATTCGTCGTTGACCATACCATTGAAGACCCTCATGTCTATGATGCAGCATCAAGGGTAGCCGTAGCCATGGTCTCCGAGCTGAGAGTCCATACTGCTGCAAACGTCATCGAACTGTTCATACAGGCTCTAGTTGTCTTGCAAATGACACCAATTCTTGACTCAGGGATCATTACGTGGCTGCACGATCCGTTAAGGCTATGGAGTTAACATGCCTGTATTTTCGTCTGCTGAGGATAGGAGCCGTTCAGATCCTGCGCGGCGTTCGGTATTACCGTCCTAAGCCCATCGATTCCATATTCTGTAACAGTCATTGGATCTCGACCAGCACGAGCAGCAATATGGGCGATACGATAAACCGCAATCCCGGTACACAACAATTCCACCTTTATCAAAGTCAGAGACGAGCTGGTGTGCATTCCTACCTCTTACAAGAGGCATAACAGCAAATTTTCACCAGGCAATAACGTTCAAATGCAATTTGTGTATGAGAAATCGGCTGAACAATTGTCTCATTTAAACACATTGTAGGTGTCTCTACCAGCGCCTGCTTTGTCGGAATGCGCTGAAAAGCTAATTATTTGCATATCACAGCAGTTTCTTCCTGTTGTTCAAATTTCACGTCTGTAGCATGTCGCCTTCTTGATGTAGCAATTTTAATGACCAGTAGTGTATATGAAAGTATGTAGTACTAGAAATAAAGCAAAAAGTGTTTACAAAATATCAAATAAAATGCATAATTTTACTCACATTTTCTTTCCTGGAAAAAATCGACAAACCAAAGCAAATTACTATATTTAAAGCACTTTCTTCGGATGAAATGTGTACTTTTGTAAGGTTATGTTCGGTTATGTTTGTAGAAAGAGACTTCCATATCACCTGTATCGTCCCCTCTCTGTTTCACTTTGTGAAGCCCCATGTGCATGTCTGTTATTGTCGACACTAGCAATTTTTGGCTCGTAATTTAAGGCGCGCCTGTACCAGTCAGCACCAGTGTTAAACTAAGTAGCATCCATTTCAAAAGCATTTAAAAGTAATGTGTATTGATGTGTATGTTAATATAATGATGTTATTTTGATGTGTATGTTAATATAATGATGCTATTATGATGTGTATGTTAATATAAAATTTCTTCTCAAATTATTGCATTTCAAGTATAAATATTTTGAATTGTAGCCGAACAAGCCGTAATCTGTACACGCTCCAGGCCAAATCAAGCTAAATGGATTGATATATATGGTGTGGTTGAAAGGAATAAAATAGATATACGTGTAATTTGTAATGAAAAAGTGTGACTTCACATACATATAAATTAAATAGACATTTTGAAACATTGCATTTTAATCTCGGCATGTCAACAGATGAATAAAGAAAAACGTATTTCTTTACAAAAGAAAACAAGTAATATAAAAAAAAAATTAAGTCAATTTCTACGTAGATCAACAAAGAAAAAATTTATTTTAGCTACTTTTTATTAAATAGTTACAATTAATATAAATATGTATATACATGTGGCATGCAGCCAAAAGCAAAGCATAGTCTTCGCGCGCAGGCTCAGCAAATCAAAACTAAAACCTGTGAACTTTTAAGAGAAGAGAAGAGAAACGAGAGAGGTGCGCGAGCAGGCGTTACCTTCTGCTTATCATCGTCAAACTTATCTGTTAGAATAACTACCTTTTTAATTAATTTTTGTTTAATTTTAAAATAAATGTGAAGTAAGACAAACGTCTTGGACCCCTTGTTGTCTCCCACAAATTATGGGGCTCGGCCGGGATCGAAAAATTTCGATTTTGTACCAAAGTCTGACAATGAACAAAAGCGTCCGTGAAGGAGACGCCCGCCATTTTTTGAAACTTCGTTCAACCTGTGTAGAGGTTGAATTTTTAAACTTCGTTCCGCCTGTGTAGAGGTTGAACTAACTCAGTGTGAATAATCCGCCTGTGTAGAGGTTGAAATATCACACAAACACCTGCGAAGAGGTGTCAATTCGAACAATTTATCTGTTCAAGAACTATAGTTCATCTATAACCTGCGAAGAGGTGAAATCAGTGGAATCAACGTTTTTCTTCAATTATTGGATACATCGTACGTGCGAGCAACAAGGGAGCTAGAAAAAAAGGTAAGATCTTTCCATATTTTTCTAAAATGTATAAAAATGCTCTTAAAGAGGATCTCATAAGAGTTGTTGAGGATCTAGACGGTACTGTGGAGAGTACGGACACCATAGCTAAAACTAAAGACTAAAATTGAGAACAGTAGTACGTTTGAAAGTGATCCAGATTTCGTTAAAACTTTAATTAAAAACTTTATAGATGAGAGGGTATCGCGAAACGAAAGGGATTTAGAAAAACAGAAAATTGAACTTGCTAAACTACAGTTAGCACAATTAGAAAAAAGAAGTCGAACTTCAAACGGCTAAAAATGAAGCATTAAGTTTAAATTCTGCAGCTAAAGTCGAAGAAAAACAGTTCGAAACTAACATAGAAAATATGATAAAAAAGTATTAGAACTTTATCTCTTCCTGTTCCCACCAGATCTGAAAATTTTAATCTGTTCTTCCAATCATTAGAACGCGCATTTTTAACCAAGAAAATAAATGACGAATATAAATCTGAAATTTTAATAAATCTTCTGGGCGAAAGAGCTCATAATGTCTTATTGTATATTAAAGAAGAGGAATTAAATGACTATGAAAACTAAAATCTATAGTACTCAGAGAATTCCACTAACCCTCGCGAGTGTTTAAACTCATTTAAAAATGCTGTAAAATCATCAAGCGAGACATACATCCAATTTGCTGCAAGATTGACGGCAAACTTCCAATATTATTGTTTGTTAAGAAAAGTTAATTCCTTTGAATCTCTATGTGATCTTATAATTTCTGATAAATTATTTGAAACTTTAAATAAGGAAACGGCAACTCATATTGGCATTCGAGAAGCAGAAGATTGGTTTAGGCCTATTGATTTAGCTAAAGAGTGTGATATTTTATATTTCATCTAGAGGCGGATCACGTAAGGAAACTCCTATTACTTATGGATATACCCAAGACCCCTTTAAAAATAGACCACGAAACTTTAAACCAAAGGTTAAAGAGAACTATCCCCAATATCTTGAAAGACAAAATAAAAATTGCTATATATGCGGTGATTCATCTCATTACGCAAGAGACTGTGAGAAGCGTTTTAAGCTTAAAGAATCTAACAGCCACATCCGTAATAGAAAAACGCGAATACTTTGAAAGTCGAGAGCGAAAAACAAAACGACGAGTTTGCAAAACTACAATATGTAAACATTTTTGTGGAAAATCAGCCCGTAACAGCCTTGATTGATTCAGGTTGCCAGATCCCAGTTTTAAATTCCTCACTAATTAGAGTGCACAAGCCTTCCGCAGAGAGAATAACATTAAGCTCATGTTTTGGCGAAAAGCGTATGGTAGAAGTTAAACCGATAAATCTTTCTCTAAATCAACACTCTTCCGGTCTATGTTCGAACGGCAATATCACCGACCTTGACCGAAGAATTTATTATACATCCCAGTGTATATGCTGAAATAAAGAAACTAGGCCACGCAAAGAGCGATGTTTTATTGAATGAAAGTGGATCCTCTTTGGGCGCTAATTCCAGTGCTTATTCTAATTCTATTTTTTATGTTGCAAATGTGATAGAAAACTCTAGTTATGATTTGACACATGTTAAAAACTTTAATATTAGAAATGATTTGAGTTCTCTAATTAAGAATTATAAACCTAATAAAATTAAGAGTACAAAGTTAAAAAATGTGTATTATATTAAAAATGATATTCCTGTGTGTCAGAGGGCCAGACGTTTATCTTGTTCTGAGAAATTACAGGTAGACGATCAAATTGATGACTTAGTTACAACAAGGTATTATAAAAGAGAGTGTTTCCGATTATTGTTCACCTATAGTATTGTGTAAGAAAAAGGATGGTAATTTAAGGATCTGTATTGATTACCGCAAAATTAATTCTAAAACTGAGAAAGATTGGTATCCTTTACCCTTAATAGAAGAAGTTCTAGATCAGTTGCAGTCGGGAAATTTCTTCTCAACTATTGACTTAAAAACGGATTCTTTCACGTTGAGATGGAAGAAAACAGTAAAAAATATACTTCATTCGTCACACATAATGGGCAGTATGAGTTTAACAAAGTTCCATTTGGTCTTTGTAATAGTCCGAGTGTTTTTCAAAGATTTATCAATCACGTTTTCAGAGACCTTCTTAAAGAGGGAATTGTCATAATCTACATGGATGATATTATTATCCCTTCTTCGGATGAACTTGACGGGTTAAACCGTTTAACCAGGGTGTTAAAAACTGCATCGGAATATGGATTAGAATTAAATTTAAAGAAATGTAACTTCCTCAAGTCAAAGATTGAATTTTTAGGACACATAATTGAAAGGGGGTACAATTAAACCTTCTTTGGACAAAACCAAAGCAGTTCAGAATTTTCCAGAACCTAAAAACGTGAAACAGGTCCAAAGTTTCCTTGGACTGTCGGGTTACTTTCGGAAGTTTATCCAAGATTATTCCATAATAGCCAAACCTCTCAGTGATTTACTACGGGATAATGCTGTGTTTCATTTCGGACCCGAACAGCAATTAGCATTTCAAACTTTACGGCAAAAACTTTCTGAAAATCCGGTGCTTCATATTTTCAAACAAGGTGCAAAACTTGAATTGCATACTGATGCTAGTAAATTTGGTTATGGTGCGATTCTGTTACAACAATCAGACGACAATAAACTTCACCCCGTACACTATTTTAGCAAGAAAACCACTCCCCAGGAGGAAAAAATATTCAAGTTATGAACTTGAAGTTTTGGCTGTAATCGAATCTCTTAAGAAATTTAGAAACTATCTCGTTGGCAACAAATTTAAAATTGTAACTGATTGCTCGGCATTCCAAAAAACTATGAGTAAAAAACAATTAACTCCTAAAATTGCTAGATGGGCCTTATTTTTAGAAGACTTTAATTATGAAATTATTCATCGCCCAGGCAAATAAATGGGGCATGTAGATTGTTTAAGCCGTTATCCTGTAATGACCATAACATATGATGAAATAACCACTAAACTTGCAAATTGTCAGCGAAATGACGAGTACATTAATTCATTGAAAACCCTTTTAGAAAATAAGCAAATTAATGATTTTGTTGTAAAAAATGATGTCCTATATAAAATTGAAAATGATAATGATGTTTTGGTAGTACCTCAACAGATGCAAACAGAAATTGTTAAAAATATTCATTCTAAAGGACATCATGGTATTAATAAAACTGAAAGCATGGTAAAACAAAGTTTTTATTTTCCTAATGTTAGAAAAATGTGTTGAAAATGTTATTAATAATTGTATTGAATGCATTCTTGTAAACAAAAACGAGGGAAAGGTGAAGGGTTGTTAAATCCTATTCCTAAGGAAAATATCCCTCTTAGCACTTACCATATTGACTTTTTAGGTCCTTTGCCATCTACAAATAAAAACTATAACCACATTCTTTCAATAATAGATGCATTCACTAAATTCGTATGGTTATATCCCGTAAAGTCTACCTCTTCCCGTGATGCTCTAGACAAACTTAAGCAGCAAGAGATTACATTTGGCAATCCTCACCGTATCATAACAGATAAAGGTACTGCATTTACCTCAAAAGAATTTCGAGAGTACTGTGAGAATGAGAACATCCAACATCTAAGCATAACAACTGGAATACCCCGCGGGAACGGACAAATTGAACGGATCCATAGTTCTCTGATCCCAATCTTGTCCAAGCTATCCATTGACGACGCATCAAAATGGTACAAGTTTGTTCCAGCCGTACAGAGAACACTCAATTCAACGATTTCACGAAGCACTCGGATGACGCCGTTTCAACTCTTGATCGGAGTAAAGATGAGGACCAAACAAGATCTAGAAATTCTAAAACTATTGGAAGAGGAAATCGTGGAGACATTCACCGAAAATCGTGAAAAAATTCGGGAGGAAGCCAAGCGAAACATTCTGAAGATGCAAGAAGAAAACTGTCGAAATTTTAATAAGAAACGGAAAAAGGCATACCAGTATGAGATCGGAGATATCGTCGCCATCCAACGGACACAGTTTGGAACTGGCTTGAAACTGAGGCCTAAGTTCTTTGGTCCCTATGAAGTCATAAAAGTAAAACCTAAAGATCGATATGATGTTAGAAAAATTGGACTGCATGAAGGACCCAATACTACATCCACAGCAGCAGACCACATGAAGATGTGGGGAGAAACTGTCTAGTTCAACAAAATTATGATATGTTAAATCTTTGTGTATTTGTCGTATAGTCCTTGTCTGTTCCGTCTTTTTTGTATGTTTCAGATTCTCCTCTGGTCTCGATGAAAAAGGAAAAAGGAAGACGTACCGCTGCGGACAGCGTACAGTCAGGCTGGCCGATTGTGGCATGCAGCCAAAAGCAAAGCAGTCTTCGCGCGCAGGCGCAGCAAATCAAAACTAAAACCTGTGAACTTTTAAGAGAAGAGAAGAGAAACGAGAGAGGTGCGCGAGCAGGCGTTACCTTCTGCTTATCATCGTCAAACTTATCTGTTAGAATAACTACCTTTTTAATTAATTTTTGTTTAATTTTAAAATAAATGTGAAGTAAGACAAACGTCTTGGACCCCTTGTTGTCTCCCACATACATATGACAGAATCCCAACATTAAGTTGTAATTAATTTTTATTAATTATCATTAAAGTATCGTATGGTCATCCAAAACAATAGTGTGTATATAAATTTCAGTTCAACTGAATGTTTAAGCGCGTGAGAAAAGAAAAACCTTTTCAAGTTTTGACACACACAAGTCGCCAAAAATAATGCTAACGTAGTTGTATTTGTAATTCTTTAAATAATTAGTTTTAATCAATTAATTTTTGTTAATTATTATTATATTATTGTATTGTCATCCAAAATAATCCTGTATATAAAACGTCAGCTCAATTGAGAGCTTTAAAATGTATTTTATTAACAACTGAAAATTCCACGAAGATAAATAAATAAATATATATTTATAAATAAATATATAGAGATTGTGAGCTAATAGTAGGAATTGAAAAAGATTATTTTCCCAAAGCAATGTTTTAAAAAGTTTTTGGTTCCAAAAAATAACATTACATCTACTAGTTTCCAAGTTGCCCATTGCATTGCTCGCCTCGGGAAACCTCTTTCGGAAGGAGAATTTGTAAAAAAAGTGTTTTTAGAGTGTAGTCCTACATTGTTTTCTGATTTTAAAGAAAAAGACTTGATTATAAAGCATTTTAAAGTGAGTTACCTTTAAGTCGCAATCGAATTAGAATTCGAGTAATAGAATTAGAAAAAAATATTTTTTCGCAAATACATAAGGAATTAAAATTATGCAGATATGTATTCAATTGCTTCAGATGAGAGTAATGATGTAAATAGTTATGCACAATTAGAAGTTTTTGCTCTGTATAAGTATGGCAATATAATGAAAGAAGACTTAATAAAACTAATAATGATGAAAGGGAAGTGCACTGGTCTTGATATTTTTAAAGAATTTGATATTTTATTTAAAGAAATGGATATCGAACTTGGAAAATAGTTTCTTTAACAACAGATGGTGCACCTAGTATGGTAGGGAAAAACATTAGATTTATTCAGTATCTTACGCAAAATATATCACATTATCTGATTGAATTTCATAGTATAATACACCAGCAAGTTTTATGCATGGTTTTTTCAAACATTTTCCAGTGTATATAAATAATCAACTTTATAAACGCGAGAGCTCTTTATAAACGGCAATTTGCACAATTCTTAAGAGGAAATTGAATGGCAATATTCAAGGATTTTGACATACAACAAAGGGGGATGGTTTAGTTTCGGACAAGTCATTAATCGCTTTGTAATGCTATTTGAAGAAATTAAGCTCTTTTTAATTGAAAAAGACAATAGTTTCGATGAATTATTCAATATACATTGGTTAAATGATTTAATGTTCCTATGCGACATCACTCAGCATTTTAATCAACTGAATAAAAAACTTCAAGGGCATAGGCTAATTGTTTTAACGGTGTTAGAAAATATTAAAATATTTATGACGAAACTTAGCATATATTTACTAAGGATTTGGAAATGAAAATCATGAAACATTTTCTTCAGTTGTAAAAACATTTTCAAAACACAATAGTTTTTGAAGCTTCCGTTGACATTCAAGACAATGCAATTAAAAACATTAAATTATTATGCTGAAAATAAAACAAGCTTTTGAAGAGAGATTCAATTAAGGTATCCGACTACGCTCGGAACCTTGATTTTGCAAAAGCGTATAAATGGACAATATTTATGATATTTAGTGTCACTTAGATTAAAAAATGTATATAAAATTGTTTTAAGAATAGTATTACAATAAAAAATTATTTAAGTACGATGTTTTGACCAAAAAAAAAATGAACATAGAATGACCAATTTTCAAAATATTCTCCTTTTGTGAAAAATGCTTCTATAATAATAATATTTTGCCTGTATATAACTCAGATCTCTGTATAGAGGCTCAACTAGAATTTTTGAAATATATTACTTAGAAGTGGGTTTATCCATATTTTACGACAACAGAGAGGAGAATTATTGGTGGTCACTGAAAATAACGTGAATTTTTCAAAAATCCTAGTTCAGACTCTCTGGAGAGAAGTCTTTATTTTATATAAGCAAAATATTATTATAGAAACATTTTTTATAAAAGAAGAACACGTTTTGAAAAAAAAGGTTCCTTTTAATTAATTTTTTGCCAAAATACTGTATTTAAATATTTTTTTTGTCAGAATGTTCTTAAAATATTTTATTCATATATTCTAATCTAAGTGACTCTAAATCTCATGAAAATTATCCATTTATGCGCTTTTTTAACATCACGGTTCCGAACGTAGTCGGAAACCTTAATTTAAAAGTTTGGAAAATACATTTCTCTTTATTTAATATTCATACAAAACAAAATTCGAAACAATGTAAAAAAATAAATTTATGTGGCAAAGTATCGATAATTTAGAAATGGAATCAGTTTAATTTCGAAGCAACATAGTGTGGAAAATAAAATTTGAAGACTTGATTTCTGAAGTAGAAGGAAAATGTGTAAAAATTGAAATTATTATATTAAGCGTATGGGATTCTATACCAAATAATTTTATATCAATGAAAAAACTGGTTAAAATGCTCTTTTAAAGTATCCGACTACTTTTGGAATCATGATTTTGCAAAAGCGTATAAATGGATAATATTTATGATATTTAGTGTCACTTAGATTAGAAAATGTACATAAAATTGTTTTAATAATAGTATTACAATAAAAAATTATTTAAGTACAAAAAATGAGCATAGAATGACCAATTTTCAAAGCATTCTCCTTTTATGAAAAATGCTTCTATTATAATAATATTTTTCCAGTATATAAAGGGTGTTTTTTTAGAGGTATAGAACTTTAAATTGCAATAAAACAACGATGTATTATTTGATTGACATGAATTTTTTTTTATTCGAAAGATAATCTTGTGACATTACATTTTAAATATGATTTCTGGCATAGGACTGCCACGGCTGGCTCGGATGTAGTCTAATCTGGACGTCCAATTTTCGATGACTTTTCCCAACATTTGTGGCCGTACATCGGCAATAACACGGCGAATGTTGTCTTCCAAATGGCCAAGCGTTTGTGGCTTATCCGCATACACCAATGACTTTACATAGCAAAACAGAAAATAGTCTAGCGGTGTTAAATTACAAGATCTTGTAGGCCAATTCACAGGTCCAAAACGGGAAATTAGGCGGTCACCAAACGTGTCTTTCAATAAATCGATTGTGGCACGAGCTGTGTGACATGTTGCGCCGTCTTGTTGGAACCACAGCTTCTGGACATCATGATTGTTCAATTCAGGAGTGAAAAAGTTAGTAATCATGGCTCTATACCGATCATCATTGACTGTAACGTTGTGGCCTTCATCGTTTTTGAAGAAGGATTCCACCAGCCCATAAAGCGCACTAAACAGTCAGTTTTTCTGGATGTAACGGTGTTTCGACATACACTTGTGGATTAGGTTCACTCCAAATGCGGCAGTTTTGTTTGTTGACGTAGCCATTCAACCAGAAGTGCGCTTCATCGCTAAACAAAATTCGCTTATAAAAATCGGGAACAACGGCAATCTCGTTTTGGGCCCATCTTGATGATCGTTTTGATGAATTGCCAAACCAAACTGAGAATAAATCACTTAGCAGCTGTTAAATAGGTCGCCATCTTGGAAAATAATGCCAACTTTAACTTCTATACCTGAAAAAAAAACACTCTTTAGTTCAGACCTCTGTACAGAGGCTGAACTAGAGTTTTTGAAATACATAGCTTAGAAGTGGATGCATTCATATTTTACTACAACAGAGGGGAGAGATTTTAAGAAAAAAACGCCGATAATTATTTCAATTAGTGGTAATTCTGAAAGTAATGTGAATTTTTCAAAAATCCTTGTTCAGACTCTCTGAAGAAGTCTTTAATTTATATAAGCAAAATATTAGTATTATAGAAGCATTTTTTTATAAAAGGAGAACGTTTTGAAAAAAGGTTATTCTGAGTTAATTTTTTCCCAAAATATTGTATTTAAATAATTTTTTTTGTCATAGTGTCATTAAAACAATTTTATACATGTATTCTAATCTAAAAGTGACACTAAATATCATTAAAGTTATCCATTTATGCGCCTTTTCAAAATTACGGCTCCTAACGTAGTCGGATACCTTAAATACTTTATAATCAATTTTGTTATACGTATATATATGCACATATATACTAATAAATAATATTTAGTACTATATATTGTATGTAATTTTCGTAAGGCCTTGTTCATTCAAACACTTATTGTTATTTGCAACAAACACTTAAGAATTTTTAACTTCACTAAAATTTTTTAAATCGTCAAACCCAGCCCATTTTTACTCGTTAAACCAATTTAATGTTAAAGATGTTTAGTTTTAAATATATTCTGTTCAAAATATTTAAACTTAACTCTGGTGCAAATGGGCATTAGTAATACACGAGTCTAGTACTAAAAAAAATATGAACAAAATTTGACTCACGTCTCGAAAAGGTTCGCCCTCCCTGGTATAGAACAGGGGTACTCAACCTTCTTCCCCGCAGGGCTACATACACGTGATGGATATCACAAGCGGGTCACAAATGCAAGGCGGGTATTTCACGCGGGCCGCAACATGAGGGCAATGCAGAGAATCTCAAACTTTCTACACTCGCGACCCAATTTTTAATCATAATTTTCATCACGCCTTCCTTACATACAATAATAATATACTTTAATGTAAATCTACAATACAGCTTTAATTATAAGTGGTACAAATTTTCAAGATAAGTATTAAATTTATATAGACGAGTACTTTCATGACGTACCCATAGAGTTACTGGTAATTATTAAACTTGTTCTTGACTTAGTAATGTTAAATTAATTGTGAAATACATGGTGCAGTACTGATACATTTATAAGTGTGTTATATTAGTGTAAATGTGTATTTTATTTTTTATTATGTCAGAATGTATTATTATTATTATTTTTTTTTTTTGCTTTCTTTCCTTAAATTAATAATTTTTTAAAATAATATTTGTTTTCGACTTTTTGATATACTCGCCCCCCCCCTTGTATGGGTATCACCCACAAGGGGGTTTTTACCATTACACCCCTAGGGTAATGGTAAAATATTTAAATTCATTATCAAAACACACACAAAAATATTTACTTTTATGCCTTTTTTACTGAGTTTCGGGATAGTTTCGATTTTCTTTCATCCATGACCAAGCCCTTTGCTTACATTCTACTATCAAAAAAGCAAATTGATAGCAAACTTGATAGATTTGATTGCTTATATTGATAGAATTTCCTCCTAAATTTTTAGCACATTGTTCTTCAATAATTGAGTTTTCTAATGCAATGGACCAATAACGGGCCACTCAGAAAAGGCCGGTTGGTCACATGCGGCCCGCATGTTGAGTATCACTGGTATAGAATGTATTTCTTATTTAGTGTAATTTGTAAGTCTTTGTGAATAGTTGTGTTTCTAATCTACCATGGTGAAATGATGATTATTCTGTTTAATCCATTTCGTAGTATTTGAATTTTGTTTTTGAAGCATGAGAATGAGATACAGTGGGTGATTGATCGGTCAACGAACATAATCCGTTCCAAGACTATATTCGCTATCCGAATTGTTCGTTAACCGATCATCGATTCACCATAGACTTCTATATGAAATCGATTAATTCGCTCTGGAGACCCTAAAAATTAAATTTTAAAAAAATGTATAATTTCTTAGTAAGTTTTTTTACAAAAAAATACATACATATATATAGTCTTGCATACTAATCAGTCCTTTTCATTTTTTGCTTATGGGGCGTTGAAGAACATGCCCAATGTCGATTGCTTTTCTCTCTTTTTCAGGATTTTCCGTAAGTAATTAATAGCATTGTCATTGCAAAGATCCCCAACCCTACTGACATCAGCTTGGTTTGGGTGCCATTCTAAGTTCATTGCTCTGACAGCCTCCCACTTTTTCAAAAGATATTTGATGGCAGATGTCGGCATTGGTTCTCTTTCGTCTTCCTCTTGTTCAGAAGGAGACACATTTCGTTGTGTTTCTTGGTGTTCTTCATTCAAAATTTCTTGGAGTTCTTCTATCGTCAGTTCATCATCTTCATGTCCCATTATGAGCTCTTCTATGTCATCCTCGTTCACCTCCAATTCCAGATCTCTAGCAGTTGTCAAAATTTCATCCATAATTTCAGGGGTGTCTCCCTGATCACCTCCGAATATGTGTTTGTTGTCCGAACACAAAAAATCTTTCTTGAAAGTGTTCGTTAACCGATCACCCACTGTATAAAGTAAAATTTTGGTAGAAAAAGGGAGGGAAGTGTGTGTAGTATGGAAAGTAATGGCAAATACAGTTGCAATATTGTCCGTGCTTTGGACTTTAAGCTATCAGTATATTCTCTCATATGCTATAATAGTTGGTTATTTAGACTAATTTAAAAATGTTAACCACAGTTATCGAAAAAATATTTTTAAAAAATATTTCGTTTTTTTTAATTTTTTTTCGACGGTAAAATACATTGCTAAGTTGACTTAAAACTCACAATTATTGACGAAATATTTAGTTAAATGTAAAACATAACATATCAATGAATAAGCAAAAAGAAGTATTTTTTTATTACTTAGAAAGCTGAATCCTAATTGCTTGCTCCGATCATAAGTATTGACACAGCGATGAGGAGGATATGGGGGCTGTAATCCCCTCCCCTATAAGATTGCTGTATATTAAAATTTCTAAGGTAATTTCTAATGAAATAAAATATTTATTTCCTTATCTGTGTTTTCAAAAAAAAAAGCCCGTGTTTGCTTATAACCAGATAACTTCAAATTCTGTAATGTTATTTCAGGGATTAGTTAGGTGAAAAAAATCCCAAAGGATATTAGTATTGTCCCCTTAATAAAATTACTTATTCATGTGTCTGTACTCATAAAATATTTTTTGCGAAGCATACAATCATATTCGTGAATTCATTGTATTCTAAGAAGGAAACAATAGGTTTATGGTAGCTAAAATAGGTTATAAATACTTTAGATTCAAAATTATTTAAATATTTGAAAAAAATTCCGTGAAGCATTGTTCCGTATTTTGTCGTTCTTTCAATTGGATCATTTGGCATAGTTAAATTGAATTTCGATTTTAAAAAATCTACTAAAGGCTTTGATTTGTCTTTTGAAAAATCTACATTAAAATCCCCACTTAAAATAACAGTCAATTTTTTCAGAAGAGTTTATCCGGCTTCAGTGTAGGCAATTAAATTTTTGTGGATGAATTCGATAATTTTCTTTACACTTTGATTTGGTGAAATATAAATAATAACCATTAGAATTATTTGCCCATTTTCTGCTCTACATTTTGCTGCACAAATTTCTCCGATACATTACTCATTAAACCCAAATGTTACAAATGCATTGTTACAAATTGTCTTGTTACCATTGTTGCGAGTGTTACAAACCCGAGCAATGCTTGGCTTTTTAAAACGCACCGTTCAAGTTCATTCTCCAGCAAAAAACGTACCTAAGGAAGTTATCTCTTCAAAAATTAATATTTTAAATCCCATACTCTGCTTAAGCATTCTTTTCATCCTGAAAAAAAAAATTGAAATTAATTTTGAGATATAAATTGGAGTTGCAGAATCCACCTCATAAAAAATTTCTCGCTATGCCCTCGATCAAAAGAGAAAAATGATTCAGGTTACATGCTTATAGAATTGTTTTTTAACATTGAGAATATTTTTTCTACACTAAAAATTCTATGGTGTTCACGAAAAATACTTTTTTTAGTTCAATTAATGTTGATTTTACTTTTCTTAATTGATAACGACAAAATATCCATACAGAATATATTTCAAATAGTTCACACACACAAAAACATAGAAGACAACTGACAGTATCGTACACAATGAGGTTCAAACATTTCCCAAAGACCATTAGATTTTTAACTTCTAACATAAAAATTATGTTTTGGAATGCTTTCGTCTATCGTGTTTTAAAAATGTAACCCCATCCATGTGAAAGTATTTCGTGTACGTCAGTGACGACTAATGCAAATTTTGAGCTATGTAACGTATGTGTACAAAAATTTTGCACTCTTTATGTTTCGTCTGCTTACTAACATCTTTTTTTTTTCATAAATTGCACGAAGATATATATCACCACTAAACATATGTGGTACGAGGAATGAAACTTGAAGCAAAAAAAAAAAAAAAAAAAAAAAAAAAAAAAGAGGAATAGCTCAATTAGTCTGAAAAATGTGCAGCTCTTCCTTGAATTTTCTTCCTGACATTTCATTTAGAACATTAAATTAGAAAGATACATTTTAAAACACCAGAGCTGAGCTAAAAAACTACGAAATTTTCATAATTCAAATGTCTCTACTATCTTAGGATAATCGAAGCAGCAAGACAACATTATTCACGGAAACATATATATATAACACTTTTTTCATGATTAATATTAATATATTATTTACCTTACGCACAGTCTTGCCGCAGTGCAGTGCAAAGGCTGTAGAAATTAGAGAGCCTTCCGCTAAAAAAATAGATCCCCAATTATATTTTACAGATAAAATTTACGATGAAAGAGCATAAGAAATCTTTCATGAGAAAATTTAGTTTTAAAAATTGATTATTTTCTATGAATGCTGTTTAAGATAATAGTCTGAAGTCGAGCACAGTTAAAAAAGACTTATTTAGATCCATATCCAAGTGTTATTCCGCTGCTTTCATATGTATTTAAATGGCATCGTGCAAAATTATTGTTTTTAATTCGTATATTAAATTACACAATGCTTGACAGATTGTGACTTAAAGATATATAATTTGGAAGCAAAGTTAAAACCCGACCGAAAATTGTGTGCTTACTTTTGGAATCAGGTGTAAAAGGGCGGCGACCCGACTCTTGTCTAGATTGATCTATTTTTGCCTCAGCGGCAACCCTCTTCTGCATTCATCATCTGAAGATTAAGAACAAAATTTGGGTGAAAAAACTTATTTTATCTTTTTTTTTTAACAAATAGCATGCATATTTGCAGTTCTCATGTGGTTTACTTGAAACTGTTTAAAGATTAGCTTACAAAGAAGTGTACATTTTATTTGTGTGATATTCCATGAACTGTTAAACCGACTGCTCTTGGCTGAATTCGATTGTGTTGACATTTGCAATCTTTAGTATTTTACTACAATAATAAGAAATGGAAGCAATCGCTAAACACGACTTTAATGCCACTGCTGATGATGAACTAAGTTTTAGAAAAGGACAAGTTTTAAAAGTAAGTAATGGTATTTTCTATTAAAAAATATTATTATTTTTTTTGGTACTTATTTAATATGATTGGCGTTGCATTTTTCACTTTTTCTCATTATTATCAGCCAAGTTTTATGTCTTGGCTTGTGTGTGAATTCATAAAAATAGACATTAGACCTGTTTTACTGTTAAATGTTTTCATTTAAAATCTTGTCTATTACACGGAAGTCGGAAGTGTATAAATTTCAGTTTGGGAAGGAAACTGTTTAGAAAACCCTGCAAGGGATCCTAATTAGTCATTTATTAGTTATTGTATTTTTGTATTCTACGTTAAGAAAAGCATGAAAGAGTTATTTTTAACTCCTTTGGAGGCACCTTGAAATTATCTGGCTTAGTTGCATTTTTACCTTAAAACGAATAAATATAATAAATGGGTTTTTAAGGGGCATTAATAACCTAAGACAGCTGTTCAGAAATTTAATCATTTTCTTAAGTCATAAATATTTATGGATTGTTTCCATTAAATAACACCAAATAATTTTGAAAAAATAACTTTCAGTATTTTATACATGGAACTCAGAAAAAAAAATTTTTTTTTTCATCTCATTTATTCATTAAAAATATTGCAGTAAATACAAGTATAGACACATTTAACTTTTCTATTAATTACTTTATGCTTGTACTTCAGTTTTTGAATAACTTTAATTTATTACTTGTGTATAATGATTAATTTTTGTTTTTATTTTATTAAAAAAATGAAAAAAAATAATAAAATTGACTAAATTTTCTCTCAGCCAAGAAAGTTGTATTTTTCAACTTGATTCCAAGAATTGGAAAAATTACTGTGCTGTGAAATCACAATTTAGCTCTTTTCTTTCTATTAAGAAAAGTATTTTATCGCTGTAAAATAAGTAGAATTAAAGTACAGTATTGTTATTTGAAGGAAAATAAACTATTTAATGTTATCAAATATTTGAGATTACTTTTTGTTATTGTCAGAAATCGAAATAAATATTAAAAGTTCTTTTTACTTGATTGTAGAAATTGACTTTGTTATTCATGTAGAATATTGTAAAAGAAAGGAAAAATAATAATAAAATGTATTTACCAGTGCAAAATAAATAATATGGATATTAAGAAAATCCATCCTAAATTTATGGTATAAATATTAACTATAAAAAGCAGAAGTGAATAGCACTTCATATGTTGGAAGCATATAAATTTTGAAAGTATTGAAAATCTTAATGTATGATCTCCTTTGATTAATTTTTTTTCTCATCTGGTTGATTAACTATATATTCTTAATTTTTTTATGAATTCTGTTATTGATTATTGCAGTTCTTTTACTCTTTAATAACACATGCAATATATATTTATCGATTCAGCTTTTTAAAAATCTTTTTTAATGTTAAGAATTCATTTTTATGATATAAAGAAGTTTTAACTCATAGTATGTGTTTTATAAAGTTATTGTGTGTTTATAAGGATTTCATAAAATAGTTAACTATTATAAATTAAATCTTGTCACTGAATTAAAATTATCAGACTAAAATTTTAAAATATACATTAATGTGTTACTGATACTATTACTATTTTGATTTCTTGTCTTCTGGCAAGACATTCTGTGAATTTTTTACATGGCTCAATGTCAATTATTTAGAAAATGCAAGGTCAACATAGAATTGTATAAATTCAAAGATATTTGGAATTGAGTTTTATTGTAAAAAATACAACAAATATATTTTTTTCCTCTCGTATTGTAAGAGGGAGAAATCAAAATTACATAATTTTGCCTTTATTAGTGTGAACTAATTTTTAATTACAAATCCTACTACTAATATCACATGTTATCTGTGTGAGGGAAATGGAGCAGAGAAAAGAAAAATTGTATTCATGAAAGTGTGTGTGTATTTTTTTTTAAAAATTATGCGTAGATTTTTTTTATTAAAGTATTTTAAAATATAACTTTTTTTAAATACTTGTTATATAAGTGCTAAGTTTAAGAATTTGGCATCTTTTTAGAATTTTAAAATCTTTGTTTCAATTCATATAAATAACCAGTAGAATTTCATACCTAGTTTTAAATACATTAATTTAAATCTTTGAATTGTTTATTATTTATTAATTTTGAACTGCTTTTTTTAATAGATAAGTTGTAAAATAGCTTATTCTATTTATTCTTTGAATATAAAACTATCTTTGGTGTATTATTCTTTACACGTTGACTAATCAATGACTAATAAAAGTAATTATCTATACATAAATTGATTTAAAATATATTATTCATTAAATTTTGATAGTAAATAAAGTTTTTGAGACACTTATAAATTTCTATCAATCAATTCCTTGAGACCAGAAAAAGATTGCAAAATTATGAGATTCTGCCAGTAATGCTTTCTTATTGGTGTAAGTTGACTGAAATTGTACCAATTTTCCTTGTCGATTAGATTTTAGATATGTATACATGAACTTTTGCTGCATAATATATTGGCAAAATTAATTATGATTAGAACTCATGGTGAGAATAAACATTTTTCCAGACATGTCAATTAAAAAAAATTTAGATCTTAAAATCTACAGAAATTTAGCTACATTCATTGGTAATTCCTGTTTACTTTCCATTACTATGGGACTGAGGGAGTTTATGTATAATTATGTTTTTTTTTACAGAAGGATATTTCCATTTTTCTTGAATGGTCATAATTATTATGGTGACATGAACTCGGAATATCATCAATGGTCAGATTACAAAATTACAGTCGGGCCTCTATTTAAAGAAGTCGCTAAATCCCCCCAAAAAAATTTGTTATGAAAAATTCATTAATTGGAGATTCCATCTTTTAATATGCTTTAAAAACCACATAAAACAAATTTTAAATTCTTGAACACTATATTTAAAAAAGTAATTATTCACACTTATTTAAAAAAATTAATATTTATTAATTTTATATCTTACCCATCAAAAAAAAAATTGCAAGGAAAACACGAAAAAAAAAATATATTATTCAGGAATATGCTGTATTTTTTACTTTACAAAATAATTTTGTTAAAACTAATAAATTTCTTACAACACTTTTTAATTTTAATCCTGCAAGTAATTTTAAACTTACATTATTCTATAACTACTAATTTTAAGCATACACTACCACATGCAAGTCTAAATGTGATTACTTATAAAATATCTTAGCTTAATTGGAGCTTTTTGTTTGAAAAATTATGGCCATTTCATTGTTCTATGTGAGTTAGGCACCTGGATAATGCCAGTTCAAAGTCATTGGAATTACAAGAGAAAAAGTTTGTTGTGTATAGAAAATGCACTTTGCTATTTGGAGGTTATTTTACAAAGAAAAAAAAAATGTTCTTTGTCCCAGGAAAAAGTTCGCAAAATAGAAAAATTCATTAAATAGAGATTCGACTGTATTTGTTTACAGTGGTACAGTTGGATTGGTTGTTTAAAAAATTTGCCAAAACAAAAGTATATTATTTTAGCAATTTTAATTTTTTTCATAAGAAGGGGGAAGGGAGAAGAAACCAATTAAATTTAATGACAAAGTTGAAAGCTTTATTTTTGTTGGGTTATGAATTATTCCTAGATAAGACAAGATGGATGTTTTAGTACAACATTAAAATGTTTAGAAATTCATGATTGTCATTAATTTTTAGAACATTGGGAGAAAAAACATTATTATAAGGAAAAGTAAAAAATATTTTATGTGGTACTGTAATAATTATATTTATATTGAATATTACATTATTAGTACATTCATGGAACTCGTATTACTATTAAATAGTAAGTCATTAAGTCTTAGGGTAAAAGAATATGATTTTTGTATAATATAACTACCCTGTAATACATTTAGCCTTATTATTAAATTTTTCTTTTATTATATTCTGAAACTTGTTAATGGGCATTTTGAATTAAAAGTAGTTAATAAAACATCATTTTTATCAAATTTTTTGATTTTAGGTCCTTAATATGGAAGATGATATGAACTGGTACAGAGCAGAATTAGAAGCCAAAGAAGGTTTAATACCTAGTAATTACATTGAAATGAAAAAACACGAGTAAGCGATTATTTATGTTAATAATCACTTTTTTTTATATTCTTATATGTTCTTTATATTCTTATTAATAGCCTTTTTAATGAAAGATTCTTCAAATTTAGAAATTCTTAATGTATAATTTGGATGAAAATTTATTGTATTTTTGAAAATTGTAACTTGTAAATATTAAGGTAGTTCATATATTTCTCATAGTTTTCTATGTGTATTTAAATAATTTTATGCAAAATATTACACTTTTGTTTGTTTTAATATGTGTATTGAATATTTCTAATTATGTTTTTCATACGTTCTTTACAATATATTGACCAATAATGACTTAATTTTATTTTCTGGTTTAATTAATTATATTCAAATCAGGCATACTGGGTTTCTTAGTCTCGATAAGTAGAAAAATATTGCAATCAATTTTTCAAAAAAAATTTATGACTACTTTAAAGTTAATATTTTTTTAAAAAAAACTATTTGATATTATTACAAATGATATATTTGGTGAATCTGAGAGGCTATAGTAGTGTAGAGTTGGTAGAGTTACATATTTGTAATTGTGGAGTAATTAGCTTGGGCTTCATTGTTTTAAACAAAATCCACTGTAACTTGGCAGCTTTGACACATTTTAAATACATTGGGTCTGTTAATTAAAGAGTGGCAATTTAGCCTAGAAACTCGCAAAACAGCGACCAGTGCAAATAGGATATGGGACCCCACTGAGGTGGTGCTGTTGTCAGCGTGCAGAAAACAGCCAATCTAGTCAGAAAGGTAGTTGTGTGTCATTAAAATGAAGCTTTATTCCCATCACTCTAAAGCATGTTTTCAAAAGGTGGGTTTACTTTTAGTGGATAAAGATTAATTATTATGTGGAATTTTTATGCAAATAGCACATATTTCATACACAAAATAGTGGAAATTTAAAAATAATAAACTTGTATTTTATTGTGGATAAAATTTTTACAGGCTCAATCCATTAGGTTAGATATAAAATAAAATGGAGTAGCTTGAAACATATTTAGTACTAAGTAATTATTAAATAGTTAGTACTTGCTTAGTGTGGCTTTCGAATTCTTTTTTGTTACTATGTCATCTACATTAGAATTAGCTCTTGAAGGGATTTTGACAGGAACTCAGTCATGTGCAGGTGTGTTGATTGTGACATATGTCTGGGAGCGATGATTCTCGCACATGTTGTGCCTGCAGTACAATCTGTAAAAGCAGATTACTGTTGCCATTTTCTACAGCATCATCTGCATGTGGTTATGTGGCACTAATGTCCACATTTATTGCAGAACAATCTCCCTATCATGTTGCATGACAATGCTCGTCATGTCGCAAACAATGTTGCTTTCCTATTGCAATGGTTGGTTGTGAAAAATCTTGGAACACCCTCCCTTTTCATCTGACATGAGTCTTAGTGTCTGAAGTTGAGGGAACCTCTCTGGGGCCACTGATTTCATGAAGTTTTATCTGTGTGCTACGCAGTAAGGCACTATGTTGCTGACATCAACAATCAGCCAATGGTCTCCAATGGCTTCCTAACATTTGGAAAAAGATTATAAGCATTGTTGGTGACAACATAGAAGGAATTTAATGCAACTATACTTATAAGTTCATTAAAAATTGATTTTTTACCTTTGTTGCCATTACTTTATTTACAGCTCTCGTATCATTGCTCTCTTAATTTCTCATATTGGTATGGTGTAAATATGGAAGGTAGGCATGAGCTTCATCTTCTGTTCACAACAATACTCAGATTGCAGTGACTTGTATGAATTACTGGGGGTAGAATCATTACGAATAATTTCTTTAGTAATTATTTCTTCTATATATAAAATTGTTCATAAATTTTGTGTAAAAATTTGTTTTATAAGTAACCTTTATCAGTAGATTTTTACTAATATGTATACCATAAAATCTGGCGTATAACACACACTTTGAACACAAAAAATAAGATCGAAAATTAAGGGTGTGCATTATATGCCGGATATAAAAACGGTAGTTTAAAAATAACAAAAAGGATGGACATTAAAAAAAATTTACTTCTAGATGTATCGATACACTGTTTATTTAAAAGAAGCAACTTGCCTTATGAACAAGAGCAGTTGTAGTTTTAGAAGTATACTATTTTTCAAAAGTCTGGGGTAATACCTTGAATAAATTATTTCAAAACATAAGAACAACATATATTAATATTTGAGATTTCTTCATTAAAAAGGGGGTGTGCATTGCGTTGTACGGTAAATATGCCTAAAAATTAAAAAAATTAGCTTTAAAGTATAGGTGCGCGTTATACGCCAGATTTTACGGTATGTATAAGGACAATGATAATTTGCCTTATAAAAATTGTTTTTAACTTTTGTGGGAAAATTTGTTTAATATAAATATAATAAATAATCAATCTGGGCATATTTTTTTCTTTATCTATATTTGGGCTATGATAATTTGTAAGTAAAATTGCTAAATTCATGGTGAATTTTTTTTGCTTCAATATGTAGAATAGAGGTTCCCAAACTTTTTGTCTCAAGGACTCCTTGCCATGTTTTTTGATTTCAGGTTGGCCCCTGATTACCTGATATTGAATCTTTGCAAATTTATCAACTTAAATGTCTTTTTGACAGCTGGTATAGAGGTCTTTACTGTAAAAGAGAGATTTAAATTTCTAACTGTAAAGAAACTCATGTTAAATTAAATTAAAATTTAATTAATTCATAGAATAACTGATCAACAAACAAATGTTTACTATGGGAGGGACGAATCTTATGCTTCAATAACTAATTTTCAACATTTATCAGGTTTAACATTAAATCTTCCCAGTTAGTAGTGTTCAGTCTTTTTCTTTGTCTTTTTTATTTTGGAGATTGGTAACTGCGCTAAAACTCCATCTCACTAGAAAAAGCAATTAAAAAGCTTTCTAGCAATACTCTATAATTGAGGATAATTAACAGGTATGTCTTTTTAAAGCCAAAATTGCTGACATCTGTTTCTAAACTTTGCTTTAAGATTTCTCTTACTGCCTAAACTAATTGGCTCCTCTTGTAAAATGACATTTGTGTGTTTTATCAATGTGACCATATAAATTCATTGCCTTCTGTGGGAATTACCGTAGTCAAAGCATTCTCAAACCTAGTTTCGTAATTTATATAAAAGGCATTTAAATGTTGAATGTGTTTTAAAATACCATTTTCCTTGCAGATAGTCTGTGTGCAATTGAAAACCTGGAAAAATTCACAATGTTCAATATTATACTCCTTAGATTAAATTCGGACAAGATATGCTGAAATGATGGTCCTTGTTTTAATAGAATTTATACTGTCACACCCCTTGTAACTGCAAATTAACCTCATTGAACTTTGTAAATAAATCTGTTACATAGGTAAAATCTGGTATTGATTTGATTAAATTTTGTTTTAATAATAAAGTCACAATTTGGTTTAATGACAGCCACTACTGTAAACCCCATTTACATCTCATGGACCCTGAAATTATTTTATCACTGACATGGACCTTTGCAGGTCATCATAGACTCCTAGGAGTCGATATAGACCTCTTTGGAATTGCTGATGTAGAATAAGAATGATTGTTTAATTGTACTCTTCATTAAAGTTCTGGTATTTGTGTAAGTTTGAAGTTTCGTTCATGCATAAAGTATCAGTTTAATTTTGTCATCATTCCTTTCTATCTGATTATAATTTAAATATACAAAATTTTGTTTTGGATGGCCATTGTGTAGCATTAATGTGATGCCACCCCTTAATTGGACTTGATTATTTGAATATCTGAAAAACATTTTTTTGTGGCTAAAAATTAAGACATTCTAACTTAAATTCAAAAATTTAAAATATTTTTTTATCAGTAAGCAATTTTTTACTTGTGATGTATCAATGATCGTACATGTGATATCCCATTCATTGATCTCCAGTTTTCAATGTAGTCCACTCAAGTTTAGGTACTTTTTGATTCTATATTCATTAAATATTTAAAAAATATCTGCAAAAAGATAATTATTAAAAACTGGATTCAAAACCTTTCTGTGAAAACAGTTTTACAAAATTTTTTGTTTGTCAAAGCATGAGATCTGCATTAAAATTTATTGCAGATTATTTTATTACTTACTTTGTCAAAGAACTATTTTTATTTGTATAAAAAAATACCCAGGATAGAGAGAGTTTTTTAACATAAGTTCTGATATATATCAGAATTTGTATGAAAAATTAACATCACTGCTTTTAAATGTAACAACTAAAGAAATTAAAATTACTGGAAATATATACAAAAAGATTCTTTCATTTTCAACGACACAATTTTTCTTTTTGTTGCATGATGCAATGCTGATCTTATGGACACTCTGTAACTGAATTTATATATGACTTGTAATGCTGATGGAAAAAGGATTAATTGTTGAAGAAAATTGTCTTTTAAAATTTTTAAGTGCACTTGTAGCTATATGTAATATTTAGTAAATGATGCACATAGTATTAATTGCTAGTATAGTATTACCCCTTCGTCCTTGAAATTCATTTTTTCCTGATATTTAATTTTTCAGTACTTATATTATTCCATTAACATCCCTCTTATGTATTATCCGACATATATTTACATAAGCATGCTTTTATCTTATATTTCTATATTTATTTTGAAACGTTTTTTAAATTAGAAATACTTCTTTTACTTCTGTTTCAGTTGGTATTATGGCAGAATTACTAGAGCGGATGCAGAGAAATTATTGCTGAACAAACATGAAGGTGCTTTCTTGATTAGAGTCAGTGAAAGTTCACCAGGAGACTTCTCCCTTTCAGTAAAGTTAGTATTGCTTATTTTTGTACTGTTTTCATTTAACATTTGATTTTGTGTGGAAACAAATTGTTGATATTTTCCCCCTCCATATTATTGGTGAGGTATTTGTTTTGTCATAAAATACCCTGTCAATATGCCTTGCAATTTAATTTTTATGAATATTAAAAAAATGAAATTAACTTTTCCAGCAGAATAATAAATTATATTGAGGATTTATGACATTTAATAAATACTCTTTTTCTATTAATTGTTCAGCATTGCAGATTTTATTTGATCAAATAATTTTCTAAAATTTTATCTTGTTTGTCTTTAAATTAAATCTCGTGAGTTATCTGTAGGATTGTGCAATGCTTGTTTATTTTATTACAATGTGTATCTTAATATATTAAAATTTGGAAATATTTTATTCAAAGATGTGGAGATGCTGTCCAGCACTTCAAAGTATTGAGAGATACACAAGGCAAATTCTTTCTGTGGGTAGTGAAATTCAATTCTCTTAATGAATTAGTTGAATACCACAGATCTGCATCAGTCAGTCGTTCTCAGGATATCAAACTCAAAGATATGCATCCAGAAGAAGTAAGTTTTTATAATTATGAGTAAAATATAAAGATCTAATCTTTTTTTTTGTTTATGAATGAATGTATGAAAGGTTTTATTGTAATTGGCTTTGTATAAATTGTTAAGCAGTATTTCATGAAAATAGCAGCTTTAGAATCCCATTGGAATTCACTTAACTCTGAAATTTATTGTTTTTGATAAGTGAGTTCAAGTAGAATTTTTGAAATAAATTCATAGAAATGAATGTAGAAACTTTAAATAATCAAGGTTTGAAGTTTTATTTTTTAATAAGCTTTCATTATTTTTTAACTTTGTATAAACAAAAAGAAAAACAATTAAAGTTGCAATTTTATTTTATGTAATTTTTTACAAAGTAAAATCGTAGTCCTGTATGTGCAACCAATATTATTTAACATAGTAATAAGTGTAAATATATATTCATACTTTTCTTATAATTTCATTGATTACATTATTAAAGCTTATTTTATTGTGAAAGTTAAAACTAATAACATTCAGGTATTCAATTTGTCAAATATTAACCTAAAATAAAGGAAACAGTGCTTTTTAATGTTTTATTGTTCAAATAACACACACACAAAGTAAATGTATCATTACATAATAAAATACTAAAAAAATGTGTTATGTATGAGAGAAATGTATATTAAACTATTTGGTTGATTTTATATTTGATTTTGTTATTGAATCCAATTTTAATTTTAATTTTCAATACATTTATATTGAATATATATAATGTAGAGTGTAAATAAATGACCATTTTTATGAAGACTAAGACGTTATACAGCTAACAATTTGATTGTTCATGTATAGATAAATTGTGTAACAAATTAACTGAAACTTCTAAAAGAAACTATAGTGTATAAATAGTGCTTGTAAAGCCTTTGTTAAGGGAATATCTTGCTTTGGATATATTTTGATACTTACTATTTTTTAAAATTTATTTTACCCTTATTAATTCATCTCAGTAGTATTTAATTAATAGTATTTTATCTGTGAAATATATTGCTTAATATTTTTAATTAATTATTAAAATGCATCTTGTCATGCTAACTTTTTAATTTTTTAAATTAAAAATTTAGATTCCTTTTTATTGTGTAATATTTCTTTTAGTAATAGAAGAAAAAATCTGCATTTTGTAAATTGAAAAAGTGTTTGGTATTTTTTTTCTTCAGTAATCAGATAATTTGTGAAGCTGTTTAGTTTAATTTTGATAGTTGAAATTTTTAATGCTATAATGTCCAAGTTATTATGAGAATAATTGTAGATAAAACTGGGCTGTTTATTTTCATTGCTAGACTTTTTTTACATAAATTTTATGATTTGTAACAATAAATGTTGAGCTTTTAATTTTGAGTATTTCTGCATATTACTGAGTTCCAGACATTTTTAAAGGAATAATGTATGTAGAGTAAATACTATAAACAAAAATTAATACAAAATATTATAAACATACAGATCAGGGGTGAGAGTAATTGTTTTTTCTCAAGGGTCACATTGGGGAAGGGGGATGCCAAAGGGGGCACCTTTTTAAAATGATTGAATTCATTAATTAGCTTTACATCTCAGAGAAAGTTATAAATTGTGCTGTAAAAATCAATAAATATAAGTTAAATAAAATAATAGCAGTTTTATTAAATTTATTTATTGTGCTAATTTCATGTCTGACTGCTAGCACATTTAACTTTATAATCTATTATGAGACAAATGTACTCTATCACACTTTTGTACTATTTTTTTAAAATCAGTGAGATTGCTTGTTGAAATTCTCGTCATAGCCTACTAATTAACTTGCATCTATACTTATTCTTGTTGATCTTCCTGCAAGAAAAACTTTCCTTACAAATATGTTGACCCAAATATGGAGAACATTTTTGCTGTGTTTGGTTTTTGACTGCCTTGGTAGGCCATTATTAGCAAAACCCTGATATAGATGATGATGAAGGGCTAATATAAATTATTTTTGCTTTCTATGAGAAAGAATTTATTATTGTTCAATATCATTCTGTAAGGAAATTTAATCTGTGGTTTTTCCTCTAGTATCATTGGGAAAAGTAATTAATAAAAAATTCATTTGCCATGAATTAAAACATTTCATTCTAATGTTTATTACAGTAAAATGTGTGTCTTTTAATAAAAACATCCAATGAAATTTGATTTAAAGTAAATACTAGGCTTTAGAAACTATTGAGCATGATTTTTATTTTAAGAGTAAGCTCCATGATTTCAAATATTTATTATTGTATCAATCTTTACTATGTTAGTTTTGAAAATTCTATACTTTTCTTTTACATGTCCAGGCAAAATCATTTAATAAATCTGATAATTATGTATTATTTATAACATTCAAAAGTTTTTCCTTTCTTTACTTATATTACAAATTTAGGGGGGTATAATTTTCATCGCCTTAGTATAATTACATATGTGGTTATTTATAAAATTCTTATGCATTGAATATTTTCTGGTTATTCATATTTTAAATATTAGCAATTCTTGTTATGAATGCTATATTAAAAGAGATCAATTTTAATATTTTGCTTTCAAAATATTATTTCACAGTAATTCTAAATTTTATGAGCAGGATTCAAAGTGAGAATTGATACAAATGTGTAAAATTTGACTACTCATTTTTTGATGTCTTTGTACATTATGTGAAGGAAATTACATTGCTTAAAGGTAAATTTGCGACACTGTAAAGAAATGGGCATAGCTTTGTGAAAATAAAGAAAATGGTAGAGGTAACACCCCACATGTGTTAATGACTAAATAAAAATTTAAAGAACTGTCTGTTCATTATTTAAATTGTCCCCTCCCCAAGAAGCTAAGTAGAGACCTTTATATGGCAGGCGTACTGTCAATGAAGTCATTAATAGTATGTAAGATGTTGTTTGTCAAACGGAATCCACAACAGATCTTGTTTTCTGTATGACAGACATGTCGAACAGTGGCCTGCTGCGAGTAGGTTCTTGGTATTTGAATTAAATGTATTACAGAAAGCATTTCCATTTTTTATATGTGGACATCATAGTGGCTAATTGTGAGCCAATCCCAGGCTGGGCAAGGTTGATTCAGCCTTTATCCTTTCAGAAGGTCGATAAATGAGTATCAGGCTTGCTTGGGAACTTAACACTGGGTGTTTTGCATCAAACTGACCATCTGACCAGAAGATATGCTCATGCACCTCAGGGCCCAAGGTCGCGTACATTGAGTTGGACACAGTAGACCTTGGCCCTCGGGTTGTTGTGCCACTGAGTTAATTGTGGGCTATTGCACGTAAAATTTTATGTCAGATTATGATCATATAATTGAAATATCAGATCATTTCATGAAATAGTGGCATTTCGTAATATAGGTAATTTAGGATCTAGCTCCAACATGTATGCAGGTCATTCAGTATGTTTTTTAAAGCATGGCAAGGATTTGTGGAATATCTATAGAGTCGGAAGCTATTTGTTAGCTGTCAGTAAATGAATACTGCGTTCTATTCTAGCTTACAATTTTTTCATCTAGTTTGAAAAAGGAGTGTTTTTTGTTGAGTGTTTGTAACTTAGTTTAGATAAATATTGCATAAGCTCTTCTGAGGTGTAAGTATGAATAGTTTAATTTAAGAAAAGTATCTCGCTTTTCAAGAAAACTAAGAATTACAATACTTTTATATTAAAAAAAAAATTATGTTTGATATATAAAAGCTCCATAGCAGTTTGTAATTAGTATAACGTTAAAGAGACACTGTGATACATAAAATTCATAAGGAAAATTGAAAATTATGTTAAGTTTTATGAAGATAAACTGCCTATAGTCAAAGTTCATACTTAAAAAATATGAAAAGTATTTTCCAACCTATTTAAAATAATACAGCTGTTGCAAAAACAAGCTATTTAATATTGCATTTAATTGCAACCAAGTCAAAAACATTCACAGAAGAAAAATTTATTTGCCAATGATCTATCAGTGAAAAAGGCACAGTGAAAATATTGTGCCCAGAAACATATATATATATTAAAGAAACTCAAATTTGAAGCTCAACAGTGGAGTTTTTTTTTATATAGCCAAAAAGTTACATGATCAACCACAAAATTAGTAATTCTACTACTTGAAACTTATTCCATTGCAATTGACAAAAGCATCGACAGATAAGATAATGCTCCATTATTTCTATTTGTACATATGGATTATCCCAATGCGCAATGCAATAACTGAGGTTGATATTTTTAATGCAGTGTTGAATATTCCAGATAAGTATAATTTATCAATACAAAAACTAGTTTCTATTTCAACTAAAAATGGTGGGGGCTCCTGCTATGAGTTTTATCACTAGACAGATTTCCTAATTGGTTATTAAAAATTAAATGTATTTTCATAATGTTTGGTAGCATATATTTTTGTATGAACAATTTTTTTCCACTTCAAAGTATCATAAAACTGGGAAAATATATCAAGATTCACAAACAAGCATGTGCAAGCAATTTAAAAATAGCTTCAGCTCAACAAATTTTAAAGATTTCATTAATGAAAAACCTCGCTAACTTAAAAAAAGATATATTATTTCAGTCGCTTTGAATTCAAAGCAAACGAAACTTTCTTGGATAACATGTTTATATTCTGTGTATTTTGATCTGTTTTTATGTTTAATCTTCATTTCCTTTACTTTTTTCTTTGATTTAATATGGCCCTTTGCAGTAAACAAGTTTTGACAGGCTTGCTTGTCTGTTGTGCCCTATCCGATATGGGCCTGAACATGTTATTGGGAGAGAGATTGGTCAGGCAAAAAGTATCTATTCTATTTTGACTGCTGAGGATTAATCATGCTACTGACCTGTTTTAACAGCATACTAGAAGAAATTGCACAAATGCTGAACTATTGGTGAAACAACTTGTGTGGTGCACTGAACTGATATTCAATTGCTTTTAATTAATGTACACAGTGGTTGTCCTCTGTTCAAACAGAAGGATATTCCAAATCATTGTAGCATCTTTCAGTGACCTACTACTTTTGGTCAGGTAACAAATTGCCGACTTAGTGTCAGCATGTTGATTGCAAAACTGCATATTTGTATTACCTAATGTAATGAACTGCATATGTGCAGTTCATTACATAGAGAGATGGAATCCTTTCTTGCAAGCTTTTACTGGCATATCTGCCTGGAATTTAGAATTTCAATAACCTATTTTTTAATAAATAGTTTTTCACCTGTTAAAGTTCTTTCATTATAGCTTTACTAAATCATAAAGCCTGTTGTGGGGATTGATGGTGCTGAATGATATGATCTGGTTGGTAATAATCGCTGGGTAGCTTCCACACTTGTCTTTTACTATCATTTCTCATGAACAAAATCAGGATTCATCAGAAAATGGTATCTAATGCCGTTTGTTGTTCCAGTGGGGATAGCTATGTCAGACATGCAGCCCCGTGCTGATTACTTAACAAGTTGATTACTGTGAGATTTTCAGGATTTTAGTGTAAAAAAGCCAATATTTATGAAGTATTTATTTTACAAGTGTTGTAAAATTTATATTTATGCTAATAGGTCTTAAATTTCCATAATGGCACAAATATGGCTAGTAAACTACTAAGATAATTCATAGTTGGTGTCCTGGGCAGTGATGCACTCTATGAATTATCTCATAGTGGATAATCAAAATGTTAAAGGAACTCTAATGTCTGGCTCAGAGCATACCTTCATGGAACCTATTGTGGATAGTTTGACGGCTGTCATGCACCCATTGATGATGGCAGGTGAGTTTGAACATCAGGAGCATTGTTAAATGGATCTTGATTAACCATTCAGCGTATCTGTCTTTGAGTGCAAAATATTATGGTTCTGCACTTTGTTCTTGGATGATCCTGCCTCCCTCTTATCAATGCATCATTAAATTGTATTTGCATAGCAGCTAATCAAAGTTGTTCAGCTCCAGGGCACCTTCACATTCTGCAGTCATACTGTAGGTATTCTGCTCACTGATGTCGAGGCACATCCTATGCTTCTGCAATATCTCCATTGCTTCTAACCATCACTAATAGCATATACAGAGTGGGTTAGTAGCTGCCTTTTATAGCGAGAAACTGGTTATCATGTGGGTTGTATGTACTCGCAAATCAAAACATTTGCATATGTTTTTACCTCTTCAGGTCTTGTAATTTGTATTTAACTATATATATTTCTTCATGATGTGTTGCAAGTTTGGTTTTTAATGATTTATTATAAGGAATACAAATCTTTTCATTGTAATAAAATAACTTTTTAAAAAATAAAATTTGGCTCTGGAATAATTTTATATAAATATTTAGATATTCTTGTATATTTATATGCCTAAAATGTGTTTTTTGTTTTCAGTTTCTTGTTCAAGCTATGTATGATTTCCATCCACAAGAAGCTGGAGAGCTGGAATTCCGTCGTGGAGATATCATCACTGTGATGGACCGATCAGATCAAAACTGGTGGGAAGGAGAGATTGGTTCAAGGCGGGGTTATTTTCCGGCCACCTATGTTGTTCCCTACCATTCTTAAATGTCGCTCCTTAGCATAGGACTTTTTTTCTGTAAATAATCGAGTGGTAATCTCAACAAACCTAAGAATAGTAACTTTTGTCCTAGTTAACTAATTGCATTGCTAACATAGACAAGTTTATTTTGCCATTCAGCAACATCTTGTTTGAAGGAAATACTCCTATTTAGGCTTGTTATTTTCCTAAAATACTTAATTCCTTGCTTTGCCTGTTTTTTCCCCTCTTGACTTTGTATGAACCACCTCAAAGCGTCGAGTGTGTTGTCTTGAGACGTTCTTGCTGATTGTCAAATGTGTCATTTTTTTATATTTTGCATACATGAGTCTCGTCAAGCATTTAAAAAAAATCATTCTGAAAAGGAAATTTTTCATGGATTGTGTGTATTTTAAATATTTAATCATGTGAAGCATTTAGTTTTAAAATTTATTCTTTACATAAAATCTGGTATGTAGGCTTTAATTCACTGTAAATTTTTTCTGAAATAGTTTTTACTGAATCCATTTGCTTACAATTTCTAGGAAGTATTTCTTGTGGAAAAGTTAATTTCTTGTTATTCCTGTCTTTCATCTGTAAAAAATATTTTGTTCTAAGTCTTGATTTGGCATTTAATTTATTAATTTAAATCTAATACAATTATGATATATTATTGATCATATCTATTAATTTTTTGACATGATTTCTGTATCTAACATTTTGAATCAAATTATAGATTTTATTTTGTTTTTAGTTATGTTATTTGCTTTAATTATTATTTAAATGTCAAAATGTCTAGATCCCTGTAACAAAATTACATTGATTGTATTGTAATTTTAATGTTTTATAAAAATAAATTTTAGAAATTTCTCAAACCAATGTACTCTGAATCTATTGCCATTTCTAGTAATATTGTTTAAAAGTTATTAAAGAAGTATTGATAGAATTCAGTAAAAAAAGTAATCTCAAGTTTAAAATCTTATTGAGAGAGAGTTATATCTGACGAAAAGCTTGTGAGTTCTTTCTCGCAGTTTTACATTGTGTATACAAATTGATACGACTGCTTTATTTTGTGTAAAAAAAGTCTTTCAGAGTTTTATAATCAGTATTGCTTATTAAATAGTCTTTTTTATTCAATATAATATTTATTTTGTTAAATCTTTTTTTATTCTTATATATTTCTCAAAATCTTTTATTAATGCCTTTAAGATGGTAATTATTTTGGACAAACTTTTTTTTTATTGAGAGTTATTCAAAGGAAATATTTATATATTTTCTAAAATGAAAAATATGCAAAATTATAAATTGCTTTTCAGTAAAATATTTGTTTATTGCATTAAAAAATTTTATTACAATCATTTTCCTCAAACCATATAAAATATTTCTTTTGAAGCATTTCTGCTTTTCTTGTGAAAATTTTAGAAGTATTTTTGTGTGTAAATAGCTCAAGATCAAATAAAGGCTGCAATGTACTCTAAGAATGAGGAAAAATTTTCATAATTAAAATTTTTCATTTATTAATGCATGATCTATTGATTTTTAAGTACAAACAAGTGTCTTGCAATGCTTAAGTAATTTAAGACGTCCAAATATGTAGACATCCATAGATTAATAAACTGCATGAAATGCTGTGCATTGTATGAGATTATATAATATAATGTATGTATTTCTCTTAAATCCCATAAGGCCATAATTAACTCAAAGAAATGCAATCAGTTTTCTCCAATTGAAAATTTCCTTCTCTCAATGTATATCAAAAGTATTCATTTTCAGTTTAATAAATTACGTTTAGGGAAACAAAACTTCAAAATTATGTGGATACTCAAATTTTTGGATTGAAACACACTTCAAAACATCTTTCAAAAATTGAATTATGGGGTTATTAGATGCATTTTTTATGCAGCAAATAGGGAAAAATTTTTATGTTAAAAATTCCATTGACTGTTCATCAATGCATTATGTAATATACAGATCTCACTAATATTCATAAATAAACTATGGAATCCTATTTGATCAAAGGATCTGTGTATTTTGTTAGAATTTTCTTTTTAATGTTTGTACTTAAATTTAATATGCTATTTAAAATTAATTATATCATTTCTTTCATGCAATTGTTTTTGTCTTTTGTTCAATATCTGAAATCTACAAAAATCTTGCATATTTAATAATACTAATAAGCATCAACATACATATATTTTTGTTTAAATGAGAAACTTCAGAATTATGATACTGTTGCATTATTGATCTCATTGAAGATCCTTTGCATATATGTTGCATCAAACTTATTTTTTAATTATTTAATATTTTCAAGATTATTGATGTTCTCTATATTTCAGTTATTCTATTGTAAACAAAAGCTGTAAAGTTGTGCTGCTAAAGAGTTCCAGTATTTACTTGGGAATTATAATTTCATAATCATGTTTCATTTGAAAGATCTAAGCATTATGTCTAGTGTTATTATTATTATTTTAATTTTTCAAAAACAGAAATACTAAATACTGGTATTATGTATTAATTGATAAGTATGTTTGAATATTTATCTTACAATTATTTAAGGAGTTTGGAAGAATTTTTGTTTGTTTAAAAGGTTGAAAGAAACCTAAAACAATTACTATTTGTGAAAAAAAAAAAAAAACATGGAAAAAATTTATTCTGGATTAACTGATTTTTTTTTTCTTCCTATTTTATAATCCATCAAGAATTATTTTAAGTTATAAATTTAGAGTATCAAATATATTATAGTTACTGTTTTTAGAAAGATCTCATTATACTTTACATAAGTGGATTGAACAGAATTTTTCTAAGGAAAAACATTTCCTTAATTTTCTTTACATGCATAATTATTATTATTATTTGTTATTCATAGAAGTATGTAGAATTTTTGTAAATGTGTTTGAATCTAAATCATCTTAAAGCTAAATATAAACTTTTTTCAGGGATTAAAAAAAAAATTGGGGAAAGGCACAAATACATGTGGGTGGAATGGATAATATATATTTATACTTGTCTTTTTCTTGTTGTACAGAATTTTTTCCCCTTTACTTCTGTATTTCTCATAAAAGACAAAATTCGGTGATTTCTTTTTGGTCTAGTTACTTGAGAACATCATGTATTTAATTTGACTTCTGTGTTTTCATCTTTGATAATGGCAATCGAATTGTACTGCCTTAAATGAAATGAAGATTCTTCTGTTGGATACTTGCTGGAGAAATTCCTAAACAGATTCTGCAGGAATAAGATTTTGTCTTATCATAAACCCACAAGAACTCTTTGATAATAAGGAGTGAGCTTATAACTGAAATATTGTTTTGATTTCATTTTAGAAGCTCTATACTCTACATATTTAAACATTATAGAGCTTTTATTTAAGTGATCTCGCAATTGAATGCCGATTTATAAAATTTAATTGAAAAAATTTGTGCTATACCTGAAAAATTTCCATGATAAAATTTTTTTTTACTGAACTCTTTTGAAAGCAATAATGGGAAAATTATGTTTGAATAATAATACATTTTCATTGGATGTGCACCCAACTACCCAGTTTGTAATTTTCAGTCTTTATCATGTACAATATTATGTGAAAGTTATTTCAAATTTGAATACCTTGGACATTTTAATAACTTCTTGTTTGCAATTTATTTAATATCTACTGAATCATAATTTCGAATATTGTGAATGTATTATATGAAATGGATTGTTTTTTATATTATCTTTTATTTTAAATGTTTAAACTGCATAATTAAGATCATAATTTCAATCTTGGTAATATAAATGTGTTTCTAAGGGACATTATGACATTATTTGAGTGCCTATTGTATCATTAATTTTATATTGATTTATCCTGATATTTAATTGTGTGAAGGTGTTTTAATTGAACATAGTTCAAATGTGTTGAATTGCGAGATCAAAACCTGCATTTTGCACAACTCCAACTTTTGAAAGATTTAAATTATATAGCTTGTTTCATTTGCTTTTTGTATGTAGTATGAATGTGAATTGATGTGCAAGAACTACTTTGGATTGGATTGAAGAAAAGTTTGCATTTCCACTTTATTTAATGAATGTTCCTTTTGTGTAGCAAGAGCTATCAATTAATGTAACTTTTGTGTTAATTTTTTGTGGGTGCTTCTGTAGTAATTTAAAATGTGACTGCTTGTGCATCCTGGAAAGTGAATGCCTCATTTAAGAGTAAATATATTTTACATAAAATTGTAAAATATTTGTCTGCCAAAAATACACATTTTTTACAAACACCTAAGCTTCACTTGGAAGAGTGAATTTCTTTGTATGATAGTAACCAAAAATATTTCAATATTTGTGATTTGAAAATGCATAATAAAAACTTAATGTTTCGTGATTTGTTCTTTGATTAGTGTCCCTAACTTAGAATGCTATGCACTGTTTGTTAATAACAGTCAGGAACTCAAACTACTTTTATCAGAAGCAAACTCCAAGATGTAATCTTATGCTTTTCTGTTAATATGCTTTTCTGTTCTGTTACTTCATTTTTAATATCTGTAAAATTGAACAAATCAAAATTCTTTTCAAATTAATGTGTAGTATTTCTACTATGTTTAATATTCTATAACAAGTAGGAATTTAATGATAAAATGCACTTAAAACATTTTTCTGGAAAAGTGATCTGGGTGTACTAATTCTATGTTAATGAAAATCATATCTAAAATATGCAGAAGTGATGGATACTATTGGCATTACAATCACCACCATTCCCGAGCGATTAAGCTTTTCGTTCAGTTTTGAAATAACTGCAGGCGCTTTAAGTGGAACCCTCGCATTGTTGATTAAATATTGGGTATAAGGGATAGGCTCTGTCGCGGTTTTGAACATATACACTATAATGCGTTGTCGATCCCTAGTAAGAATTCGGATCCGACTGAAACTAGTTTAAACTGTTAGATTCGTATATGATTGATGATTTATACACATTTTTTTTCGCATTTTAGTCGGTTTTTTAAGCATAAAACTGCCAACATACGTGAAGAAAAAGGGCATTAAGACATTATGTGTTGTATGAGTTCCAAAAAGAAAAAGATGCGATGGAGGCGAAACAAATCTTGTGTGACGCGTTTGGAGAGGACACAGCAACAACTCGGGCATGCCAAAGATATTTTACGAAATTTCATTAGGGTGATTTCTCTGGGTGAAATGTGAACCCAGATCAGGAAGGTCATCAGATGTAAATGACAAAGTGCTACTTTGTATGATCAGGACAAATCCTACTTGAACTTCCACAGAAGTGGGTTTCAAGCTTAGAATTCATCAGACTAAGGCTTTGGATCACATTAAAAAGCTTGGTTTTGTGTCCAAACTCTCTGTTAGGGTGCCACATGAATAAGCGAAAAACATTTAATGGATAGATTTTCTATATGTTCTTTAAATCTTGCTCGGCACAAAAGGAAACCATTTTTGGACCACTTAATGTCTGGAGATGAAAAGTGGATAATACACTGCTGGCCACCGTAAATGCAACACCCTGAAGGAAGCATGCAAATGACATGAAATTTACAATATGCATTAGTGGAGGTGAGATATGCAAATGATCAGAATTTCAGCGCAGACACACGTGCCTGTGGCGCCACCTCAAAGCGCTATTTAAGGCTTGGAGATTTCAAGTTCGGCAATTGTGTGTTTTCTTGTGGTTTTTTTCAAAAAACGATCAGTCATCCCTCGTAGAAAACAGCGATCAGCTTTTGATCAAGTATCCGAGTTCGAAAGAGGAAGGATAGTGGCCTACTGATATTGTGGATTATCTTTCAGGGAAATCGGTAGTCGTGTAGGATGAAACCAAACAACTGTAATGCGGATATGTGACCGTTGGATGCAGGAAGGTACGACGGACCGACGTGGTCGATTGCACCACTCGTTACCTCAGTGCACCACTTCACGTGAGGGCAGGCAAATTGTGCGCATGGCAGTGACGGATCGCTCAGGCACATCACGAACCGTAGAACAGCATATTGAGTCTGTAACGCATCATTCAGTGTTTGCGCGTACCATTCGACTCCGCTTACAGCAGAGTTGTCTGTCCGCAAGACGTCCATTGTTTGGTCTACCCTTCACGCAGAACCAGACGTCTCTGCCGCCAATGGTGCGATGAAAGAAGGATGTTGGTGGCAGAATGGAATGAAGTTGTCTTTACTGACAAATCGCGCGCATCTGTCTGCAACACCACGATGGTCGGATTCGAGTCTGGAGACACCGTGGAGAGAGGATGCTGAACAGCTGCGTTATGCACCGCCACACTGGTCCTGCACCGGGTATTATGGTATGGGGCGGTATTGGATATCTCTCTCGCACTCCTCTAGTGCGCATTGCCAATACTTTAAACAGCCAGCGCTACATCTCCGAGGTGTTGGAGCCAGTTGTCCTTCCTTACCTTCAGGGCTTGGCCACAGCCATATTTCAATAGGATAATGCGCGACCACATGTGGCACGCATTGTCCAAAGGTTCTTCGTCAATCACCAGATTGGATTGCTTCCCTGGCAGACTCACTCTCCGGATCTTTCGCCGATAGAAAACATGTGGTCCATGGTTGCTCAACGAGACCCAGATTATACTCCCATTTGCCACATCAGATCAACTTTGGCAACGTGTGGCAGCTGCATGTTTTGCCGTACCCCAAGAACACATCCAAAGTCTTTTTGAATCAATGCCGAGGCGTGTGGCAGCGGTGATCTCAAACAATGGCGGCTACTCTGGCTGCTGATTCTGGCAGGAACCACACTTCACAGAAGTCTATAAATTTAATCATTTGATACTTGGTCAACATGTTATCAACAAAATAAATTTTATTGTGCTATCTCTTGTCTTTCTTGGTGTTGCATTTACGGTGGCCAGCAGTGTATATAAACACGTGGTTAGGAAAGGGACCTGTGTATTTAAAGTGGAGACACCACCGTTCACATCCAAAGCTGACTTGCATCAGAAGAAGGTAATGTTGAGTTTGCTGGTGGGACCGCAAAGATATAGTTCACTATGAATTGCTTAAAGGAAAAGAAACGGTCGATGTGGATCGTTACTATTTGCATTGCAACTTGATGGTTTGAATAAAGAAATTCAATGTAGACGTCCATCTTTTGCCAACAGAGTGGGTATAAATCTTCATTACGACAATGTCTAGACCACACGTCTCAAGAAAATCCACACAAAATTTTTCAGAGTTGGGTTGGGAAAGCTTTACTTCAACCAGCATATTCTCCTGATATTGCACTACCGGACTATCATCTATTCAGCTCACTGCAAAACTTTCTTGATCGAATTGAATATGTAAACTCTAAGGGTGTTCAAATGGCAGAAGAAGAATACTTTGCCTCCAAAAGAGAAGGTTTCTTTTCCATGGGGTTGAGTAAGCTGCCAGAACGCTGCAAGACAATTGTAACTCACAAAAGAAGTTGTATTTTGGATTATGTTTTAAATAAAAAGCGAAAGAAAAAATTTATTTCCATAGGAAAAAAAACAACAGAACTTTCCCTTACACCCAATAAATCTGCGTCTGTGAAATGGATGTTAAACAAATTGTGATATATATATGAATTGGAAAGAATAAGTTTCATCATTAAAATTCAGTCTACATTGATGCACCATTGATGGCAAAATTAAAATTTGTTCCGTTAGCTGAGATAATAGATTTAAAGATGGAAAAACAGAACTTTTAAGCCGGACAGCAGAAATAACTTCAAAATCAAAGCGGAGAAATCCAGGTAAGTGCGTTTCATATATCTTTGCATGGTACAATTAATTGATTGTTTTTGTTTTAAGTCGAAAAATAAAACGTTCTACCGTTAAAAGTTCCGTCACAAATCTAATTACAAAATTACTTTATTAGAAAGTAGCAGTTAAGAAATCGATTCATTGTCAGTATCGCTAGATCTAAACCAGAGGTATATATATATATATATACTCATCCTTTTTTCCCCGCCGTGCAACACATATATGACAGTAATTTCATACTGGCCGCAACATGATGATAATAGGGGGGAAAACACTCTAAGACCAAAGCAACATCCGACAAAGTAAATGTTATGAAAACATTAAAACTCATTTTTAGGGGGCTTTTATTTTGATACTATATTAATCTTTCCAGTGGCGTAACGTACACCCCCGCAATCCTCGCATTGCGTAGGGGGAGCCTAGGGCTCTAGTGAGCCCACAGCCTGACTATCGCCAAGTACCTACCCTTTGTAAAATCCAACTTGGGGGGCCCCAAACCTGACTTTGCATTGGGGCCCAAGTGTTATCCGTTACGCCACTGAATCTTTCTATCAAGCACACGCAAAAAGTATTTTCTTTTATGCATCTTTTACTGAGTTATGGGGTTGTTTCATTTCCTTTCATCCATGACCAAGCCTCTTGTTTACATTCTACCATTAAAAAATGGCACATTTAATTGACAGAATTTCCCACCAAATTTTTAGTACACAGTTCGTAAGTAATTGAATCTTAGTGCAATGGGCCACTCAGTGGGCCGCAGGTTGAGTATCACTGACGTAACCCCCCAAATATTAAAATCTTTAAATGAAGAAATAGATTCAAATGATTACTAAAGTAAAATTAATATTAGTACAGAAATTATAAATATATCAAATTATAAATTTCAAAGTAAAATTCGTGTTATAAAGAAGTAAATTAATTTACTAATGTGGCATTTGAAAAAGCCCCACATTTCGAGATAACTCTTTTTGTAACTTAAATTTCCAGAAATTCCGTTGCCCTATGAAATACGAAGAATGGAGTAATTTTAAAATTTAGTCTAATAATATCTGTGCAAACGTGTCTTTAGGATAAACCACAGGCGAAGCCAGTTCTGAGTGGGTCATGTATCGAAATTTTCTTGAGGGATTCTTAATATTATACGATTTTTTGTTCACATAGGTTGTGTCCCTGTATCATTGTTACGGTGGTTGCTACGCTCCTGGATCAAACACTTCATAATCCTAAGGCTGTGGTAACGTGGGGTTAATTTAGAGATTAAATAGTTCACACATTTGAATCTTTCACGCTTAAGAACTTTACGAAAAAAAAAAATCTTAGAAACTCTCGTAAAAGCAATTTTAGGTGTAGAGAAATTAATGTATATGAAAAAGGAAAGGGACGTAAGAAATTTAATCATTTCAATGAAATATTCGGATGTTGAATGTCTTAGGGTATGAAAGAAACAGTCTTTCTCGCTACAACGTTTTAATTTTAAATATTATATCACTCGTGTTATAAGTTCTGATATAATTATAAAAGAATTTGTCGGATGGATTCGAACCGGGCACCTTCCGTTCCGAACGCCAGTACTTTATCGATCACGCCAAAACTATCGTCTTTGCGTGATGTCTAAGAACTGGTTTTATTTAGATACCGCTACAAGATAAAATAAAAAGTTTTGTAAACAAATTTAAGACTAAATCTTCTAAAGTTTTATTTTATCTTCAAATTTTAAAATATATCATTAATTCAAAAGGGTAACCTTTTTACTTCACACGGGATTTAAGTCTTTGATCAATCATCCATTAAGGCATGTACTTTCTCCATGGAAATTTCCATGCTACTTTTCTGAAAGGACGCTTAAGACTGTTCAAATTGAGATGCCGTTTTTGGCACACTTTTGTCTCCAATACTATACACAATTTATGGCTTTATGGTTGAGTGGATTTAAATCCTAAATGTTGTGTCACAAAGTCAATCTTTGTGTTCTATGAAGTCTAGCATATTTTGGCCTGGATATGGTCAGCAGGTAACCCGTAGAAGATATTTTCATATTCGAAGCTTGAATTCCTTTTTTGAAGCATAACAGAAAAGGACTTTATTTCTTTGGGACATTTAGATTATGTCATCAGTCAAATGTAAATATTTTTACAAAAAATATACCTTAGAAAACTGAATTAGGAAGAATTGCCACCGGAAGCAATTGCATAAAAGTGGCTGAGTTTTGTGACTCTCTAAAAGCGTGTAGGGGGAGTTCTCATGTAAAGGGAGGGATTGCGTTCTAAAAAACTTGCAGACGAAAGCTCTGAGAAGAATTCCTTATGGTAAAATTAATAATTTGTTGGTCTATGGGGGGTGAACATAAACCTCCCTTGTGTAGGCCACTATAGTCAGGATCTAAACTTTAAATAACAAATCCAACACCTTCGTCCGCATTCGAGTTTCCAGGATACAAACTCTGACAGAAATTTGAATGCAACACATGCCTTTATCTTTAAACTTTGCAGATATCTTTTTAATGAAATATCTTGAAGAGCTTTCACCATCGACTCTGATAGAATGACCTACGTCTAGACATTCATGTTCAGTGAACTCACAATCACAAATTACTGATGAATTTTACATGTTGAATCCCAAAAAGTATTCTGATATCTGTTTAACATCAACCATGGATTCCACGTATAAAAAAGATTTTCAGCTTTACTAAAAATTAAGTAAAACTAATTCGTATCCTTAATGATATTTTTAGATCCCTGTATAATATCAGAAATTCATCTCATCCCTTGAGTTCCCTAACTAGGAAGAAACTTGAAGGGTGAGGTAAAGGTTGAATGAAGCCGATGTCCAAGCCGAAGTGAGCATGTATTTAAAAATGAAAATTTTGGAAATGAAGAAAAAAATAAATAATTTAGATAAAAGCAAAGTCGGTTAGTATAATGCTGAATCTATAAAACTAAAGTTTGATATGTATTTTTCAGTTTTTTGCATTCGTTGAGTAATTGATATTATTGAAAAATTTTATTTCGCGTTTTCTAATAGTCTGCCTAATAGTGAGAATTTTTCTCGTTATTCCGAGACCTAGATTTCTCATGAAGAGGGCGCATTTATGATTTGCTTTAAAATAAGGCTCAGTGAGCTTTCAAGTAAATTTGTGCTGGTCTTAGCTGTGTTTACGCAGATAGCGGATGCATAGGCCAAGATAGGTTTTCAGATCAGTGTTTTAATGGAACAGTAATTGCAATAAATTGAACTCTTCCTTTAGTCGCTCATACTTTTTGTAAAACAAATCTATATTTGTAAAATCAATAATAAATTAATTATTTGTCTATTGAATTGGAATAAATTGTATCATTAAAGTACAACGAGTAAAAGTATCACCAGTCATCTACATCACACCATAGACTGTAGAATCGAGTACCTTAATGCATTTGTGTGAGTAGGTCTTTAATGAAATTTTTTAAAAAATCGACAAGAAAAAAAAATCAAAATGATAAAATACGCTAACCATTAAAATTACAACACCATGAAGGAAAGTAAATACAAAAAGAAAAAAGAGACTTATTGCGCGTTAATAGACAAAAAGGTTGGAGGTTTATAGGAGTGAGAAATTAATAGAAACAACCGCCACTCCTGGCAGCTAAAATGGTCCTTACCCAGTTAGGCATGAAATCAAACTGGGTATGGATGCCAGAAATGGGCTACTTATTCCATGCTGCTTCAAGTCTATGCCACACTTCATCAACAGTATTAGCTGGAAAGGGGAAGTTTTTTGGCCACGGTCACTCAGTAGTCGAAGATCAGAGAGTTTCCTGTGGTAACAGATCTAGAGACCATCCAGGCCAGGGTAACAGTTAAATACCCTATGTATTGAATATCAGAACACAACGTGCAATATGTGGTCTTGCATTATCCTGTTGGTAGAGGAAGTTTGAAACACCTCGGTGATAAGGCCCAACTGCTGGACGTAAGATGTCAGAAATGTACCGATCTACGTTCAAATTAGCGACTATCCAAACTAGAAATGTGCATGTCGTTTACCCAATGGTTGCTCAAATCATAACACCAAGTACAGGGCTTCTATGCCGATATCGAAAGCAAGTAGGCGATGAGTGGTCTCATCGGAGCCTCCAGACACGCATACGGCCATCAGAATACTTCACGCAGAACCAGACTCGTTTGAAAAGCCGACATTGTTACACGTCTGTAACCAGTTTTCGCGTTAGACGCTCCAGAGTCACCGTCTCTTTTTACTATGCAACGTCAAAGGAAGCCAAAGTAATGGTCGTCGTACTGACATTCCACGGTGATGCACATGTCATCGCACCGTACGATACTGGGTGAAAACATACCCAGGGTCGATCCTAGCAGGTGTGCAGCGCATGCACCACACGCGGGCGGCCGAAACAAGGGGGCGGCCGCCTAAAATTCTTTCGATCAAGCTTTCCTGATAGCATAAAATAGTTCGAGAAAATAAGAATAGATTTCAAATTCTGAGGAACATTCCTTCTCATCAGGGGTGTAGCCCGCCTTATCAGAGAGCCAGTATCAATAATACAGGCCCCCCTAGCTACAGGGGCTCCGGATGTGTGTAAACAAAAAGTCGTAAAATGTTATTAATGGTCATATTAAGAGTTCCTTTCTACGTTTATAAAATAGTATGTCACTGGCTTCAAACGATATAAATTTTCCGTATGAATTCGGAATCTCAGGACCTACTACAAAAAAGTTTAAAAGCTGGTAAAGTTACCCAAAATAAAGAGAAAACAAGGAGTGGTATGTGGTCAGAAAGCAGGAAAAACTTCTCATTCAAAGTGGTTCGACAAAAAGATCGTTTGAAGTGAAAAATACAGATTACACTTGGGATGGGAAAAATACATTCAGAATGATATTTGCTAGTAAATGAAAATATCCCCTTCGTCTGTTGATTGGTTGGCTGTAATAAACGCCGCACTAAGAAGCTACACGAAGGCTTGGCAGTTGGAATTTTTATCAGAAGTGGTCCAGTGAAAGAGAATATTAGATTTTATTTATCCCGGTTCTCTTTTATTTCTGTAACGACCAAAAGAAAGAATGTGCATTCAGTCAGCAAGAAATCTGCTTCCCGTTTCGAGAAAGATCTGGCCCATAAGCGCCAGAAATCTTCTGTCACCCTTCAAATCTATAGTTAATGAATTTTTAACGAGTATTCATGAGTTCTCAACGCTGGTTCCATGGGGGAAGGGGCGTTAAGGAAGAATTTCGACACATCGGACAAAAGTAATGAAAAGCACGATCAAGATTTATGACATGCTTAAGGACGAATGAAAAGAATGGAACAGAATGACCCTCAGAAAAAAAAGACCCCTTTTCGAAGAAAACTGAGGAAATTTTGCGTCAATTTAACTTCCGAACTAATTTCTTTTAGACCAGACAAAAATCGGAACAACAAAAACGGTTAAACAACAAAAAAGGTAACTATATTTTCACTTTCAAAATTCTCTTTTCGATTTTTAAGATTTAATGCTCAAGTATTTTAATCATTGCGTAAGATAAAGTGAAAAAAAAATATCTTGTTGTATTTGTGCTATAACTATTTTATTTATTTATTTATATAAATATAAATAACTGTCATCAATTTCTTAGAATGCTTTCATGTTGATTAACATATTTAAATGTATGTTTTCGTAGCTTGAATGTACCATAATCTTCTTAAAACATTTTCAATTGGCATTGTTATTCAAATGAAAGAATATTATTTGCCTCTTGTATAAAATAATTCCTTTTGTCACTTATGAAAAAACTGTAGTAGTTCATTTAAAATACAAAACATTAATGAGACTTTAAGTACACTAATTAATTATTTACCATACTTAAAAGGATCCTAACAATAGCGCGAAATTGAAATAAAACATAGATATGTTTATTTTGATGATTTTGTTTGTAATCATACTGTGTGTATTACGATAATTTGGTTTATTAATAAATGAAACAATCCATAATTTCTAAATCTTTAATTTAAATTGCTTCAAACTATGAAAATAATTTTCAAAGAAATAAAGTATGTTAAGTTTACTTAAAGATACACACACATATATATTTTTTTTGTTCTTTTTATTGAGGTAACATGTGAAATAAACTCATAATTTTTCTAATATACTCTAAGACACTGCTAAGAGAATCATTATTTTGTAAGATTGAATTTAAAAAGCACATTTTTTTTTGTTTTTGTTTTTATTGCTATTTTAAGAGTGATTTGCACGATACCTTCTTGATTAAGATCTTTTGCCCAGAGAATTTGAAAGAATATTTAATGCAAAATAATAATTAATTATGTGTATAATTAATTATAAAAATACATAAAAAATCGTATAATTTCTTTAAAATATTGTATAGCATTCTGTATGCTTCGAATAAAGTTAATCAAAATTCATCTTTAACAATCTATAGCAATATTTAAAATCTTTGATAAAGGCAACAATAAGAATGTCAGAACTATTGCAGAAATTTCTTATAAAAAGCATTTAATGAAAGGTTTATTTTTACAGAACAATACTAAATGAAAAATATAGGTAATATTTTTTAGTTGCTACTAGTAGTATAAAACTATTTAATTAAAGGGATAGCAAAACGCATTACATAAACAAAAATATGATAAACACAATTTATAAAGTAGATAAGTGATTTCAAACAAAACAAAAATGTGAAAAGTTATTCAATAAGTAGTAAGGTTGTATAATCTTGAGTATTTTAATGTAATTAAGATACAAATTTAGTTAAAAAATTTTAGATTTCTTTTGTGATATTGTGGCTTTTGTCAAAAAGTTTTGAGTTATCTTGGAAATTTCAAATTATTCTAGAAATATTTTATTAATCTGTTTAGTCTCAAAGTACTAAGATATTTGAAAATAATATTAATGTTTTATTAAATTATATTTAGAAACTATAAAAGGAAACTACAAATTCAGATATTGGGATTGGGTTCCTAGTTTTTTTTAAAAAAAACCTTTGAATTTTTGAAAGCTTACTTTTGGTGGAGATATTTTAATAATTTTGAATAAGTAATCTGGGGGGAAGCCAAGTTACATTTTGTTCTAGAAGTGAAACTAATATGTTTAAACAAACAATTAATTAAACAAAATATGTTTGTATTAAATCAGAAATTTCATAATTCAAACAGAAAATTTGAAAAAAAGATTAAATGTAATTTTTTGAGAGTTTAAAAAAAATTAAAAAGCTTAAGATTATTATTTTAATTTTTTAAATATTTCATGGAAAAAATTTACAGTTTGCAATAATAAATAGAAAACTTTAAAAAGTTTGAAAATTTAGATTCGATTAAAAAAGAATCTAGTTATTTTTTAATCCAAAATTTATAACTTTATTTTCAAGCATTCACAGAAATTGCTTCCACACTGCTACGGAGAAATAATAAATTATATGACTCGGAATCGGAAATCATCCCTCGGGAAGACCCGAGGCTTTGTGCAAGCATCGAAGTTGCAAAAAAATGGTCTCGACTTTCCCTAATGTAGAGATACTTTTAAAAATATTTTTACTTATACCGATATAGAATGCATCAGGTCAGAGATCTTTCTCAGTTTTAACGCGGCACTTCCCGCGCAGAGTATGTCATACCCACCGTCTACCTTTTTACAACGCTGCTTCTAAACCTTTTTTGGAAATTTGATAATTTCTCGTGTAGCTGACTTTAAGGTCATATCCTTTGAGGGGCCTTAGCTTGTAGGCGAATTCTAAATATATATTTTGGATACCACCTCTTCGGGTATGCCATACCTTGCGCGTGAATCGCCGTTACAGTTCTGAATGCATGAGCTCGTTTTAAATCTCCCTTATGCTATGGCGTATCATTGTAGCTATGATGAAGAAATGTGATATTTAAGTAATTTAACAGATACAGTATTTAACAGATATATATATATATATATATATATATATATATTATATATATATATATATATATGTATGTATATATATATATCTGTTAAATACTGTATCTGTTGTACTATTGTACAACAGTATTTTCGGATGAAGAAATTCTGTTCGTGATTATGATGAGGAAGAATCAAATGATGAAGAGCATAACAGCAAGTATGATTCATCCATTGAAATTGATCCAGATTTAGAAGAGGGAGACACAGTTAGAAATACATGTTTTATATGTATAGACACATAAACATTTGGAAAGAACGTGACATTAAAGGAGACAACTGGCACACATCCACTTTCAGATGAATTTTTGAAAAGAAAAAAAAACCTATTACTGGAACAATAAGAGAATATAAAAAAGAAATTCCAAAATAAGATATAGACGATATACAGCTCTTCAATGAAATAACTTCATTCAAAGATATTTTTCCTGGTAAAAAACAGCCAACTGAGAGATATTAGAAATTATAGTGAAAAATGATCTCATTCTCTGTTTTCCCAATTTCGCTCTAGCATTAAGAGCTTCTTTAACCTAACCTGTTTCTGTAGCTTCCGATGAAAGAAGTTTCAGTAAATTAAAAATCATCAAAAATTACTTGAGAAATAAAATGAAACAAGAAAGGCTTTCCGATTTGGCTATAGTCTCAATTGAATCCGAAATCTCAGAAAAAAATGATTTAACCGAAACTATTAACAAATTTGCTTCTCAGAAAAGTTATTTTATATTTACAGTAAAATCTGACGTATAACGTGCCCCTACACATATTCGCCGTATAACACGCACAGCCTTTTTTTTACGAAGAAACCTGAAATGCATGTGAGCAATGATCTTGTGTTTTGAAGTCCTTTATTCGAATATTATTCCAAGCTTCAGTAAAAATAGTGTATTTTCAGAATTACAGCCCTTTTAAAAAAAAAAGTTCATAAGGAATGTTATTTCTTTCACAGAAACAGTATTTCGATACATGTAAAAGTCTGATTTTTTCTATGCTCTCTCTCTCTCCTCTTTTTTGTATTTTTAAAGCTCTCATTTTTATACCCAGCATATAACGTGCAATCGTCGATCTTATTTTTTGAGTTAAAAGTGCGCGTTATACACCGGATTTTACGGTATAGTTTATTACTCAGTCTTAGTAGGACTGGTTTATTTACTTTTCGTTTCACGAGATTTGTGCCTTAGTATTTATTTTTATTAGATTGTGTTTTTTGAGTAAATTCTGTTGTTTTGTATTTATAATTATAAAACGTTTATTTTTATTTTAAAGATTATATTTTTGTCAGTTTATTATTTTGTTAAAGCATTTTTTCGCTATTATAACTCATTACCTGGCCAAAAAATGAAGGTCTGCACTTCAAATTTTATTTGAGTCATTATTAATGTGTTTTACTTTTTATTCCTATATAAGTAGATAATTTTTTAACGTAAACATTAAGTATTAGTCAAAATATGAAAAGTTCTCTTGGGGGCGGCACATTAGGTGTTTGCACGAGGGCGGCCGATACCCTAGGATCGGCCCTGAACATGCCCTAACATGCATATAACTAAGCACCAATAAGAGGAGAGTGTTTCAAAATCAGTAGAGAAACCCTTAAATTGCTAAATGATGGTGGCCACCACATCATTTCTAAAATTGTAAAGCAGTGATTGCCAACCTTTTTGGTAAGAGTGCCAATATCTGATATTAAATCATTACGCGGGCCACTTCTAACTTTTCCAACAAAAAAAGATATATAAAGAGGAAAAAATGTTACTTATTAGCTTATGGGATTTTTACCCCAATAGCATATATTTTTGTACGTCTATGTAGTGAAAATTTAAAAATAATATAAATATACTTAAATCTTATATTATTAATAAACTTTTTTCTTAACTTTATATTTTTTTAGGTATACAATAAAAATGAGTAACTTTAAAATTTTAATTCTAATTTATTATTAAACGGTAGTACTTGCTTAATATATATGTGGCTTTTGAATTTGTAACTATTTTACCAAGTCATCTATATTAGGATTAGTTCTTGAAGATGCTAACAAAATTAGGTTGTTTTAGGTGTATATGAGTTAATTTTGAGCGATATATTATGATTTTACATGTATTATGTTCGTAATAGGAAGCATTTATTCACAAACTTATGTTACTTAACTACAACAATATCTGACAGCCAAATCGTTTAAATTTTGAAAATTGCCTGTTGGTTCAAATTTCCAACATTCGATATAATTTAGATCACTTTAGTTAGAATAAATTTCTTATGTTTGCTTTCAAGTCTAGTATGGAGCTGTATGTTAAAAATTCCTGTTTGGACTTCAGGTGTGTAACAATTAACCTTTATCTACCACATTATGATTTACTGCAGTTTTTTTCATGCAATTTTTTTTTCTGAATTACTACATTGAAAGTTAAGGGATATACATAAACAAAATATTCAACTTTGGGAAATTTAATTAGTTAGAGCTAATTAATTAAAGATATTCAACTGTAAAATTTATTATACACACTATTCACTTAAAATAAATAGTCCAATCGTTTTCTAAGGTCTTTATTAACATACAAAAAAAAGACACTTAGCTTTTGTCAATAACTATTTTTTCTGAACAAAAATGACAATCTTCGTAATCCAATGAAAATGTCGTCAGCTGAAAACGCAGTTTCTGCTATGAAACTATTCACCTTCCCAGCTAAAATACTCATCATAGAACCCGTTCTGCCATACATCTTGGAAGAGTGGATTTCAAAGAATATTCCTGCTAAGTATAGTCAGAGTATTAGTAAAAATGGTTATTCTATGTAATTTTAAAGTGAGTGGTACTTGTAAGTACCGTCGGTAGATAAAGGGTTAATGTCTTGTAGAGAAACTGAAAAAAGATTTATGAAAAGATCAGCCTTTTTTTTATCATCGAAAATAATTTCAACCAAACTCTGAAGGAATCCTGCACAATGATAGTAAAATTTTGAATCTGTTATAGTTCGGAACATTACTAATTTTGGTAGATAGTTTGTAATACCCGACCTTTTTTTTCTTCTTTGTTTGTTCACACTCAAAAAAATTTGGTTTGCCAAAGGTATAAGACCAATTAGGGTAGGAGTAAAATGCAATATTTTCCCTGAAAGCTTAATTTTAAATTATTTAAATGTCATGTAATATAGAAAAAAAAATCTTAATCCCATAGCCAGTCTTGATTCTTTAGTAGCAAGCAAGGCTGTTCATTCTTTTCTTCCAGATATTTTAAAACACTTTCCCTCAAATTCCAAAATCTCACGGGTGCACTTCTTTTAGGACCACAGCATGCACACAACAAAGAAGGAGTATTCTTCACGTGATAATTTTCTTTTGTAATTCAATTAATTGTGTTTAAAATAAGTTTTGAGCCTTTTTTGTCTGAATCAACTGCATTTTAATAAAACTGTAAAAAAAAAAGTTTTTTTTTAAAAATTATACTTAAATTTTTTCAATAAGTCTTCACGTGCCACTGTTGCAACTCCGCCGTGCCACGGGTTAGCCACCCCTGTTGTAACAGGCGATGAAACGTACATACAGTTTTTTGCCATTCCAGCACGTCTAAAAAGCAAAGTAAGGGTCTTAGAAGATGATCTCATGCCGAACAATGATGAAAAAATAACGAGCAGGGGAAAAAGTAACTCATGCCGTTGCCTTCAGAAGTACGAGATTGGTCAAAGTCATTAAGTTGGAAGGACAGAAGACAGTAACAGTAGACTAAATATCTTCCAGAAGTTCTCCAAGAAATAAATGTTCAGGTACTATTGCTTCACCATGACAATGCATTTTATCATGCAGTTTCTTAAGCAAAAACAAATTAAATTGATAGAACAGCCACCTTAATCTCCGGATTGAGCTATATGTGACTTTTAGTTGTTTTTTAATCTAAACAACAGCTTACGTCGTTTTCATTCAGAAGAAGAGATTAATGTGGCTGTAAATGCATTTCCATCATTCCCAAGAACTGAATGGTTTGAAGCATTTAATCTGTGGAAAATTCGTTTCGAAAAGTGCATTGATGCTGTAGGAGACTACTTTGAACACTCTTATTTTGTAAGTATAACTTGAAAAACCTAGGTGTATCTCAAAAATTTTAGAATGACCCTTGTATATGATGAGATTTTACTGAATATGTTCTCAGAATACTAGAAAATAAAAATTTTGTAATTGTAAAATGCTTTATAATTTAGAAGTTTTTTTAAACTGCATACTTTTCTGTAATATTAAGAAATATCTAGCAAACTTCTGCGTTTTTCGATTTGGGGAAATTCCTCCTTGCTCCTTAGGAAAATAGAAAAATATTCTTAGAGAAGATTGACCCTGGGTGAAATAGTTTAAAAAAAAGAATCCGTTCCTGATTATTTTTCGGGAAAACGGACTAGCTATATATATTTTCCCCCGAGGAACGTAACTGCAACCACGAACAATTTTTGACGACCCCTCAATTCTGCAATTTCAATCAATTAAGTAAATCGAGGAAGTTTCTGCTTAAGTATTAAAAACAATACAACACTCAAAAAAGCTGTCAATCATTAATACCATCAGAAATGGGAGCATCTGCCGTTCCCTTTGTGATTTTTACTTTATTTTGGGGTGTCATAGGCGGTGTTTTACCTTGGTTTGTACCAGCAGGTGTCAATAAAGGGTTTGTTTCAAAAATAATGAATCAATATATCGTTTTTTTAATTATGATTTTTTAAATTTGTATACTCTCAGATTTTATTTGTATTTGTGACTATACTTGCTTTATTTACTGTTGAATTAAATTATTAACAACTTGGCTTGAACAGTTGTAATTTGACGAGTAATTATTATGCATCTGTCGATTTCATTCTATTCATATACTTCATGGAATAACTAATCAGGGGTATTAGATTATAATTACCTGACTGATAACATTACTTTGCATTGTGTTTAATTATTAAGAAATCTAACTGTGTAAATTGACGTATCTTTGGAAAAAAGCGATTTTTTTTTTGTCAAATTCTTGTGTGTTATTTATTTCATTTTTAATATATTAATTAGTTTGTTAAATCTGTAAGGAACATGATAAAAAATAGAATTGAATGTTATATAATAGTACTTTTATTCTGTAATCTTTTTTGATAAAATTTTTCATTGTCTTAAGGAATTGTTTTCAATCTTCCTGCAAGCATTTCTTATTTTTTTGCACAAGTTGGTGTGCATCATATACTTTATGAAGTAGTAGTTTCCCTATCTATTACATTTGAAGATGAAAAATATTTCATTATAATAATATAATAACTAAGAGTTAAAATAAAAGTTATATGTATGTGTAGTGAAAGTAAAGTTTTAGTATTATTAGAGAGCAAGTTAAAAAAAAAATATCTGATCTAGAGGGTGATTCGTGTGGAATTTTTTATGAATCATTACAACTTTTATTGTCAAAAGTGATGCAATTTCCCATCCTTTGCTTTAAATGTCAGAAAAACTTTTTTCCAATGTTCAACTTTTAAATTTTTGAGCTTTTTTACGTATTCCACTAAAATGTCTTCAACTAATTCATCTGGATTATCTTCAGACTTGGATGTATTCTTTAAATGTAGTTTATTTCAACATCTTCACTGAAAATATTATCCTTTTTCTGAGCTGAATTTGTATCCTTGTTTTCTTTCTCTTCATCTTTTGATTCTTAAAGAATACATGGACTAATTCATTTGGATTTAAAATAAATTCTCAATTTGTATAAGATGGTAAAAAATTAATTTATTTATATTGTGTTATTTTTTAAAATTAAAAATTTGTTTTTTTTCAGAGTTATTCAAACTATGCTTGTTTTAACAGCAGTTTGTTGTTATTTATTGTAAGTATAAATTTATTTTAATGTAAATATTTTAAATGTAACTTCAGCAAAACTTTTTTTTCATGTGTGTCAAATCTGAATTATATTGTTGTGGTATATTCTTATGGGCTTTTTTGACTTTGATTCTTATAGTTTAAACATACAAGTATATAAATATATAGAGTTAAGATATAAGGTATATGATTTGCTCACCTTGTATTGATGCTTTTGAAATGTGCTGTTATATATTTAATATACTACTTGCCAATTAAAAAAAAAGAAAGAATAATGAGCTATATTAAAAATTTTTCACCATAAATATTGAATAATTTTTAAAAACTTAATCTGAAGTATGAAAGTAAAAAGAGAAGTAGTTCTTAATATCAATAAAAAATGCTTCAAATCAATTAAATTGGCATCAGTCAATGATTTTGCTTGACAGATTTAACTTTAAAATCTCAATTAGTGATCCATATATCTTTGTATATTTAAGCACCATCTTTTTTCATTGCATTATGATTTAAAAAAATGTATACTTATCTTTTAGTATCAAGTGCAAATGCCACTAAGTACAATATTTGAGAAATAAAGCATAAATAACTCACTTAATTATAAAAAGGTTATACTCTCATTAGATACATCCTCCAAAATGTTTGTGTGGCCGCAGTAGCTGAGTGGTATAGGTATCAGATCATGGCTGGCTCTGTCATGAGTTTGAGCCCAGTATCACTAAAGACCCGCCGTGTAGGGCAGCGATGCACGTTAAATCTGTCGAGAGCTGAAACGTCCTCCCGTTGGTGTGGTAGTTAGGAGAGGGGGTGCCAGCTCAGGTGTCGTCCACGTCACTTGACCATGGTTCAAAATTATGTGGTCCATTGCCAAAAGCACTCGTGTAGCTGAACAGTGTGACGTTAATATTCACTCACTCCAAAATGTTTGTCATTTTCATCCAGAATTTTTTACTTATTCTAATATTTTTATTTTCCTTATTTCTTTCCAAAAATAAGTAAAATTCTCTTAAAAAAATACTGCTTGTTCTTTAAAAAAAAAAAGGTGTCAGTTCTGAATTTACATTGCAATAAAACAACTTACTAGAATATATCTTTAAAATAAGCAGTTATTGACATAAAATGTTTGAATACTGCATATGAAATGAAAAGTGAATGGTTACAGGGCAAATGTTGGGTATTGAAACGTATTTGATAACTTATTACTTGTGTTTTGCTGAATTATAAAAAAAATCATATGTTTAAACATACGTTGTTTTATTTTAACTGATAAGTTGTTATTAATTAATGAAACTCTTTTAAATCGCAATTTTATACAGTTGACCTTCTTTGCTATGAAAGACCCTTTTAACTTTATACCTTGCTTCTCTTTAGACTTAAAATGAAACTTGGATATTTTAGACCTCTCATATCAATCACCTGTTAAAATGCCTTTTGTGAACTCCTGTAAGGGATTGTAACACTTACTAAATCCTGCATTTGTTGTAGGTTTAAAAATAATTTTTTTATTGAGTTTTGAAAAAATGCATAAGTATATAGAATCGTGAAGTCAGAATATAAATTTTAAGTATATTTAATTTCTCAAAATTTTATCTTTAAATAAATTTAAAGCACGTATAAAATTAAATATTTAAACTAATTTTTTTATAGCCATTTATATTTTGTAAACTTTACTTTTACTTTTTGTTTTTTTATGAACAAAAGTTTATATACTACTTAAAAATTTCTTTTTATTTTAGTGTTTAATTATGTTAGTGTACTGTGTTTCATATTGTTTTTATGCATCTGTTCTTCACATTTAGAGTTTTAGAGCTATGATTTATTCCATTCTTAAGATTTGTAATGAGAGACCTTCTGGATAGAAGGTTGAGTGATTGCAGTATATAAGGCTCATCAGTTAAAAAATAACCGATTCTAGTTTTTTAAGTTGGGGGGGGGGGATTATGTATACATGCCCGAGTTTTTTTTGTCATAGTGCACCCTAAAATCCGGCCTATGATGTGAACCCCCTTTTTTACGAAGGAACCTGAAATGTACAGGTGTATTTCTCTTATGTTTTGAAGTAATTTATTCTGGGTATCATCCCAAGTTCTTAAAAAATTGTATACTTCTAGAAATATAACTCTTTAAGCTCATAAAGAATGCCATTTCTTTTAAGCAAACTGTATTTTGATCTATATAGATGTCTAATTTATTTATGCTCATCTCTTTTTTATTTTTAAGGCTATAATTTTTATATCTTGCCCTATAGCTGTACACACCCATAAATTTCAATCTTATCTTTTGCGTTAAAAGTGCACTTTATATGCCAGATTTTACGGTATTTAAAACTATAATTTTTAATTTCTGAGGTTAACTGTGTTGTCCATGAAATGTTTATATTCATTTCATTAACAAAGAATGCTTAGTTCGTATTTTTATAAGATAAATTAAAAAGAATTTTGCTGTTTTGATTTTTAAAACGTAATTTCTTTTTGTTGATTGAACACAAAGTTGTAATTCACGATACACTTCTATAATATGTGCTTTGAATCCAGGCTAAATTTATTTTATTGGAATCATCTTTTAAGTTCTGAGGGAATTTAAAATTAGGTAAAAGGAATGAAAAATTAATGACTCATCATAATTTAAAGTCCATTAATTTTTTTCTTACAGTTGGTTGTGTTGTTATATGTCTCAGATGAATCCTCTCATTGGACCGCAACTGACAAAGACTACATTGGCTGTGATGCAAGAAGTATGGAAATAGGATTTGCTAGTCTATTGTGTATTTGCAGTCATTATGAATTATATTTATTATGTAAGTGAATTTTTCATCTACTTGTTTCAGTTTTTATATACCTATGCTTCATACAAATTTAAAAGGTTATGTAATAATTTGAGAATATTTGAAAGAATTATAGTACAGTTATATATAAATGTATTATTATTATTCTTTATTTATGTATAATTGAAGTATTTCAACAATGAAAAGGCATTTAATGTTTTAAAAATGTCTTGGGTTATTATTTTTTTATCAATGATCTTTTTATACACTTTTTATAATTAAAACCCAGAGAAAATGTAGTGTAATGTTTTTATTCTATTAATATTTATTTTTAAGAATAACATATACATTTCAGTATTTTTGCACTTATTTAATTTGAAGTACAGTACAGTCCCGCTAATCCGAACACGGCTAATCCGAACATCCGGTTAATCCGAACGGCTCAGCGGAAAATTTTTTTATAATTTTAAGGACGAAAAAATCGGTGAATATTTCAATATAAAACAGTATAAACCTTAATTCAAAACAGTTCTTTATTTAATATTCACGCACTGTACATCAAGTTATGGTACAAATTTTAAAATGGAATAAACTACAGAACAGAACACTAATGTTTAGTATGAAAAATTGTACAACATAACCCGTACTCCCAGTTCAAATAGTGATTTCGCTGTTACTCCGGCTAATCCGAACAATCACGTAATCCGAACAGGGGTCGGTCCGATATTGTTCGGATTATCGGGACTGTACTGTATGCCATCCAGAGGGTGCGGCAGATGCTATGCACCAGGGATCCACAATTAAGGGGCCCCAGCATAATCAAAAACTAAAATGTATTCTTGCACTTGAAAATTTGACAATATATCTATCATCAAAATGCGAATTTTATCATAGACATTGTTATTGTAGATCTCTGAATTTCAACAGTTAGCAAACTAATTCTTGAAATCATACGAACTGCATCAGCTTGCACTACCCCAGTATCAATGATATAGGGCCTCTAAGCTACAGGAGCCACATTATGTGCAAAATTTTGACACTTTCAAATAAGTTTTCTTAATGCGATTGTTTTTATTTATTTTTTAAAAAAGGCTCTTCCCCCTACCTCAGAAATTTTGATACAGGGCCCAATCTGGAGTATCTACACCAGTGGGACATATAATGAGAATTAGTTTCAAATTTTGAAGAACATTCCTCAACAGCATTTCCTTTTATCTGATCCTTAACAATGTTTGAATATTTATCAGAAAGCCAATTATTCTCTTCCATTTTTATATCCAAATTATGAAAAATTTGTTTCGCTATCATCCAAAATATTGTGAATTACTTGGCTTTTCTTCCCCAAAACATTGTTTCATATATCCCATTATTAAATTTTGAATTGTTCTCAAAACTTGAAATAAAGTCTATCGCAATCTAAAACACTCTTTTTGGTATCATGAATTCTTATAGATTCTAAGCAGTGTGGCACGTACACAAGGGGCGGGATGGTTCCCCCTTCAATCAACCAAGATTTTTTTAGTTTAAATATTACATCTCAGCACTTCCATCTAAGTCTCTTTTTTTTTAAAAAAAAATTAATCTCAACATACAAGAGTTATATGTACGCCCCTGTGCTTCAGTTTACTAGTATTATTATTAAATAATTGTCGATCAGACCTGCAAATCCAAGCTGCTAAATATTTTGTGCTGGCTTGCTTTTTATTCTGTGCCTTAAAAGATGTTTGCAGCTTTTCAGAATTCTGTCTTTTTGTATTGTCAAAAATTAAATACATTTACTAAATAAATATTATTTCCTTTTTTCTCTTTTTCTTTTATAAATATCTATTGAAATATTTCTGTTTTTACTTATACATTTAAACATTACATTGGCTCAAGACAATTATTTGTGTAGAAAATTGTTTTCCATTTGCAAAGTTTGTTGAAAATCAGTGAAAACATTCAAATAATTCCTAAAGCAAGCAAAGTCCAACATTTGTAAAAATACCGCTGTGGGAAAACACTCTTTCAATGTTTATGTATCTGCACACATGAGTTCAGGAGCTCTCATGAAATGGACAAAGAATACACTGAAGCTCCCAATAGAAGTGAAAAAAAAACCCAACACAATGCTTATTTTATGATTATATTCCTTTTTATCATGGCTATGTATTGTAATTGATAAGTTTTGAATGATTTGTTTATACCAGATCTATACAACACTGAGAAGTGTTTGCTAAGAATGCTGAAGGTAGATCTTTTTCCTCTACTGACTACTTAAAAAAAAATGCCAAATGGTGAAACCCAGCTTCATACCTGGTTAGTTTACTCAAAAAAGGCAAGACTCAGGATTTTGTTTTGTTGTGTACTATTTACTAAAAGAAGGAGGAATGAATAATCTATAAGATTTACGAGAAAGCTGTCAACTGTAATCCGAGATCATGAGTGTTCTATTTGCCATTTTAATTCATTTATAGCAGGAAAAGAATTATTAGAAGGATTAAATTTAAGTTCGATTATTGATGAAACAAAGTAATTGTAAATAAGGAAGTGGAATGATTTAAATTGCTATTTCAAAAAATTGTAGATGTGATTCTGTTTTTAGCTTTTAATAATATTTCACTTCGAGGAACCCATGAAATAGGATGTAAAGTAAAGTAAAGTTTAATAGAATTATCAAGTAAATATGGTCCTGTGCTAATGGATTATGTAAACAAAATAAAAAACTTAAAAAATAAAACTGTGCATCACTTAGCACATAGATCCCAAGAAGAAATTATTTCCATGTTAAGAAATGAAGTTCTTAATAAAATTAAAGACGATTTTAAAGCAGCAATATACTAGAGTATCCAAATAGATTATACTTATAAGGAACAAACTTCAATCGTTGTAAGTTATATAGATTTTGAAGAAAAAAATAACTATAAATGAGTCATTTATAGGGTTTATCAAATTAACTGTAT